>VXAZ01003374.1:0-85000 GCA_013399875.1 Gymnorhina tibicen | reverse complement strand
TATTCTGTAATTAAAAAATAACATTTTCAAGTACCAGGGAATTATGTATTTTCTCTCTTTCTTTCACTTGCCATCTTTTCACCAGAAACTAAATTTTCAAATCCACATGTCCTCTCATTGCCACAAGCTTTTGGCCCATCTCCCTACTAACAACCTAGAGGTACACTTGGCATTGTCTGCCTTAACCATTCACCCTTCTGCAATGAATTCTTTGTGGTCCAACAGCAAACCTAGAAGTCACTTCTTGATCTCCTCTCCCAGGCTCAAGGCTATACTTAGATTTTTCTTTTTTTTTCTTTTTTTTTTTTTTATTCTTTCAACTCTCCCCATATCTCCTTCCCTCCTTAATTGGGGCAGATGGGCCCCTGTATGCAAATCCAGACCACTAGAACAGCCAGGTCCTGTGCAGTCACACAGGTAGCCTAGACCTCTGACTGCTACTGCATGGGATTTTTCACTCCTGGGTGCAGGGAAAAACCCGCTGGCAGTGACAGGTATTATGTCACAGCCTGTTTTCTACCAAACAAAAGATGACAGGCAATGCAAACTGTTTTTCAGATGACAAGTTCCCATCAAATGCGTTGCTCTAATTCTGCACCCTTCCTGCCCTTTTGCCTCTAGCAACAATTATGCAGAAGAACATATAACAGGTCAGGATCCCCCCAAACTCGATACGATCTCACTTGTAATCCTCTGGACAACTGTCAGCTCTTGCAACAGTTGGATGCTATCTCTACTACTGCAGGATCTATAAGCAAGCCTTCCACTGATAAGCCAAAGAACTGGTTTAATAACAGTCCTGAGCACTAGCAAAGAACTAAGAGGAAGAAATGTGAACAGTACATATCAGCATTAAGTAACACAAATTTCAAGACACTTGGCCAATATTTAGGGAATCCGTCTATTGATTTAAATACTAGTAACTAGAAATCATAGGCTTAACCTTGCAAAACCTTTACATGTATGAGAGAACAGACAGACTTCTTGAGTAAGCAAGAACTGGAATCACAGAATTGTAGAATGGTTTGGGTTGAAAGGGATCTTAAAGATCATCTGTTTCCAATCCCCTGGAAGGAAACACAATCATGTATTTACATAATAATGACCACATTTAAATTGTATGTATTTACATTATACTGTATGTGATCACAGAGTACACAACACCATATTCAATCCTACAAATAAAACAAAATCCCAAAGAACTTTTTGTCACTTAACTCCTGATACAAAAATGCAACTCCATATATTATTTACAATATTGTGGTTAAATAGTTAGGTATCAGAATTGTACCATTTCTATTAAAATTGTGTTTTCATAATGAGAAAATAACAAGGATGATATAATTAAAGAAGATGTAACAAATGGCTTTAAAGTGGGCCCTCCAAATTTCTAAAGTTAAGCTTGCTTAGCAAGCTTTTTTTACCCCAGCTTTCTCAATTAACAGTGATTAACATTGGTAGCAATTATAAGTACGCACAGGGAAGAGGAAGGATTGACTTTTTGCCCTCCAAGTTCCCAATTTCCCAGTTTTACAACAACAACGTCTATTGTTTGGTATGTGCAGACATGAAGTGGATAGCTCACAAACTCTTGAAAGCTTGCTGTAGGTGGGTTTTCACTTTCCAAGGTTTTTTTTAGAGACTGGCAGTGAAAAGGCACTGAAGAAACCAAAGTTCACTCCTTACTGAAGACAGTTTCACTGCTGCTGCCATCCTACTGGGGCAGTCTAGGAACACACTTGGGAAGACGAATGGTGACTCTGGGACCTATGGCTACAATGGCTGTGAAGACACACTGGAGAAGCAAACCCTACCCAACAGCACTGGTGAGGACTAACACACGTAAGCACTGCTCAGGGCTGGGACCCTCTCAAGGGGTGAGCCACCACCTTCACAATTTATACAACTCAGACTGCAACTTCTTTGCACCCCAGATGACCATGAGATACAAAGTACAATCGTTATTTTTCCTTCATTTTTCAGTTTGAAGTATCCTAAATATTGAGAGGATTGGGCCGCAGATTGGTAGCATGGGGTCTTGACAATGGTGTGAATTGTGTGTCCCTCAGCATGGCACAGGGACACGTGAGGGCAAGCAAGGGCACAAGACTTGTCTTGAAGAACTGTCCTGTCTCCCTGACTGAAAGGGAGTCAGTCTGGCTGGAGTGAATTCAAGAGTGAAAAATCCTGTCTGCTGTCTGACTGCTTCCTGGGAGAGAAAGCTTCAGGAGATAGCCTGGGTGGAAACTGGCACAGATACAGTGAGGATGATCAGGATCCCAGCAGGAAACAGAGAGTAAGCCAGGCAGTCAATGCCTGTCACACATGCAGTTCATGCACAAAGTTTCACTCAAAACATTTTGTTTCATGTATGCTTAAAAAAAAATTCTGTGGTTTCCAGTGACGATTACGGTTCATTCCACTCAAACCCCAAAGTCCTTAATTGTTGACACTATGTCAACACTTACCTCTTTTTCTCCTTCAGAAGGTTAGCAGTATTACAAATTTCTTTGGGGAAGAACTTAGCAACTTACTAGAAATACAATATTTATTCTACATCAATTTATTACTATTTTGAAAAACTGAGCCAGTAAGAATGGTTAATTGCTTGACCATTCTGTAATTAACTCTTGTGAATATAAATCTCTCTATGCATGTGAATCCAGCATATTTTGCTGCAAACAGTAAGTTGCCATCACACTACAACACACAGATGGTCAGGCACCAACTGGTTAATAAGAGTTTTTACTTTACAGCATGTGACCAAGGCTACTAGATTAAAAACAGTGAACTGGGTAAATATATTCCTTAAAGCCTCTGTTTGCAATAAACTACAAATATGTTCTTGATCTAGGGTGTTTGCAAACCTCTGAGAGGTTTTGGCAATAAAATAAACTAGAACAAGTTGGAGGGAGAGAGGTGTCTAAAGTCCTGCTTTAGATTTCCTCCCAGTACTAGAGATCAGTGTGGGTGCACCAGGAGGAACTTATGATAACTGTAGATCTAGAGATACAACAAAGAAGAAAAGCAAGTTTCAATTCACTATTTACAACCCACTGATTAGTTGACTGGTTGTTCTTGTAAATTACCATTTATCAACAATATTTCCTTCACAAAAAATCTGTTAGTATACCAACCCATTTTCTCCAAGTAAAATAGCACTTGAGACTTCCAAGATTTATTCCAGCAAATTAAAGAAGACATGAAGAGTACGTGAAAAAAATAAAAGAAAGAAACCCCAACACAAAAAACCCCTCATATCGAAAGATATCATTTACATTTTAGAGAACGACAGACCATCTGTACCATCATGAAGGCAGAATTCAAAAAACCTCTATCATGTTGTGATTTAGGAATGGTATTCTCCATTTAGTACTCCCACTAAAACCATGAGCCATTTCCCTGCCCCCTCCTCCAATTGGAGGCAAAAAAGGCAAAGATCGTGGGTCAAGAGAAGAACAATTTACTGGAAACAGCAACGAGATAAGAAAACTAACAGTAACAGCAACAAATTAATAAGAAAAGGTATAAAAAAGGAAAGGATTTACATGGGAAACCCCCAACAATAAACAATACTGGACTGCTCTATCTGCCACCTTTACTGGACCCAGAAGAGAGTTCCTTTTCCCCACCCCCAGAAATGATGTAGGTGGGACAGAATAACTTCCTTGCCTTGGCCAAATCCCCTCCCAGCTACTGCAAAAAATTAACCCTGTCCTGGCCACAACCAGGACACGTATACACAAGATACGAAAGAAGCCGGAGTGACTGGCGAAACCCTTTCCCTGAGAACACAGTTTAGTATTTCAGTATGAACTGATACACCATCTGCCTCATTGATTCTGCTAATATTTACAAATTCACCAGAAACACACACACAAAAAAAATAACAGTTCTCCTTTGTTTCTAACAGACCTTTGCAATCAGCAGCCAGTGACAAACACGAGTCTTTCAGGCTGTTCTGAGCGTGTCCCAGAGCCCGCTGCCAGTGGCACAACAAGCAATCATAGGAAAAACCTACTTTCATAAAAAAACCCTAATAGTACCAGTGAAATGATTTTATCCATCCTTAATTATTAAAGGCCTCTCAAAATAGAACAAATTTGCAGACATTTCTTGCCTTCACAGCAGCCAAGTTTGGCAGGTACCCAGACTGGCTACACAGACACTCCTGTCTCTTCCAAAACTAAAATGTATGGTGGGATAGAAAACAACGTAGTCCTTTGTCATTTAATTTCCAAGAAAAAGGACTGGAGGTTCAATATACTTCACAACTGCAGGGCAGGGGCCTTCTGCAACTAGAGACCCCCTGGGGCAGCACAGGGACATGGTGTTGGCCAATCACAGCCACTGCCTGCACCTGCCATGGGGAGGATTAAGGAGCACAGTATCGTCCTTCCCAACATCACCAACACTTTGATTCATCTATTTGCTAGATTTACATATGTTGGGTTTTTTCTTTTTACTTTTTCAAACAGTGGATTGCAATGTTATTCGCTCGTTCTAATGGCATCTATGTACCTTTCTCCTCTCCTGACATTCACAATGAAATATAACACAGTCAGTAAAGTAAATCGAATTTTTGTTAAAAATCTCCTTCAACCACAAGTTTTGTCATCTGCTCCCACCCAAAATAAGTCATTCTCTGCCCTTCCTTAACGAATTTCTGCAACAGCCTCCCCTCTTATCTATTCCTGGCCTCATTTATTTCAGCTCCACATTCCTGTTCTGAGCTCCAACTCACAGAGTTCGATCTGGTCTTCTGCACTGTTTTGGCTCTGACCTGACAGAGCAGTGACCTACTGAAGCTATTTTCCATCCAGAATGAGGACTGAAAAGGAAGTCTTGGAGGTCTGGCTGCTATAGCTCTGGATATTTCAAACAGTGCCACCTACCAAGTCCCAGAAATCTGCACTCTTTCCAGTCTCTTCGGAAAGGCTTTTACTTCCATGTATATCTCAAAAATAGCTACGTTCCACATACAAAAGCCTTACATATTGAAGGATAAATTTCTGATATATTTAAATAACAAGTTTCTCCACTGTCTGTAGAAAAAAAATGCTATTTTAGTGAGGCCCACATAAACAAGGGTTTGAGCTCCCTCTGCAGGCTCAATGTCTGTAATTAACTAAGAAAAGCTTTTCCCACGGCCATGCAGTCATAAACGAATAATGATGATATGCAGAAGCAAAAATGTTTTGACAGGATTTGGCATGAGACTAGTTGAAATTATCATTTATGTTTTTCTTTAAATCAGACATTTGGAGAAAATTGTGGCCTATTGTAAACAGGTGCACTCCACTGCAGTGAGAGTGCCAGACACTTTGTTTCGAAGTGGGTTTAGCTAATTTTGTGTTAATTTAAAGGCATTATTAAAAGCATTATTTAAATAAATGATGATAACTAACTACAAGAGCTAGTATATAGGGAAAGCATTAGGAGAAAAGAGTGCCATCAAGACAGGGAAATATATGTAAAAGGTTAACTTTTTACTTTAACTAGTAAGCAGATTATGCTACTGCACCAGACTTACACTGATTTAGTGGTATAAAGTATCCGGAGTGTATGCAGTATTAAACTCACAAACAGAGATTTCTATCCCAAGTAGCATCAGATCAGCACACTCAGGAGCTAAATCACCTACAAATTTCACTAGAGCCACTATCTAATGGGATTTCTTACAGGATTAGGGCAGAAATGTGGATTTCCTTTACGTTTCAAGTCCAGTCATTAAAAACAAACCTTTTTCAGATTAATAGCATTTTTCTTTTCCCTTTTCACATTAGGGACAAAAAGAATTAGGATTTAGAAATTACATATAATCTTGAAAAAAGCTATTCAGATTACTCCATGGTAAGAATATAAAAGCCAGAAAATATATTTCATAAACAAAGACATAAAATAATGATAATTGAAATACATATCTGTGTTTAGCTGCTCACCTCTGATCCCACCTTTCACTGTATTTCAGACCCAGTCTATTCTGGCTGAGACTTTGGTATGATGCCCACAAAACCAGAATGTAACAATGCAGCAAAGAACTTATTTAACAGCCACAGACATCAGAAGTACCAACCATACAAAATTATTAGAAATCAGAATGATATAGAAAGATTCATCTCATCTCTTTCTCAGCAAATATGAGAAAAAAAAAAAATTTGACTATACAGCACTCAGACAATTCTTGCAGAAGACACCGTTGTATAATCACATGCTTCTCAGTAATCATTTCTAATTGACATTCAGGCAAACTTTTCTGTAATTTCCTCTGTTTACATGTCATATTACACTCTTTTCCTATTCTGATATCTTTGAGGTCTATGCATGCTAACATTTTTAGATAATTGTCCTATTTTTGTACTGCAGCCTCTTAGAGGTAAGACTGTATCACACTGGAGAGATCTATAATCTCTGATATGCAGAAGAGCTCTCTCTGGGGCCAGAAACAGTACTGCAGATTCACTATGGAAGCTCTGCTCTGCTCATCAGCCCACACACAGCTGAGACCTGCTTGTTTCAACACAGCTTTTTTTCTGTTTTTTGAGATGAGCAATATGAAAACCAACTGCAGCCAGATACTAGTGATGCTTTCTAGTGATCAGTACTGGGACCAATACTGTTCAAAATCTTGGTCAGCACCCTGGACAATAGAATGGAGTGCACCCTAGTAGATGTATGGATGGTCCCAAATTGGGGGGTGTGGAGGGGATGCAGAAATGCTATGGGGCTGCTATTCAGAGGTAGCTCAATAGGCCAGAGGAATGAGACGATGATGAACTCATGCGGAATATCACCAAAAACGAGTGCAAAGTACTGCAACCGGGCAGTAAGAACCCCCTGCTGGAGGTGAGGAGCCACCAGGATACAGAATGTCTTTTCGGAGTAAGGTCTGAGGAGTCCTGACACACAGTCGAACATGACTGTGCTACAGGCTTCTTTCTGCACAAGACACCAACAGACTCTGAGGAGTCCACCAGACTCCATCATGGAATTGTCTGCCCAGGGTGGTGGTGGAATCACCATCCCTGGACACACGTCTTTAAAAAAAGACTGGACATGGCACTGAGTGCCATGGTTTAGTTGATGAGGAGGTGTTAGGTTAGGTCAGAGGTTAGACTTGATGATCTCAAAGGTCTTTTCCAACCTAGTTCATTCTGTGATTCTGTGATTCTATGGTGCTAGGGGAGAAGGGGCATGATGAATGGGGAGAGTTTGAGAAGAGTAGGTTTGTTCAGCCTTCAGGAGGGACGGCTATGTAAAGATGCCTTTACTTCAAGGACCCTCGAAGGTAAGGTGTGGAAGGGTGGAACCAGAGGTGCACAGTGACAAGAAAAAGGCAATGGACACAGGTTGCAACACAACAATATCTGATTAGATGAGAAGAAAAAGTCATTCACAGTGAAGTGACATTGCAACTGGTCAGAATCAAAATCAACTAGGAAACACCCTGATCATCCTGTTCTCAGTAAATTGTGCTTTGAGTGGGACATAGTGATCCATCATTTCCAGAGGGCCCTTTCTACCTCAATTCCACCAGAAGCCCATGATCCAATAGCCAGGATTGATAATGGATATCCTGAACAACTGTAGATGTCACCCAAGCCATCTCTGGCTGTCGCATACAACAGCCAAAGCATGGACAGTAGTGTGTGCAGAACTTCCCTGTGCATGCACAGACCAGCTCTCACACTCATTCAGCAAGCACAGCAGCTCTGCTGAATTAAGGACACACCAGGCTTCCTGCCTGCGCTGACATCACTTTCACACAGCAGTCCTGTGCAATCCACAGCAATCCACACTGTGCTCCAACTTCCACACAGCAATCATGTCCTTCATATTAGCCAAGACAAACTGTGCAGTAGTCTATGCTAAAACCGCATTGGGTAGTCTGCACAGGGCTGCAATAAGACATGCAAATCACATCATTCACAGCTAACTTGGGTAGCTTCATATCAACTTAGATAACACTATTCTGGTAACTCATTCTCATTCTTACACTGTGTCTATCACAATACTTTGGAGCATCTGCCCCAAACAGCTTTAGACATGGTTTAAAAAATATCCACCTCATCTCAAAATCTAATATTCATATTATTAACTCATTTGAACCCCCCCCCCAAAAAAATCTCTTTTGAGACTGAAGCCCTTCATGTTTGTTTTGGTTAACTAAGGCTAAGATTCAAATGGAATATTTTACCTGTAGTAAATCATAGTTACAAATTACATAGTTTTACATTATAGTTACAAATTCATGAAGCACTAACTACCGACCTGGTGATCTGATACCCTGCTTATAATGGCACCCACATTTTAAAAAGCATTTTTCATCAGCAAGTCAGTATCATTATCCCCATTTTTTAACAGATGAAAAAACTGAGGCATAAAATAAGGAACTGATTGGATCAAGGTCATGTAGCAAGCTAGCAGCAGAGACAGGAATAAAAACAAGGTGGCCTAAGACCTAGTGCAATGTGCCTCACTGTCATTTCCTCACCCCAATGTCTCTTTTGTCTGGGTTCCTGCATTTCAATTTACCCTCTCTCGAGTGTATTAACTTACTTTGAGGAAAAAATAGTCTAATTTTTTTGGTTGTGTGGCTGGTCTCTCTATTGTGATCTGTATAGGTACTCAGATACGTTTATATATAGTTCAAATATAAAATAAAATGTATGGCAAATTAGATTATATATACATTTTCTAAGATTAATTTAATGGTGACAGAATCTTGATTTTCTCATCCCTGTACAGATAGTTCTCATGTGCTGAAAGGTTTTCTTACTCTTTTAGTGCTGTTAGTGTTGACACCTCTAACCAATTAGTATCTTCCTTGGACTGCATTAACATGTTGTTTAGGAGTACTCTGGATAATTAATTAAATAAGAGCAGAGATGTCAGAAGGATACAGGATTCACCAGTTCTTATCTCACCGTATTATTTTTTACAGTCCTTCTAGTCAGCTTTGAATTCTAATTTATTTGGGGTTATTATTCATTAAATACTCTGCCAAAACATATAACAAAATGGCTGGTTTATTTTTTTCTCATTTTTCTCACCAAATCAGTAATTCTATCAAGAAAATAATTGTATTTATTTGACAGAAGAGATGACAAATTTTTTGAACACTGAAGCTCCTCAGAATCCATAGTGTCACACTTGGAAGTCTAACGGCTTGACTACATTCTGCAGTTAAATGTAACACAAACCATCAGCATTGAAGCAGGCTGCAGAGCTCAGAAACTCAGCAGGGCTTTTCAGCGTTAATACCAAAATGAGCGTCTCTGCACGGACATGCAGCTGTGCTATGCAGAAGTACTCGTGTGGATCACTACTAGCTCAGGTAGAATGAGTATGTACTACAGCACTTTCTATTGTACAACACAAACACACTGGAAGCATCTTTGAAAGACAGTCTCAGTTCCCACAGACAAGTTGCAAAGCAGCAATTAAGTGCCTGAAATATCAGGTGGCACTGAAACCTCTAAGTCTATGAAAGCGATCCAAAGCTTCGCCTCCTTGGATGAAAAGACGTCACCTAAGTGCCAGAAGTTCTGCTACTGCATATGCTGAGAGGCACCACTGTGATAGCCCCGCACGCTGGAGGCAGTTAGCGAATCACAAATTGCACACAGGACACTTCAGAGCTGCAAAGCTCACAGGGATTATGCCTAGAAGCTAAGGAGAACAGTGCATTGAGCATGAAACAGTTGCATGGGCACTCTTCTTCAAAAGTGCAGGAAAAAGAGGCAAAAGCGGTGAAAAAGCTGCAAGCCCTAGAACAAGTAACATGCAGTCCTGCAAAATGCCATGTTTGACATGCCAAAAGTGTTACAGAATATCTAAGTAACTACAATAGCTCTTGGTGGCTCATGTAATATCTACTATCCTGGCATGATCAGATTCAGCAGGGTATTCAAAGCATGTCTGCAACTAAAACCTTCCAACTATTCCCACCAGCCGCACTGCAAATAGTCCCGTCAAGTTTCTTACAATGCTGTACTGAGGACATTTGACATACATCCTTACCCTTAACTGATACATCAAATACTACTTATTTAAAACTTATACAGGTGAAAACATTGCAGTGATTCTTCTCTTTCTTATCAATTCATAAAGGAAAGATATATTGCACATTATAGATTGAAAAGGAGTTCTGCAATTCTTCAAACATTTTGCAATATTAAGAAACTATTGCTTTGCTGTGGGTTTAAAACAAGGGGGTTTTTAAAACAATGTTTGGGTTTGGGTTTTTGTATTTTTTTAACAGGAGATCATAAGAAACACCCCACCTATCCCACAGTAACATCTAAAAACTTTCATTACAAATACACGCCATTTGTCTTGGAGTTCCTGCTCTTAATTACTCATGAAAAATGGAACATCTCCAGGAGAGATTAAAAAAGATGCACTGCACAGTTCTCGACACCTCAGATGCCTCACCAGTAAAACAGGAATTTGACAACAGGAATTCTTTCTTTTTGAAGTTTGATGAAGTGTAGTAACAGCTGAAAGCACAGGGTGATGTCCCTTATCTGAATGCTCATCACGCTTAGCTCTTCCTAATTTCTCAACTCCTTTGGGGTTAGTAAAGATCCATTCATAATCCCAAAGTCACCATTTGCTGCCACTTCCAGGGACTTGGCACCTTGATCTGTACTAGTAAATCAAATACTTACAAGAAACGCTCCTGAGCACTAGAATATGAACAACTACTTTTTAAATTGTTAAAATTGCTCTTGAAATGCTTTTCACTCATGCCAGCTAGCACTCTCCAAGACAATTTGTGGGCACAATTCAGAAGCGAGAACACTGCAGGAACCATTCCAAATAAGCAGGTGGACCTTGCCACAAATTGCTTTGAGAACTCAGGTAGTTTTCACCATAGACATCAGCTGTTCTATGCAGGGGGACTCTGCACATGGGGATGATCTTGGATACATCTTATTAATAGTCCAGACATAGCATAAAAATCAGTTGCAGTGGCATCCTGGCGAAACCAAGCCTCATTCTAGTGATTAGCCTTTTGTTACTTCACTCAAAAAACCCACCTAACACTAGAAAAAAGAGCTGCCAGTGAAATAAAAAACACTTGCACACACTTCCTTCCTTAATATTTCCCAATGTTCTGGAGTAATTTCTTGCATTCTAAACCATCCTGAAGCTCTCTACCTCCTCAAAAGGGTGCTCCTTCTTATCTGCAAGTGATTTCCCATTAGGCCTTTTTGATAAGCTTCATCTACTTGACCATCACTTGATCTTTCAATGTACCTTCCTGATCAGTTATCCTGCTATGGCCACAAACCTTCATGCAAATTGATGTTTATCTAGTTGGTAGATCATGGGCTTACCCTTATATTGGAAGATACAAGACATATTCATACCCACAAAACCACAGCCAGTTAAGCAGCCAAGTGAAAGAGATGATCATTTAAGAAAATAGCACTGAGATAAAGGTAAGAAGTTCAAAAAGTAGTTCGCAGTTCTCTACCCTCTTCTCATTTTGGGTATCTCAGCTTCTTCCATAAGAAGAGCAGGTAAAAACCTCTTTCTTGAACCTCCCTAGTAGTAGGGAGGTTTATGTGAAAGAGAAGTTTTATGTGAAAGAGAAATTTTAAAGTTTTTTTGAGTCAAACTTACTTTATCTCAATACTCTTGATGGAACACAAATGAGACTGACAGCTTTTTGGACCTTCCACTTTGGGGTTTTAAGGCATGAGGGAAGAGAATATCCCTCTGTAAGCTAAGCATATATTAGAATGGATTTTAAATCTATTTTAACAATAATTTATCTACTTGTTGTTCATTATACTACAGCACATCACAATAAACTGCATTTTTACACAGCTGCATTACAGTTTCAGCCATTTTATTACATAATCTACAATGACATTTTTCTTGCTGTATTCGTTCTGCAAGAACAATGCAAAAATGACTACAACAATGCAAATGTAGTTTTTGTATCATGCCTGCTTAGGATACAAGGATAATAATGTTATACAGTATTTATTAATGCTTTCTCAGTCAATATGTTATGATGTACTGAATTCTTTTTGTCATGGGGCTCAATTGCTTAAATATGGCAGTCAGATGAAATTATAAGAAATAAAAGACCAAAGCTAATCAAACATAAATGTGATCCGAAAGTTTTATTGACTGCATTTAACAAATGTTATCCATTAGGGCTGGAATCTCACTGAGAGGAGAAAGGTGAAGAAGTGGTTGGAGTCAAAAAGGCATGTCCCTTTTGCTCTCAGCAGAAGTCAAACATTTGTTAAACTCCATTTTCTTTGTGTGGGTGACATTATTGTTTTAAGAAAAGTATTGCTTGTGAGTGATGACCCAGATATTTACATGTAAAACTGTATTTGAAATACAATATGTATCATAGGGCACACAGCAGTATCTTTGCTAGTCAGGCATGAGATGCATGAAATGTGCAAGTGAACCAAGACTGGTACTCTGCATGGTATGTAATGACCCATTTTTTTTGTAAAAATATCCTCTTGAAGGTTACTAATATTTGATCAAGCATCCTGTTCTAAAAATTATGTCTTCACATTTCACTGATAATTATGAAGTTACAAAATACCTACATTTCTGCTGCTCCCTAGAAAGTTGTGCATCACTATCAGCCATATACATCTTTGATTTACATGTTTAAATAAATTGTCATTATTAATGAGCAAGAACCAAACAGAGCAAAAGGAGGATCTTTCCTGGAACTAGTTCTATTATCTCAACAGATGCCTCAAGTGGAAGTCCGGTAGATGATATTAGAATTAGTTCCTTGTAGCATCTCTTCCTTTTTTTTGAAGATAATCAAGGACAAGGTGGCACGAGATAATTAGCCACAAGTATCATTATCTCCCTGAATCATCTCCATAACTGATACCAAGCTCCTGCAGGCTGCCCTGGCTTACAGTCTGCAGCTCCCAGGAAAGGTATTTCAACACAAGAAGGAGGCCCTACATCAGGGAAGAAGGAGCCATGCATATGAATGGCTACATATGATATGAGAACTCCTCAGTATTTCCAGCTCCTCACTGCTGGACTAAAGCAGTTTACCATAGGGATACCAGACTGTTTCTTTGGCCCCTGTCTTTTGCTTTTGTGAGTGTTTTCAAACAGGAAGACTGTTCAAAATAATCATCCATTTATTAGCTCTGAAATAATTGTGGGGGCTTTTTTAAAGAGAAAAATAAGTGCTTCTTACTTCAATGTAAGCAAATAATTGGCCTGCATTTGTAATTAACAATATCTCAAGACATGGATATGGAAGATCTGAGTTTTGCCACCAGTTTTATACCCGGATTTTACTATAGTGTGGATGTCAACCCCTGTTTTGAAACCACACACCTAGCAGCAAGTTCACAATTCCCCTCGATATCTCAACAAAAGGTTGTAATTCTCAAAGGGGTGAAACAGTTCCATACTTTTGAAAATAACACATTAATACAAATTCAAGAATTTAACTTCAGACAACAAAGATTAAAATTTTAATCTCCATGATCCATTGTCTCAGTTTTTTCACCTTTGTAAGAAAAACCACTGAGTTTTTTTAGAAAGTGATTTTATTTTCTTGGATAAGAAAATCTGCACCTGCTATGTATTCTTATTTGCTACTATTAAAAACGTAGCCTTTTTTGCATTTTACAAGGCAAGTCTTCACAAGTAATATGAAAGACTTTTTCCATTTCGCATCTTATTTCTAAGCAGGACACCAGTATTAACAAGAAAAACTTATAGATAATATAAGTAATTTTACTACAAAAAATTCAGGATGCATACAATGATGTTAGGACAGAATTTTACAAATATTGATGACAAATAATTAGGCTTCTCATTTTGCACATCCAGTTTCCATTCAAGTGATGCATATAAGAATGTGTTATTAATGCTGATATAAAACCATGGATCTTGTCAATACTTACCAGGGCTTAAAAAACTAGAGAACGCTGTTGTTACAATAAAGGGTATGGCACACACACACACTCAATTTCCCTACGTTGACTTTAATGCTTTAATACTACTACATCTTACCAGTAGGCAGCACTGTTACATCTTTTTAGACGTTAGCAATGTTAATGACATACAGTGCCATCTGCAACTTTCTACATAATATCTGACCTTTACTTCCATTCAACCCTCATTATTTTTTCTTCACGCAGTGTTTCTATCTCCCAGATTTTATTTCATAAAAGAAAATAAGAAGAAAATCAAAATGCTGGAATATTTTTTAGCACATCAAAAATGGGAAATGGAAACTGGAATGGTATATTGGATTGCATTAATCAATTACCATAGCTGTCACTGTTTAAAACATGGCAATATCTATATCAAATGATGAATTACCTTAGGCAAATATCTCAGTAACGGAAATGATTCATTTCAGTATTGATTAAATCATTTAGACCTTAAAGATCTTAAGAGAACAAACTGATAGAATAAACAATGGTCCTGGTCCAGCAAACCCTTGTTCAAATGAAGAGCACATGAGCCTTCAGTTATGACAGTCGAATCTTAAACTGGACTTTCTTCTCAAGAAGGATTTAACGTGTAAAATACTGGAAAAATGAATGTTATAAACCAAATAACATTTTCTTACTGCTTTTTTGAAAAAGGCCAAGCCTAAATATACAAACACGTACAGCATCTTCATAACTGATCATTTTCAGTTTTTCCATTTCACGGTTTGTATCATTAACTAATTGGACCCTGATCTTGTATTTGCAAAAAATTAAAATTCAATTCTTCGTTCAATAGGATTTTTGGATGTACAAGGAAGGAAGAATTTTGTGCTGAATTTATGTGTATCCAGCTGCAAAGGTTACTGACAGGTGTTAATAAGTATATTGGCAAAGTACAGATAATGAATACTTAAATTAGAATACTTACCTATTTTATATATATTTCTATGTGTAGAAACACACATATTTATATGAGTAAAAGTTTAAAATAAACCACATTCTCTTAGTTGATTGGTAAACAAGATATACTACTTTAAACATCTTAGCAGTGCCAAAGGTTTTTTCCACTTTCTGTCCTACTTTCACACCAAAATTACAATTTCATATTTCATAAAAAGGCACTGAAACGTAAAATGGGCCAACATCAAAATATAACAAGGAAGCAAAGATAAATTAGAGGAATTCTTTGGTTCTTTCACTAACTAATCAGATATATACAGAAAAGGACCTTTTAAGTTTAATGATACCTGCTCATTAAATGATGCTAAACACTAAAATACCACGAACAGCAGGGAATTTCAGTTTACATTAGAGAAAAAAATAAAAGGATAAAAATGACTGAAGTTGGCCAGTTCAAGCTGATAGGGCACTTCAAATGAATAACAGAAGAATAAAAGAGACACTCTAGGTTAAATTAGGTTCTCCTATGCCTTTTCTTGAAAGTGCTTAACTTCACAAATTTTATTTGAATTAACTAACCTGCCAAAATCAAAGACTTGAATAGGGGTAAAGTTAAACAAGCAACTATACTTCACAGTAAGTTTACCCATTAAATAGCAGATAAAACCTCTGCATAAGAAAAGATGGGGGAAACAGTTTTAGAACATGCATTTTTTCCTTCTCTAGTCAGGAAAATGTCATCCCTGTCATACTTTTGAAGTAAAGCTCTACTTCAGAACAAAATTATTCAGACATGGAACTTAATTCCTCTAACAATTTGTTTATAAGAATCCTGTTTTCCTAATCTCAGCGCAGTTGCACAGTTTTCTTTCTCACCATACTTGAGTATTATGATTTTAGTATGACATTAAAGATACTAAAAAATTATAGTGTATTACCTGACTAATAACTTTTGCAAATACACTGCAAAGCATTTAAGAGAAAATATGCTATTTGAAGAAATCAACAAAGCTGGAATAAAAGAAACAAAGGTTGTGAATAAAAATGTGGCTTCAGGTCTTTCTCAAAGTACATGCTATACTCTCTGTTAATTTTGTTTGAAGGCGATTACTTTTATCATTAAGAATAAAAAATACTTCCATTCTGTGTCTTGTTTTTTTTCCTCCTGCACAGGCAGCTATAACACAGTAGTAAAAACACATATTTCAAGTATTTACAATCTGTTCCTCACACTTCCCACAAATTTTCTTTCTGCTCTTAAATTAAAAAAACAAACAACCATGAAGAAACCAAAACTCACTTTATTAAGCAGACAAACTTTTCCTAACAGAGAAGTCTTAACTGCAAAAACTCCAGTCCTGAAAAGGGATCCTTGTAGGCTGCACCACCTACTTGAAAGATTCAGCTATAAGATCAGCCCGCTCACTGACTAGTATTTGGGATTTATTTTTTAGTACACAAAATGCTTCTAGATTGTTTTAGCTATTTTTAGCTAGTATTTTAGCAATTTCAGAGAGGGATTAAGTGACAGAAAGAGGAGAAAGGAGCAAAAATATATTTGGGTGTGTACAGGTAGCAAGCTACTCTCTCTTTCTGGGTCTTTCTCAGGCAAAGTAAGCATCTCTGTTCCTTAACATCCCTCCCAGAAAACCCCCCACCTTCACGGACTAACGTTCAGCCAGAGGATGCAACACTGGATTGGGACACAAGAGCCATGATGATGGTCACTGACAGAAAAAAATTTGGATTTGATTTTCAGAGATGATTAGCAGTCATGGTGGCCAAGCACGACCCATTCATCGCACAGATTTAAATGTTAACCCACAAGACTTGGGTAATGGCTGTCAACCTCACTGAGGGACTGCATGATTATTCTCATGCCTTTGAAACACTCCAAATGCTGTAAGTATGGCAGGAATGCAAACAAATATGACCCCAAAGTAAGAGGTGCTGACATATTCGTTCTCTTTGGTCACTGACTGACAGTAGACCCTTCAGAGAGCCACCTCCAAGGGGATGAACCCATGCCTCCATCTAGATAAGTGCAATCACCTTTAAACCTTATGTTCAAAAACAAAGCTGTTTTATCAAAATAGAGCTATATAAAGGTGCTGAGTGATGGGTGCTGTGTCAGCCTTAGAAGAAACACTAGATTGATTTAGTATGCCACAGATACAACTGGCAAGATGCCAGAGAGCATCACCCATCTGCAAGGAATCTGAACAACTGAAAAAAGGCACAGTAGCAGTTACAGAGTAACTGTGTATCCACATATATATATATATCTATATATATATAGTGATGGACTAAAACATGAGAAATATTTTTGCTCTACCAAAGTTGCCATAAAAATACAAGACACATTAAGGATGGGGCTGAGATAAAGTAAATAAATATCCTTAAGAAAATGAATAGTTCACTTTCTGTGAAAGAGCCAGGCAAATCTCTTGGCCCTTGCAACCAATCTGACAGCATCGATCAAGGAACAGTCTTGTGTATGCTCAGAAGTACATAAAGGCTCTCCTACAGTTCACTGCGAACAACTAAGCTCACTGCAGCATAAAGAACACTGAGTTATGTTTCCCGTGCCTTAGCAATACAATCGGAGCTAACAAGGACATGGTGGTTCAGATACAACTTTTTATTCACACCTGCACTGGGTTAATTTAAGTGCATACACCCAAGCATCTCCCATTTGTGTGAAACTCAGCAGTGAAGAACTTCCTCAGAGATACTTCTCAGAATAGAAGTCAGTCAGAATACCAGCAGTATGCATCAGAAAAAAGCACTGGCTGCACTCTGTTTTCTCAGTCCATACCACAGAAAACATTGGAGAGTATTTCATGCTAAAGGCTTAAGCAGAGCATGAAAAAAATGAAATAGCCCTACCAGTCTCATTAAACTGAAAATTATATATTGTCTCAGAATAAAATTCAGAAGGTGAGTGTGGACTTTCTCATTCAATGAGAGGGAAGGAACTGATTTAATCTTTTTGTGGTCACCAATATGATGAAGAAAACAACTTTTTAATTAAGAAATACAAAGGTACAGGGAATACAGGAAATGAGGAGCTAGATAAAAAAGTTGTCTTTGCTTGTTAGAAAAACTTGCAACAGATTAGTTAAAATTAGTTAGTCTCATTGAGAAAGTCATCTGTAAAACAGCACTGACAACTATGTAACTAGAACATCAGATACACTGACTGAACAGCTTATTCATTCTACTAGTAACTATGGATGAGAGCAAACAGGATGTTATTATCTTCATTCTTATTTTTACTACAAGTGGCTGGAAGCATCAGTTGAGAGGCCCCACTAATACAGACACTCTATGAACCACAGCAAGAGACTCTACCACCAAAGAACTGTCTGATCAAAGACACCTTGCAGAATAATTTAGAAAAATTTTATCCTTTCCCTAACATTCATATTTTATTCTAACTATTTTTGCAGCATGTCTTGCAACAAATACTTCCTTATCTACAATTCTTAACTAATTCTCCTTCTATTCTTAAACTGTATTAAGTCATATAATTTCTTTTCACCAGCAAAATTCTCTCCTCTAGCATAGAAGAAGAGTTGGCAGACCTGGGGTTGTTCAGCTCAAAAGGTCAGGAAGTTCTGAACTAAAAATGCACCCCTTGTGTTCAGTTTACAAATGCATGATTCATCATATGTCTATCTGGTCTCCTGCTTTTTTTCAAAGAGGGAACAGAAACTTGAGCACTGAATATCACCTGCTTCCCTGACTGCCTCTCCCTGTGACTGTTTTGGGAATGTAACTGTGTGTTTTCCACAGAGTGGAACAGAAATGCACAGGGAAACAGTGCTTACCCATTTGGGGACTGGAGAGGAGGGATAGATACATCTTAAAGGAAGAAGTCCCAGTATACCCAGAACTGATCCATGGAAGGTAAGGCTGGATACATCTGATGTATTCTGAAGGAATATTATTCTCAAGAAAATCCTATGTGCTTAGTTTACAGTTATTGTTAAAATACTGACACATGCCCCACTGCATTACATTGCACAAATATTTATACAAGATTTTAATTAGATCCTTCATCTGAATATTCCATGACATTCAAGCTCTAACTGATGTCATATAATAGAGTGCAGAGATAGGAAAAATTTCTCCTGACCATTGATCCAGTTGATGCTACTTAAAAGCCAATATGCTCTTTCAAAAAATTACGTATCAAATATTGTAACTATTACTGTACTTTGTCAAAAGCTGAGAAGTGCTTGGAGATGCAAGAATAAATGCACTGATATTAAACCTGGGGGGGATTACCTGCTGCCCTGGAAAATAATATGCAAAACCACCTGCCTGCCGAAGAACATCCAACTATTTTAACCAAGTCATGGGAGCAAAGGCTGCCCTTTAGAGCCCGCCAAGTTACTCAGTTCTAAACCAGACACGTCAGATTGTGTGCAATCTATAGTACACAAATGAGAAATTCCATCTCAGGTTAATCTTTAGTATTTCTGTAACTTTACCTCATTACCTCTGTCTTATCTTCTATTTAGAGTTTTGTTTATACGTATCATATTGTTCATTGATCCTAGAATTAATATTCTTTTCTCTTACACTTCCTGCATTCTCTTTAATGACATTCTCCCCCTTTGTCCAGTTTTCTCACTCTGCTTTTCCCTTAGTCTCATCTTTTATCCAGTTATTTCTTTACTATGTAAAAAGCCCTTTGAATTAATTTTGAAGAACACATTAATATGTGATTCTTTCACATTCACTTCTAGTTCCCTTCTCTCTTCCCTCTTATCTCCCTCTTCCTTCCCATCTGAGTCATTCATTCTAGAGTTTCTATTCCTTTTAGTCCCTTCCAGCTTTACTTACTGGCTTTTTTAAAGCAAAAACTAACACAGAACAGGTCTAACTGAATAAGCCTGCATCTAGCACCTTAACACATATCTCAGAGAACGCAATCTGAATGGCATTTGGCCCATCTTGAAGGACAGTGTGGTATTCAGTTGATTAAAACAAACATGTCCTGTTTTTTGACCAAAATAATACCCATTATATATAAAAGCCCTCTTTGCTAACACAGTTGGACAGATAGTGCTTTCATCTTTTGAAATAATTTATAAGCTTCTGCTATTAACTTATTTACAAATCAAGCTGTATTAGTGGTCACAATACTTAGATATGTCCCCAGAATGTATTCCTTTAATAGGTAAATTATTAATTGAACTATCCATGACTTTGTGAACTGGAATTCCTTTTTTTGGGGGGAAGTACCAAAGTATACTAAGTATGTCAAACTGCTACTGACAGTGGAACAACCCCTACATAGCATCAGATTCAAAGATTCCATACCATGTCAACAGAACACAGTACTGGTAACACAAAGGCTGTCGGCTCAATCCCTGTATGGGCCATTTACTTCAGAGCTGGACTTGATCCTTGTGGGTCCCTTCCAACTCAGAATATTCTGTGAATCTGTGATTGAGATTATAAATTACAAAATTATTTACACCTGAATGCAATCACAGTGTGCTAGGTGCTTTCCAAACAGTGGAGAAATTATGTGGCTAGCGTATAATTCCAGATAAATGAAGTCATGTTTCATAATTTGCAGACAGGGAATAGTGGAACCCGCCTTCTTTAGAAATTACATTGACAAAAGCGAGAAACCACCATTGCAGAAATAGGTATTTGTATCACAACCCCAAAATTATTCTTGCCCAATGCTAAAATCGAAAGAAGATATATATTAAAAGACTAAAATAAAGAGTTACTTTAAAACAGATTGGCCATGTGTTAGCTATGTTAACAACACTGAGTCATACTCATGTTTCCTCTCACTCTCCTTATCATTATTTATTTGCTTTCTGCACAGATTCTGAAATAACTTCAACTGCTTACAGTCCACATTTTTTGTAATAGGAAGAGGCAAATAAAATCTTACAAAATCAAAAAGGAACAGGAAACATCTCCCTTTTTCTTACTGTATATGGCAATGTATTGAAGCTGACCATTGAGATTAAGAACACACATGATCATCTCAATTCCTTTAGACGGGAGAGAAAGGTCAGGAGCCTATCTAAGAAAAAGTCTAGATGAGGTGATATAGAAGCTTCCTTTATGCTGTTTTTAAAGAACTTCATCAGAAGAAAATGGTATTTGACCCTACCAAAGGTAAGCAGAGTCCAGAGATTGTCTTTAAAACTTAGTATTTCTCAGCAATTGCCTAAAAATTCAATCTGAGATTGTACCACTTCCCATTACAACTAGAACAAAAAAAGACATTGTTCCTTAACATTTCTTCACTTTATCACAATAAAAATTGATGCCCAAGTTGTATCTTTTTGATCTATTTTTCATAGATTAACCTTAGTTATGCATCATGGAGAAATGCCCCTAACATGTTTTGTCAGTTTTACAGTAACTAATTTAGATTTAAAATACATACCAGGGAAAAAAATGTCTTTATTACTTGGACTTAGTATTTCAAAGTACAAAAGTGGGATTTAGCTTCACATTAAAATGTTTAAATTTAGGTCCTAACATGTATGTTCAGTTTCTAATAGTTTACTACAATCGAGAAGAATCCTTGCTTTCTTCTACAATCTGTACAGTCCATGGAGTCTAGAGAGAAATGAACTCATTCACAAGGGTTCTTAGCTGCCTGCATTTTAACTGTTGTTATTTTAGATGACCTAGGATATCATGCCCAATTTTTAGCTGCCAGCTCAGGAGAACAAAGGTCTCCCATTAGCTCTGCTAACCCTCTGTGGACATCTCAGGTATCTAAAGGCATCTCTAGTAACTCTAGAAGTACTTGCTGAGGCAAATTAATCCCACTCTTGACACCTATCTGAGGGCAAGCAGAATCACTCTCCAGTTGTCTCCGATTCAAGTGGGAACTACACTCTCTAAAATCGAAACTTTGCCACCTACTGCAAGTGCAGACACCTACGACTGGGATTCAGTCTGAGCTCTGAACCTTATTCAAGATGCATTCAGGGTTGTCAGCTAGACAACCTGACTAAACAAGAATTAAAAATGGTATGCACTGAAAACACAAAGAAACTGCTCTATATACGTCTGACAGGGCCACATATGTAAGCTGCTCCAATGAACCTTTTTTGTAGAAAAGTGACATCCCCTTGAATTTCTTTTTAATAAGAGTTAGTGTAAGTAGATTTCAAGAATTTACTATCCAGATCACTTATACCTAAAACAATGAAGTTGGTTTCAATTTTTTCTCATGTGAAAACCTGTAAGTAGTTTTTCTTGTTTCCCCTATTTAAATATGCATCCCCATTTTTCATAGAGTCAAACACATTTTTTAAGAAAGGGGAACTTAGATTTGTATGTTACTTTATTAGTCTGGTTTTGTAAGAGAAGATCAATACAATCATTTTGCATGTCAGTCAATGATAAATGTCTTCTAGGCCTTCTAGGCCACTCTAAATGTGACAAGAGCTTCCACCAACTGAAGTTCCTCCAAATTTAATGAAAAAAGAAGATACAGGCATTGTTTATGTACCCACCAAAATAGAGGCTGTGTCCCAATTGCTGTGCCACACAGATATCAGGTTTCATGTGGATTCCATTGATAACATGAATGTGGATTCTTTTTTTTTTTTAGAAATAAGACTCGTTTCTATACCTTAGAATACCAAAATTTCTATAAACATATTAAAATTCAGCTGCCAGAATTAGAACGCTAAATGAATACTAAGGTCTTATTAGCAAAAAAATTTGAATTTTTACCTCCTGTTAAAATTGAAAAAGTTACAAAGAAATCTGAAATGCGTTTCAATGAATTTGAGTTTCATCTTGAAGACTTTACCCAAAAGTGGCAAAGACTGAAGACAATCAGATATTCAGTACTGTCATGTTTTTTGAGCAGTGTTATATACTGGCAGAGCCCTGCTGCAGAGATTTTTCTATGTAACAGGGTTTTTCTTGGACACCCATTTTTTCCTAAAGCTTCTCTATTGTGGGTAAGGTATGCCTTTGATACTGTGAGCAGTGTTTGTCAACTGTAAGGGGCTCAGCAGGATTGGTGCAGGACTGCAGAAAAGACAGAGGTCTCTATTTGCCTGAATTGTAACATCCCTCACCCTAAGGGAAACCTATGAAGTAACATCTTTTCCTTATCTTCTATGACTCTACTTGCATCAGAAAAGAAAATTACAGAAGGGGGAAGTAAGAGAGAAAGCATCTTGCCTTTATCCAGATCAGGAAAAGCAGTTGTACTGATATTACAAAACAGAGGAGGGGAAGGGAAATCACCAATGGTTCAGAGATACTCCTGGAGTAACTACTACTGGCACTTTTTTTCTACCAAAGCAGCTGGCAGAATTCTTCATAAACCAGTGAAGCATATGGTAAATTGGGAATACCAGACATGACAGGAATAGCCGTAACTCCATTCATGTCAACAGTGTTTATAGGGACAGGAGCTCTTTTCCCAGTCAGAAGAAATAAGGCTAGTGCATATCTGGAGGAGAAATAAAGCCTCAAGAAAAAAAGGTACTGCTCTGCAACACAGAGCAATCCATATCCCTTATTCACAGTAGATTAGCACAAAATAAAATACAAAATACTACCTTTTGTAATTGCATTGAGTCCAATGAATCAATGGAAAGGAATTGAGTAAAAGTAGCCACAAATACCTTGTAAGCTATACACATATTGCAGAATACTTAAGAGATTACTTACCTAATAAAATTCAAAAGCAGATAGAAACTCAAGGTGGTGATCAAACTGATTTTACAATTGATTTTGTTCTTTTTCTTAGCAGATGACAAAGATGCCAGAAACCTTGGATTAAAATATATGATTTAGGATCTCAGGAGAATGCAGTCATAGGACTGCACTGTGGGAAAAACAAGCAGAAATGCAATAATGTGGGTCAGCATTACATTGCTCTGGGTGTTCAGAGAAACCTACTGTCTACAGGAGGGACTTTGAGAATGATGCTGGGGAATAAGGAAGAGAGGGAGAAGAAATCTGAGGAGGCAGATAGGGGCACCTAATTACCATCTCTTTCATATGATTACACTCACCAACAGTGACCACACAACACTTACTCCCAGATATATCTTTGCAGCAATCACCATTTGTTACCTTTCATTTTGGAAGGTGTTTTGAGAACCTGAACTTCTATAATAATCCCTCACTTATTAACATTTGGAGTAACTTCAGTAAATCCAAGACTGAATCCAAATGTTTGGTTACTAGTTACCTTCCTTGAAAGAAATACTATCCAAAGTCAAACACCTAGAACAGAAAATAAAAATCTTTTTAGACAGAATGTAAAAAGGAAGAACATGGAACAGTTGTGAGTTTGGTCACTGCTCAACACATATTAGAATAAACTAGTCAAAACTATAGAACTATAGAGCCAAAATAAAGCCAAGGAAAAGACAGAAATCCAGTTCTATAAAACCCATGTATTCACTGCAACTTTAAAAAAAACCAAGAGAAACCCAAATAAATCACAAGTGTAGGAAAGGGGAGTCTTAAGAGCCTGCAGGTGGGGAGTTTTTTTTAGAAACCCTGAGAGATAACAATATTTTAGTCATGCTACAGCATCTAGGCTATTCTGCTTTGGAATGGTGGGATGCATGAGACACAGGGATAGCTTGAAGGTGGAGAAGTCTGACCAGAGGCTGAGAGCCATGACTGATGTTCCCCCTTAAGAAACTGACATTCAAAGGACAACTCAAAATCTCTTTCTGTGCAGGCTAGGGTGAGCACTAAAAGCTTTATTTATCTCCTCTATCCCAAATAAAATTTGAGATTACACCTGTGAAACAGGACACATTTAAAAAGGTAAGGTGGGTAAGTTGATTAGCTAATTAACCAAGCTCTTATATACAACCCATAGGGAGCATCTCAAATGCATAGGACATCTTTTGTTATTAAGAAAAAATAGGACAAGGAAGATTTATCATTAAAATATATTTCACTAATTATACCACCTGGAGTTCCTTCCACAAAACAAACTTTTAATTAGAAACTGTGGGTTTATAGAAAATGTTTGCTGTAAAATTTTGATTGTTTATTAAAAGTAGAATGTGGAAAGTTCCTTGCATGCTAAGGGCACATCTGTACCACTTCAGAGGGTGCACTTTGTCTTAAAGGGCTCAGGGATATCTTCAGAAAGTATTGGCATTTATTTTTTGTATCCCTTTTAAGAACAGGTAAAATTTGTTTTTTCACGGTAGAAGTGCTCTACTAATTGTAAACAAATTATTTCCTCTTTAAGGAGGTAATAAAACCAGATAAGAAATTCAATATGAGCCAACCTGAGAAGTTGAAAACTCAAGTCCCATACAGGCCCTTTGTATCAATGAGTGTTCCAAAGTAGTTGCTTTCTTCCCGGAAGTATCAGTCGCCTCATTCTCCGTGCCTGGAGAAACTCAGCTCATACACTGCACTGCTCTATGTGTTGCAAAGCACAGCCTTGCCTTGCACTGGAGCTTTATACATCTGTCATGCATAAAATCACTTAAATTGCTTATAGAATGTCTTAAGGAACCAGCAGAAAAGTACTGCTTTTAAGATACACTGAGGAAAACAGCACAGACACATGGGACCATTTTTGATGCCCATCTTCGTGCTCTTAAAATAACATTTCATTTCTTTCTTTTACTGCATGAATATCCTTTTCAAAATAGTATTAGTTGAATTTTTTTTCTGAATAGTTTTTTTGCCCTGAATATTTGTCTTAAATAAGGAGTTAAGTCACTGGACAGGCAAGGGAAAGCTGTGTGACTCTGTGTGTGATATCAAAGGGACAAATCCCTATTTCACATATTCCCTAACAGTCCTTGTACAAGGGAAGAACCATGAGGTCCCATCACTGGAGCTGGCAAAAGAAAGCAAACAGCAGTCCTCCAAAACCACGAGTGATCAAGGAAAGAACAATGACCTGCATTTATTGCCGGGTAGTGCTCCCAGTTGAGTTAATAAAGTTGTGCCCTAATTAAACTGAGCACTTCACATCTTGTTTTTCTTCTTGCATGGCTGGGACAATTAAGCATCCTTTGATGTAGAGTGCTCTGAGGAAATCTCCCAATTACTTTATGAACGATTTTTGTCATAAAGCCTGAGAGAATTTATTGAAACCACCTACAGTGGAATGAGGCCAAAACCAATCAACACTGGATGACCAGACTTAGGGCTAAGGACTTTAAACCAGAGGTCACTAAAACAACAAGCAACACATCATACAGAGAAATTTAAGCTCTGGAAGTGCTGGTTGAGTACAGTAAGCTGAACAAAATTCTGTGAAATTATTTTACTGAGCAGAAATTACTACTGGAACAGAAATTTTCTGTGTACTGGAGGTTTTATTATACTCTGACTGAAAACTAAATTAAAGTACATGTAACTGCTCTGCTTAATCAAGTTGGAAAAGGCATTTTGTTACTTTTTACCAAAAATAAGCAAAAATATTAGTAATTTCACATATTAGATATTTGAAGTAGTAGTTTATTATCCTAAGGTCAAAGTGTTATGGACAGAGAATAGTAAGGATTATCTCCCGCTTCAAACCTACTGTTTTCATAGGCAACCATGCTGTTGATTTTCCTCTATAAACTGATCCATTTTCACCTTAAAACTAGTCAGGTTAACTAACGTATCTGAAAAATTAAGAATACTGAAGAAATAGTCTTAAAAGTAATATGTATATATATTCCAAATAGATATATTTAAATCTTAAACTCTACATTTATTATTATAAGTATCATACAATATTTCACTAATTGGTACATGCAATTCATCTGAGTTTAGATAGACCATAAATACAACTGTTTAAAAAGTAATTTTTAGATGACAGAATAGGGAAATAGTAATTTAAAAAAATAAGCCACAACAGTTATAGTGCCTTCCACCTTTAGGAAAAGTATCACTTTAATGTTGTGCTAATGTCTAAAAAATGTTAGGTCCACTCTATTGTATCCATTCAGTGTCCGCTTGTGGCGACAAAAAAATACCCACAACCTAAAGAGAACAATTAAGCAACTGGTATACCAAAAATATACTTTCTTTTAGAATAAGGAAAGTGTAATATTTTCAACTCTCATTTTTAATTACTTATTTTGTGCATGGGGTAAAATTTGTTTTGAGAAATTTGACTGTCTTTGTAAGCCAGCTCTCTGTCAATAAGTCTTTTTAATTAAAATGTGAATTAAGTTTTAATGATAGTGTTATTATTCACTTAACTAACACAAACTGGGCAGAAAATATATAAATAATAATAAACCAGCATAAAATTTCCTACGAGGCAATTCATCATTAGTACAAATTAGCTCTAAAATGCATCACAGGCAAGTAAAAAAAGCTTCAATTATTTTGCCTTACAGTATAATAATGAGTCTTAACTAGGGAAGAAAGATACAGTAATTTAGTAATGTTAAGATCTACCCACTGGAAAACACCACTCCTGCTGTTGAAATATTTTAAGACTTATATTCCATTCAACTCCCCAAACAAATAGCAGACTGTACTTCAAATGCATTGCAAGACTATTAGGTAATCTTTTTCTTTGTTTAGATTCAGTAGGGTTCAGTGACAAACATTCATCTTTTCTTTCTATAAAAGTTCCTGTTCTTTTGCTTAGTTAAGAATTGCCTTAGTTTTGTAGCATGCTCACAATTTACTTCACCGTTGATTAGCCTCACACAACAAATTTCAAACAAAATGCAAAAATGATCATTTAACTATTTCAGAATTATGAATTACTTGTTCAATGTTTAGATCGCAGTGGAAAGAGCAGTTATATCTGTAGGTAGGCTAATAGAATCAGACACAAAGCTTCTGAAATAAACCAATACCAGCTGCTCCCATGCCTCATTACTCGGCAGTAGCTGCTCGCCTGAAATATTGTACATTGCAGAATCATTGGCTTTCAAAAGCCACACAGACTTTTGAGAGGACGTAGCTGTACAAAACAGACAGACACTTCCCTCAGACAGAAAAAAAAAAAAAAAAAGAAAAAAGAAAAGAAAAAGTCCTATACTTCAGGGTATAGGTGCAACTATTTTCCATTCTTAGGCACACATATTTTCCACCACCATGTATTTTACTTATTTTAACAGGTGAAAGCAATTATATTTTAAAATTATTACAATGTCAGTGCTCCCACTTCTTAAAGAATAATTTAAAAATTCTAAAACTAATGAAATATCTTTTTGATTAGTAACACATTGTTTGTGCTTAGAAAACATTTTGAAGTAGGAATGAGTATCATAATCAGTGTCTGATCATTTAGCTCACTAAGAGAGGACATATTATTGGGAGAAAAAAATTGCCTACAGATATATCATGCAGTCAAAAATGCTATGCACATGTAGCATTTTGTATGACTATAAACACACTGTTCAAAAAAAGAACTTCTAAAAAATAATCACTTTCCAAAACCCTTATGAAATTAGTTGAGCTTGCTGTACTCTGCAAAAATTAGATTGCAACGCTAAAACTCTCAGTAAAAGGTACTGTCAGACCCTCATCATCTCAAACAGTCATTAAGAAAGCCTAAAGAGATTCACCTTCTTGAAACACAGAAGTAATTTTAATGTAAAAGTTTACACAATTAAAATTACAGAGGTTTAATTTCCAACAAGCCCCAAAGAATTCAATCTTCCATGGCTCTCAGGACTCATCTTCAACACAGAGGGTTAGTTTTAAACATTTATGTAATACATTTGGTAATAGAATTAAAAACTTGAGTATGTTTGAAAGAACATTTATATTCTAACAGGAATCAATTGTATACTTCTAATTTGCCTACTCTGAAGATAACATTTTGATATACACAAATTAATTAGGCAGAAAAATCAAGGCAGACTTCTGCTTTATTGAAAAAAATATTCAACACAGTGTTCCGCAGGTACTCTGGAGTACCATTTAGAGGCAGTATGTCACAATATCATCCTTAAGTCTAAAATACCAAAATTATGAAAAGCGAGTTCTGTGCTAGTACGTGTTTCAGAACAGCATTGTCCTTTTATATCAATCATTAAGTGTTTTTTTTAGTATTTCATATCTCTGAAACTGTCATCTGTATAATAAAATAAATCTGACTCACCGTTTTCAGTCTAATAAGTGCTTACTGAGTATTATTTGCCTTACTCTCAAGTGGAACATTATGGAAATGATTATATGAGATCTAAAACATAAGCAGTAACTTGCAGTAAGCATATTAAGTAAGGCAATACCTCATAAATTCATCAGATAAATTGTTAACATGTTTAGAGATTTTCTTGCCTTTCCAGTGGAATGATACGGTCACCATAATACCTTAGAAGACCAGTCATCCAATTTTAAATCACTTTAATTAAAAAATTTGCTAATAAATAAAACACAGAAATCTGAACTGAAAAAACCTCCTGAAGATTTAATTTAAAATATAATATTCAGCTACTTTAAAGAAAAAAAATTGTTTTCAGTAAAATGAGGCCTCTCTTTCTTCTCTATTTTAAATTCTCAGATTTTAAATAAATTGTACTCAATATCCTGGACTGCCTTTGACAAATAAAAAAAAGACCTATGAAAATTATCATGAAATAATAGAGGAAAAGAAGTGTCTTGGGTCAGAGAGGTGCAGCAGCATCCAGACAGTGCAAATCTGGACCACAAGTGATTTCTTCACTGCTGGACACTCATCTTATGAAGCAATCAGGCATAATTTGCTCCACCTCTAGAAGAATTACAGCATAGCCAAGCTAAGGAGCCTGGCAATAAATCAGTTCAAAATGCAACACTTACAGTGATATCCCTTATACTAATGACACATCCATGTCTGAAGGCCATAAATTCTTTACCAAGTAAACACAAAGAATGAGAGAGTGTAATCCTTTTGGCATTACTGTGCCATGGCACTTAAAAAACAGCTGAAAGTATAACTACATTCCCAAAACATAACATTTACTAACAAAACCTGAGTTATTGTCAACAGAATTTTGGTTAAATCAGAGCTTTTTCTGCCATTGCTTCACTTAATCTCAGGAGCCCCTGCCCCCATATTTTTAGGGAAATATCTGTGGGCTATGGATCAGAAAAGACAGCAGGTAAAAGCTGGATGTGTTCATTAACATAGTGTGAACACTTCATATTTGATTTCTAAGCACAAAACTAAGGTTTTTCAGGTCCATTAGTAATGCTACGAGTGCAGTCTCAGCCATACACCAGCCACATCCCTAAAGTGAAAGCTCCCAGCAAAAAAGTGTACTGGGATTGTATGGCAAAGTTTTGGTAGCAGGGAGCTACAGGTGTGGCTTCCGGGAGAAAATGCTAGAAGCTGCCCCTACATCTAATGGAGCCAAAACAGGCTCCGGGACACACCCGCTGCTGGCCAAGGCATCACCAGGTGTGGAAGTGCCTCTGGGAGAATGTACTCAAGAACGGGGAAAAGTTGTTGCACAACAGCAATGGCAACCAGAGAGAGAAGTGAGAATATGTGAGAGGAACAACGGTGCAGGCACCCAGGTCAGTGAATAAGGACAGGGAGGAGGTGCTAAAGGAGCCAAAACAGAGATCCACCTGCAGCCCATAGAGAACCCCATGCTGGAGCAGGTGGATTCTTGAAGAATGCTGGGACCCCATAGGAAGCCCACACTGGAGCAGGTTCCTGGCAGGATCTGTGGCCCAATGGATGGAGGAGCCCAGGCTGGAGCAGGTTTTCTGGCAGGCCTTGTGACCCCATGGGGGACCCATGCTGAAGCAGTCTGTTCCTGAGGGTCTGCACCCCATGGAAGAGACCCATGCTGGAGTAGTTCATGAGGAACTGCAGCCCATGGGAAGGACCCGAAGTTGAGAAGTTTGTGGAGGACTGTCTCCCATGGGATGGATCTCACAGTGGAGCAAAGGAAGAGCATGAAGAGCTCTCTCTGAGGAGGAAGGAGCGGCAGAGACAATGTGTGATGAATGACTGCAGTCCCCACTCCCCATCCCCCTGTGCTGCTGGCAGAAAAGAGGCAGAGGATTTGGAAGTACAGTTAAACCCAGAAAGAAATGGGGGTAGAGGGACGGTGTCTTAAGATTTAGGTTGTTGGAGTCTTTTTCATTATCTTACTCTGACTTTGATTAAAAATAAATTAAATTAATTTGCCTGTTTTGTCCATGATGGTAATTGGTGAGTGATCTCTCCCTGCCCTTATCCCAACCCTTGAGTCTTTCATTATCTTTTTCTCTGCCCTGTACAACTGATGAGGGGAGTGATAACATAGTGGGCACCTGGTGTCCACCCAGGATCAACATGCCACGAAAAGGCATACAAATAAGAGGAAACCCAAAAGCTGTTAATAAAAATCCACAACCATTAGGGCTTAAGAAAATTAACAGCCAATTCTTAAATGTAACTGAAAAAGAATAAGCATTTAGCAAAACTCATTTTGGGAGAAAGGAAGACATTTTATTTAAATCCAGAGAGATCATTTAAACCCCAAAAGTATAAAAGCCAATGGAGAACAATTAATGCAAAAGGAATTCACTGAGACATTAACGCTGGGTTTTAACAAATCTAGGGATACTCTACAAGATCAAGAGAATTGCAAAATCTTAAGGTCGTGTTCCTTGTTTATGAAGATCAAACCCAAGAAACTACAGGTTGGCTGACATCAAGCCGGTATAAATTCTAGAAAGGTTGAGGAGTAAATAATTAAGAAATGGTAGTATAATTCATTCAGCTGTAAGTCTTGTCAACTAAACTTGATACCATTTTTTATGCTACAAGTTTGGCTAATAACATTAACTTGCATTGTCATAGTACACTTAGATTGCTATAAGATTTAATCTTGCATGACATTTTCAAGCACCATACAAAATCAATACTCTACATTACATGGATTAAAACTGTTTAAATACACAGATCTTGAAAACTCTAAGTGGAAAATTGTCAGACAATGTAGGTTTTCTGAAGAACTTTTATTGTGCCAAATTTATTACTTCCATTGTAAATCAGAGATTAATTTTTTCAGATGACCTCAGCCTTGATACAATGGGAAATATCAATCAAACAGATGGGCCCATCTTTCTCAGTATAACTCATCTGAGCCTCACATAGCTAAAATGTACCTCTCAAATTGATATATTAAAACTATAATCCAGTTCATTTATATAACAAAGGGTTAAGAGATAACTTGCTAACCAACTGTAAGTATCTATAAGGCACGAAATACTTTAGAGTAGACAGCTGTTTAATTTAGCTGGAAAAAGCATTTAGGAATCCAGTGGTAGAAAGCTATTACTTGACTGTATTTATGTAGAAGTCACATTTCTTTATTTCTAAATAATGAAAGTAAATAACCTATTAGTACCAACTGTTGACAGATAAGGAAGATTACCTACATTTTCAAATCTTTGTATCTTTCATATCTTTCTAAAAGAGATCTCACATTTCAAGTGGAAATTATAGTATCAAGGAATTCATGAAGTCCTTCAGGAGTTTCTGAGATCTACCCACACTATGTAATGAGCCCAAGTAAGTTAGGAGGACTAGATTACCCATCTTTTTCACACAGCAACTCACCAAAAACAAGACAGAAAAGAGAAATCTGGCCTTAACTAACATGTGCCAGAAGTTCTCAAGGACTGGAAGAAGTTAATAACATAAACAAAAGGACACGTTTCTAGCTATTTAATAATCCCATCTTTTCCAGTTTTCTCCATAAGAGGCAGTGCCGGAAGTGAATCTACAATTGAGAAGTTTGACAGTAGTCAAATCTAAATTGCATTACTATTTTCTCTACACTTAAGAATGCAGGGTTTTTTACTTCAGTAAAGTAGTTTAGAGCAAGTAGCCTTAAGAGGATTGGACTGCCCCATTCATTACAGCCCAGCTGTACCTTAAGGACACTGGCTGGCTAGTTGCATTACAGAGGCTCAGAAAAGGAATACAGGTTATGAATATACAGTGATATATATCCATAGAAATAGACAGATCTATCTGAGAAGAAAAAAGGAAAACTGCATTTGTTATTTATGTGATTAACTTTCTAAAAGAGATACAGCATACAGAAAGTGCTAGACTTTTTGTGATGAAACAACCAGGTTTTTCTGTGGGCAGCAAAACTAGCAAAGCTCAGGTACCTCCAGAAAGAGTGTATAGAAATTTCATCCTGCAAAATGTTCTTCTCCATTTTTGTTGCAATTACTTCAAGTTCTACCCCTCTTCCCTAATTCCTTCTCTTTTCCTATCCTATCCCATTTTCATAAGAGAATTGTCCTCTCTTCTACCTTTGCTAACTCCCAGCTGGTCAAGAGCCAGCATGTGCTCTGAAGAGTTCCACACAGACATGCTCTTTGCTGCTGAATACTCATGTAGTGACTATGGGACAGAGCGAACAGCTAATAACAGTTATTAAGCATAAATTCAGTCTGGGTGCCATACTGGCATATTGGTCAGGACATCAATCTAAAAATAACTTGTTCTTTTTCCTGCTGGAGATTAGTTGGTTCAGTAGATGGTACAAAGGCTTACTTGAATCTAAATACCTCAGTATGATCACACACACAAAAAATCTTGGTTTAGACTCTACTGAACACTATTATACAAATGTGATGAAATTTGGCAATTCAGTCCTACTTCCCACAACCTGGATTGTCCTCAGAAATAACAAAAACCAGTTAATTAATAGATTTGTGGCAGCTGCTGATTAAGATAGCCAGATTTTAAAATGAATGCACATAAACACATTCCTCACTCAAATGCTCACTAAACCTTACTTTTTCTTATCTTATCCAAGCAAAACCTGTACTTCAAATTCCTTTTAAAACTCCTTTTTAAAATCCACTTCTTTAGGAAGTCTTTTTATCTCTTAACCATTTTACCTCATGTTTATATTACACCACACAAAATTACAGTGCTACTTCTGCTGCTGCTGCTTTAAGTAAGGATTCAGAGAGGAAGAACTCAAACACTGAAGGATATCTTATTCTGCCACGTCTGGGAAGAAAATAATTTTGCAGTTATAGGACATGGGTTCTGGAGGCTTCTAGAGCATGAAGAAAGACTTCACTTTTGGCTGATGAGAAGGTCGTAAGTGAAGACACAAACCCCCAAAATAGTGAGTAAAATCTTTTACCAACAATTATTTATTGTTGGGTTGGTGAGGTGGGTGAGTGTTTACAGCACTTAACACATGAAATTCTGTTAAGGAGCAGAAACTCTCTAAAAACATGCATTTGTGAAGTGCTCCTTGGTATTCCTTGGATCTTGCAGAAAGATTGCTGTAAGACTTGGTATTTATCTATAGGATAAATGGTATCAAGTACACCTGTAGGTCCTGCCTCACTTGCATTTTTTTGACTTGAGCTACTCCTCTTCCAATAATTCTTTAGTGTAGTCCCCTAAAACTTTCATGTATTATGGAAACTTCAGAGTGTATTTGAAAGGTTAATTTGCATGTTTTAATTCAACTCTGAGTACACGGGTATTACAAACCTAAAAGCTTTCTAGGTCATCCAGAAATACACCGTCCAGACAAATTAGAACCAAAGTTCACCTCACTGTGGCTAGACAGATATTGATAGAATTATGTAAGAAAACTTGTTTAACCCTTCCACATTTACAGATTAATACTTGTGACTTTTAAAACAACTGTTACACTAGTTTGAAGAGAATTTGAATAATGCCAAATGAAGTTGGCATCTGCAATTATTTCGAAATGCATTTTAAATACTCAAGAGCACTGTTTTCTTTTTCTCTGAAAAGAATGGATTTCTCACTACTTATATTATGTTCACTATGAGATGCCCACACAAATTCTATATAAGAATAAAATCACTTCCCTACAGACCAGAGTTTTTTAGATCTTTTTTATTAAAAAAAGGTTTTTAAAAATAAGTGTTAGCACGTAGAGAAACTATTCAGAAATGAAATCTAGAGTTCTCAAAAGAGAAATGCATGTTTATTTATAACTATCTCTATGTATACACTTATTAATATATAAATAAGAATAAAATCCACACTGATTAACAATCTAACAATGACAACAAGAATAATGTATTTTACTAAACTCTTATTTAAAATTTAAATAGGAGTCATTTAAAATAGATTTAAAATTTCATTGGCATTAAAATAGCCTATTTTTAAGCATGGACTCACTATGACATTTACATAAATGTAACAAAAGCAGTATTAACAGTAAACTTTTACAGAAAAAAACCAAAACCCACCAGCAATCCACTGGAAATTGCCAAATATAAATTTAGAACAAATTTCACTGAAGTACTCTTCCAGTTTCCAAACTAGGAACCTTTCAGGAAAGGCAAAATACTTTCCCCATTTAATTTCATACCAGTTCAGATCCTTACTAACTCAGTTGGTTCATATGAATATGCTAAGCAGAAAAGCTGAGAATGGTGTGACTAGAGGAGGTCTACTATTTTTTCCAAAATACTGCAAGAAGCAAATTTGAAACTAATCACTAAACAACTAATAAGATATAATATTGTTCATTAAATACTAGTTTTACAAGCAAGTAATTTTTGTGACAGATTTGTAATAGGATTTTTACATATCTAATAAACATGAGAGGTTTTTTAAAAAATAATTTTAATTTACCTTCTGTGCACTTCTAATCCTTTTCCAATCTGTAAAGGTCAAAATAAAGGGATGACTTCTAAGTCCCATAAAAAGGTTTGATTTTTTAAAAGCAACATCTCTTCTAGAAAAACAACTGAAGAATAAATACTGACATGGTTAAAGATAAGTTATTAAGTTAAACTGATTTTGATCACGATTTATTAAAAAAAATAGATGTTGTTTTCTTTTAACAAAAATATAACACTTGTAAGAGTTTTGGGGCAGTATTATTTTAAAGAAGTGACTCAGAATGCTAATTTACTAACATCTCAATAAATATCCAGACAACATGCAGAAAAATTTCTATGTTTGAGTATTACCACTCCATTAAGGAGATGTTCACATTTCCATTTGTCACAGATCCCTGATCTGTCCTAGTGGTCCTACCAGAGGTTACATCGTGTTGTAACAATAAAACTAAAAATGTAACTGCAAATGACAAAATCTAAGAGAGGCTAAAACTCAGGCACAAAGCTAAGAGTTATCCTGACCAGCTCTAAGTAACGTCTTCAAGAACTTTCCCATTTAATTGTAAGACAAAAAGAATTATGTATATTTTAGTCTATGTGTGTTATCATATTGATTGCTCTCAAGCAATGTCTTCCATGATCCAGTGTTCCCAGGACAACCACAAAACACATACACTTTCACACTCCCTGGCACACCACAATCCCAATGCCTTCATTCAGTCTCTACTACTGACATATTCTTATTTGGACAATATTGTTGTGGATTTTCCCTGATTAAGTTCTGTGGTTAGTATTGTATCATTACATAAATTTTTAATTAGGAACACCACAGTATTAAATCAATGCAATTCCTAATACATAATGTGAGAAAAATACTCGCACTCACTTTGAGTATGATAATCATTATCTTAAATCACATAGCATTAGAGATTTCATTCCTAAATTAGAAGACTGAATTTGGCTCAGAATTTAGTTTTTGTGGATGATACATTTTATGGACTGATAGTTGCACTTAAATTATTTACCAATAACATTGCTATTGTATTTTTGTCTGTTAAGTAAAAAGTTTCCATGTAAAAAGGGGGTCAGGGGGGTGTGTCTTCTATAGTCTATTCTTCAATCAGGCTTGAATTGCCATCAGTAAAACTTACGCCTTTGTGAAAAGATAACATTTGTTAACAACTTTTTATTTTCTTTAACCACAATGAAAAAAGAATGCAACATTCAGACTTCAGGGGTATGTAATCTAGCATTATTTAGGATGAATGTACACTCTGAAAAACAAACCTATTTCCAATGTAATTCACCAGCATGACATTGAAAAAGGAATTTGCATGTAATAGTGATTTTGAATTTCTTTTTTTAAAAAAGAGTAGCAATAAAGACTTTCTTCCTGTCAACCTGAAAGTAGACCATTTGTTTCAAAGCTGTGATAATTGTCATTTCTAGCTCATTCTAAAATAGCAGATGTTCATAAAGGCTTGTATTTATTTTGAATTCACACTCTGGAACTAAAAAGTACTGGGTTCTGTTATTTTGTAAATAACTTGTTAAAACATTTGAAAGAAAAATAGTAAAAGAATATATAAAGCATTTTCAAATAAAATCACTCATGAACTTCTAAGCATGCTGTAAGCATCTGTTGGAAACACTCATTCCAAAGTCTCAAAGAAATTAACACCTTCTCAGTAGAATGGTATACTATGCAAATGAAATATAGTCATCCTTTGAAATCACACGTGAGCTTTAATCAATATGTAATTTACAATTAAGCAATTATTTTCTGATTTACAAGCATTACAAGCATAACAAATATGATTAACCTAGTATTTCAGACGCAAATTAGCTCAATTAATGTACCCCACCTCTGTGCCACTATGAATATATGTACAAATTTCCATTTTGATTTTTAATTGGATATGAAACATAACTCTAACAGAGAAGTAAAGATCTAATGCTAAATTATTTGAGGACATATATGTTCATTTTAAAGCAATGATGCAAGTGTAATATTTGTGTAGATGAACTATGCAACAAGTTAAACAAGTTTCTAAATCAAATCATACCAACGAATGCCATGTATGTCCAAGAAAGTTACCAGATGAAAAGTGATTAATTAAAAAAAAATCCCTCTAAAACAAAGTAACTTCATTCCTTGTGCTTTAGGGGGTGACAGTTATGAGTCCAGACATAATGTGCGCAGCTATCTCATAATTTAGCTCAAAGAGCTATAAACTGTTACACATCCAGAAACATCAAAAGCAGTTTAGACATCTCACTTAAGCTGAGATAAGCCCTCTTTTATAAACACCTATTTCTTTCCATTGACTATAATGAGTATCTAGACAATGTTCTCAGATCTTGATGGCATGTCAGACCTTGATAGGCATCTGCAGTTGGGTGTTGTAAAGGCAGTTTGTGATACCTGTTTCTGCAATGCATTTGGATATTTGACCTGGTATCTTATTCTTCACGAGTCTTTTGTTTTAAATATTTTTACGTATGACTTGTTGATTTGTTTAACCGTCCCTTGTACGTCCCTATCCTTATCTGTCTAAATAGAAAGGATAAATCAAAATAGTTATGTATGAACTTACCAAAGTTCAAAAGCTAATTAATGTTTCAAAAGGAAACAGAAGGAGGAGGTTTGCTATTCAGTCATGCTATTTGGCCAAGATGTAATTTCTAGACAGACAAACCCTGTTAAAATTATCAGTGTATCTCAGTTTAGTCAGTGAAAAAATCCTGTTTACCCTTTAATATGGGGTGTACCAATTAATCTATCTTTTTCAGGATTGTGAAAGAAAACAAACAACATATTTGAGGTTCCAGGAAAACATTTCCAATTGAGTTCAAATTCAATATTGATTTGAATTATGTCAGCAAAATAACTGATTTCAGTTCAACTAGAACATTACAAAATTTTAGGTCATCCATGACTGCTAAGAATTTTGTGTGAAACAAGCTCCAACTCCATTTAAAAAAACTTTATTTTTCCAAGCATAATTTTCTATAAATATATATATATACTTTACATAATTCCATATTATCAGACAAGGTAACTTTTCTACATGGGAAACTCATGCAAATATGAAAATATACAAAAGACTGGTTACATTCTAAAAAAATGGGAAGACTATATACACTGTGATGAGTTACATTAAATAAATATTTTGGAGTCTTTCATCCTACTTAAGAATACTCCACCACATCAAGGTTCCTAAATAATAAATAAAGTGTAAGACAAGTCAAAACAAACACAATTACATTTACCTATCTGCATGAAACTGCCCCTATTCAAGAAGGGTAAATAGATATGAAGGATCAGTTACAGTCAAGAATGCCTCTATTCAATGCAAATTAGGGGAGGCAACAGAGTATCCCAGCTCAGTCTAAATTAAATGCCTGTTGAATCATCAGTTGTATCACTGATCTGAATGATACTTTCAAAAAGCACTAAACAGCAACCTTTACTAATGCACAGAGAAACTGGTCTTCCACAGGACAAAAGAGAAGATAATGGCATACAGAAATAGTGGGATAAAAGATGGAAGATAAGAAAATTTAAGATGAGTAAAATTAAGTTAAATTAAGTTGTTTATGAATTTGAGATGGGGCTCAGTACCAGAAATCGCAGGACTTAATAACGCTGAACTACTGGACAACAAAACAGTGAACAGCATTCAGCAGAAATAGACATAAGGTGATGTGCGTTGATGTAAAAAGCTATCCCAGTGCCACCTACATGATGACACAACATGGATGACCAATAACCACCAAGGAATCAGGTCTTGGGTTATAAATGAGAGTTGATCAAAACCAACATGTTAAAACTGCAATCAAAAAAGAAAATCTATTATTATCAAATGTTAGAAAACAGATCAAAAGAACAGAAATGATTAATACACCTATTATTTAGCATCCAAAAAATAAGCTTAGTAAATAAAAATTTTATTTAAAAAAATGCAAAATCCCAAAGGTACTACTCATCATTCAATTATGCAACTTTTAATGAACATGATTATAAGGAAAACTTAAATATTAATTACTTTTGAAAATTCAAAACTTCTGCATAAACTATTTGCTGGGGGCATCATCTCTCTTTTACAAAGGTATTTATCTGAACATTTTAGTTTTCTACATTACTCATAAGGCTAGGTAAATTCAAAATGCTGTGTTTTATCAAATCTTGTAGCACACAAAAGAACAAAATTTCAGAATGTTTGTTGACTTGGGGATTCAATCTGGGGCAAAAATTATGTTGGAATAATAGCACAGATTTAAGTAATTAACAAAGTTATCTGAAGCTGCAAAGATCCCTACACAGTCAGATCAGGATTTCAGCAAGGTAAGAATAATCGTTCATTTTTAGTACCATTTGTAATTATTCTTTTATTACAAACACCTTGTTTTTGCCTTCTACATCTCACAAACTTTGATGGCTTTGAGTCCTGATCAATGAACTTAAACCTCCTCAGTTTATGTGACAAGGAAAAATAATTTTAATTTTATAACAACTCTGCTGCCTCTTTGAGGATTAGCCCAGCCTCTCTCTCCTCTAAACTGACTCACCATTGATCAGATGGAAGATGCATTCCCATTTAGAGGTGAGGATTCAGAGACATGGGACAAGCAGATTAACCCTGGATATGACAGGAAAAGGATTAAGAGAATAAAATTCAGCCTTCAATGATCTCAGTGGCAAAGGCTCAAATCAGTTTCAATAGCCAGACCATTTTGCCCATTCATGTACATAAACTGATTTTACTTTTCATAGCAGAACTTTGGTGATGATACTTAAAGCTTTTTTTAAAATCTCGTAATGTTTCGTGTTTTCTCCTAAACCTTCAACTCTTGGGATCTAGAAACTTTACAAGAATTACCTTTTTTTTATGTAACTTTCCAGTTCTCAAGGGTACAAATTAAAAATATAAAACTTGAAAGGTTCAGAGCCCAAAAATTAGATAAAAAGAATAAAAAGTGTATGTTTTAAAAGCATTCAAAATACAAAAAAACCAAAGCCAAATATAAAAATTTGAGGTGGACAATTTGCAATTTCCATAAACTATTTAAATATTTAAATTTTTTTACATGTAACCAGAAGAGCTAAAAACGTTCTTTTCTGTTTTTTTTTTCCTTTCTCTATGCGATAACAGTCATATAGGTACTCTTACATCTGATCCTCATTATGAGTGGAATCAGTTCTCAGTCATGGTTTTTATAACCACACTCTGAATAGCTCCTCCATCACTAGCGTTTAAGTGGCATTCAACACTGATTCACAGAAATCTGTTGTTGAAGCTTATTGTCAACAAAAAGCACTTTTTCTGTGATGGCAGAACCTATATGTAGACCTGGAAGGATGAGTCACAGTGAAAAAAGTGTACAAGAAATTTAGCGCTACTTTGTGTTTATGCTTTATTCACAGAAAGGAATGGTATTTTACAGAACTATCCAGCTTTTGAACCTATCTGTGCAAATAAAATTCATATTAGGACTTGGTTATGTGCTCGTTGCTATTATTTTTTGCTATTTGGAACTTTTATTCAGTATTCTCTGAATCAAGACACAAATCATGACAGTTACTGTGTTAATGTGACTGAATGACCCAAACAGCAGCAGTTGGGGAAGGCTGTGTGCTTTTCATCAACAGGTTGCAGTCTGCTGAGTGTTGGCTTCTCTGTTGCTTTCAGAGATGAGTCCAAAATGCATCTCAAAATCGCTCACACATTGTGTGTGTATGAACACAAATTGGTGCTTTATCATTAGAAATACTCAAATGCCTCTTAACTTTGCCCATTCTGAAACCTCAGGCATATCTATCACAGAAACACACACACAATCCTCCGGTTAGTCTGAAAGAAACAACTCTGCAAATCCCATCTGTGACATGAAATAGTTACATATTCCTACCACCTGATCAATTCCTAACCAGAATACTGGTTTTTATTCTTGTTATGGCTTTATGCAAAAGCAAATACTTTATTTTTGCAACCTGTTCAATTAAGGATAAACTTCACTATATTAAAGAACACACAGAAAATTTGCCCAAGAATTTAAGAGTGATAAAACCCTTTGAATTTCATTTGATTTCTTTTACTTGGCCATTTAAAAGAGCAACTTCAAACAATTTGCAATTGTATCTAACGTATTACTCCACAGATTCATAGGTAGCTGCTTATACTTTGATTCCACTGAAGAAAGAACCCCAAAACAGTGACAACTGGAATGATTGTTATGTTTGGACTTGTTAAATTCAATAGTTTAAAACTTCCCAAGTTAGGGCTGAAATACAATTTCTTGAAGTATTTTTAGCCTACATTCTGAATAATCAGGATAATGCCCATCCAGGCTCTAACAGACTTCTTTCTCTCTTCTAGGAAATGAAACAAAGAATATCAACAGAGAAGAGTAAATGCATTTAAGTATCAATAACATTATCTTGATGAAGCAGTTTACACATTTGTCATCTTTCTTTAAAAATACTATTTAGTGGCAAAATTTTAATACACCTTATTCTATTACGCAAAAATATTTTAATGCCATGTAGCAACAGTAATCCTCCACACTGCAAGATGTCTCTTTTTCATCTTCATTTGAACCATGGCTAAAGAACTCTGTTTTCTCTTTTTCCTTCCAAGTCTACAGTAGTTCCGTTTCCATATGGTATAATATACAGATATAAGCTCTAGTATAAGCAATTGAACTTCTTACACCCTCAAAAACCACAAAATCAGATGGTCCGTGGTTTTTGCAGCTGGTGCACTGCATTCATACAGGGTAGTGTCATATGAAAAATATTTCACTCCCCAAGCCCTAAACAGAGTCACTCATTAATGAAATGCAGGCAGTACAATGAGATCATATAAGGTATAGATTTCAACAGCCATACTAAAAACAGTAAAGGAACACTGAACAAGAACACAAATCAAGTTCCTCTGCCAGAACAGGATTTTTTCTAAAGGAATGTCATCTTAGATTTAACATTTGCTTTGAAAACAACTGCTAACCACTACCCAGAAAAAACTTCAGTACAAGTGTTAGCAGACTAAACAATCGCAATTTGGCAGAGGAAAAACAGTAAATAACTTCAGACATAGCTACATTACAGGATGTCTCATCCTAATACACCACTATCAAATCACAAAATGATTTACTTAATACCACATATGGAATCTGTTTACTTAAGAAAATAAGCTGTCACCAGAAAACTTTGTTTAAAAATAATTTCAGGGCTGAGGTTTATCGAATTTCACTTCAGTTTGTTTTTACAGAAATCTGAAATAAAAAAAAGTGCAGCAGCAATCTAGTTACAAAAATATATTAAGCCCACTTACAAAGAAAATGTATACTTAGGTAGAATTTTTAAACTCTATTACTAGTATTCTTCATTTAAAGGATGACCACAACTTTGTAATGTATATCATGACATTTTATTTCAGCAAAATTTATAGATTATTTCACTTCTATCTTTCTTCAAATGATACCCATCTGTTTTCCTCAACCTAAAAGCTTTCTTTAACTAAGAAAAGCCTCAGCAGCAGAAATAAACACCAGACAATACAGCCAAGGTACTTTATGGACTTGATTCTCTTCTCACAGACTCTGATACAACTCTGTGGACTTTAGTGGCCTGAATATGATAGCTGTAATTGAGCTAAGTATCAGGCTCTGCACAACTACTTTATAAATCTAAGGACTACAGCAGGTTTGTTTTATCCTGGGGGAAAGTATATCCAAGCAAAATAGATTATAGCTTGTATCCTACCCTCAACAGCCAATATAGTAACATATATATTAGTAACAAATGGCCAACTGTATTTGCATTTCTATTACATATTTATTTAGCTTCTAACACAATAGCATTCTGAAACTCTCATGCAATTGGGATAACCCTTTAATATAAAGATAAACAAAAAGGACTAGCTGTAATTTAGTAATTGGAGACCAGGAGACCCGAGAGGTTTTTTCCTGCTACTCATCATTCTTCCATGCTTTTCTTCTACAATGTACAAGAAAAAAAGTCACTGCAACACTTTTGAGAAGCAGCTTTTGTGCACAGAAAGTTACGATCATTCTCTCTTTGCAGTAGTTACTCTTGTAGTAATTTATACGCTTTTAATTGTCCAATATCAGTCGGCATAGAGGAATTATTAAGGGCTGTATCTCTTAGCCAAACAAGTATACCGTGCACGAGATAAATTCCTCCATTTATTTGCATCTGTTGTCCATAAAATGTTTATATGCCTTATTCCTGCCACCTGGCAATAAACTCTAGCTTACATTTGAAACACTACACGGAGTTGAAATAATCCACAGTACCACAGCTCAATACAGAGAATTAAATACGAGCTAAGAATAGAGCAGCTTTCTTATTAATCCTGCATCAATACTAATGCAAAACCCTAAGGAGTCATAAATACCACATATACCAGCAAACAAAATTCTGCACATTTTCCAGTCATGTATTTTGCCACAAGTTTCCACAGTTGCAAAGTATTTGTTGAAAAATAAAATCCAACCAAACTCACACCCCACCAAAAAACCAACCAACCAACCAACCAACCAACCAACCAACAAACCAACGAAAAAAACCCCAAAAATCCCCACCACCAAGCCACCTAAAAAACGTAAATCTAACTATCTTATAAAGCAATAGAATCATAGAATATATCAAGTTGGAAGGGACCAATAAGGATGATGGAGTCCACCTCCTGAACTATTAATCTTACTATTAATAAGTAAATATTACAAATTACTATTAATAGTAATAAAAGTAATAATAATTTAAAAAAACAAACCCAGAAACTGGACTTTATTGTGAACTTCAGTGACAGACAGACAGCAGTTCTCCAATACCTCTTATTCAAAGTTCCTCATAAGAAATTGTATTATACACTGTGAGCACAATGCTTTTATAAACTGATTTTTGAAATTGCATAGTAAATGTGCCAAGTTTATTTCAAACTTTCAAATAACAAATCTTCTCAAATCAAAGAAAGTTACTTGTATTCTACAGGTAACTTTAAGCTAGAAAAATTGTTCCTCGTAATTCAGAAAATTATAAAAAGGAAAATCAGAAAAAAAATTCTCTAAATACAGACTGTCTCCATGTTTTTCGTATTATATATCAATACAGTATCATACTTCTTAAATATAGAAGTCAGGAATTTTTAGAGTAACTTTGCTAGTATTAATAAAAATTCATCAAACAAAATATTCAGGCGTCTAATCTATGGCCACCTTTTACTTACACCTGGTTTTAAGCAAACCATCCCACTTGACTTCAGTGAAAAATACTTTCTGCATGTTAGCTTGCAGAGCACCACTCCAGGACTTCAAAGCAAGAATGATACAAAATTAACATCAAAAATATGCTATGGATTAGAATGGATTAGAAACAGACAAATCAGTAAGTCTCAGAATGTAATTGCAAACAGGGAATTATATTAAGGGCATTTGTAAGAGCGATCTGCTATGATAGGTTACTGGTCCCATACTGTTTCACTCTTTTATCAATGACCTTCAAGAAATTGCAAATTCATTACTGATGACGTTTGCTGACAATACAGCAAATGATAATGAGGAGAGCCAGCTACTAGAATGAAATTATTTGAATCTCTGAAAATGTTTTACTTAAAAGGAATGCTTTTCATACCACATGTGTAAAGCTGCACTTCTAGCTACAAAGGAAAAAGTCCATATTCAGAGGATGAAACATGGTGTTTCAGAAAAATTACAGATATGGAGTTACGATGCATAGTTAAGTCCCATGGCACACTAGTCAAATGGGCAAAGACCCTTGACAACATAAAGAATGAGAAAAGGAAAGTTATGCTTTTTTAAATCCCAGGGTAACATAACCATTGCAGAACACCGTGACCAGTTCTAATGTTGACCATAAATTGGAATAGTTTAAAAGACAATTCAGCTAACCTGAAAACATTTCTAATATATTGAACTCACAGAGTATTCCTCTACTCAGATTCTCAAAAGGAAGGTTAAAAGTGTGTGATAAACAGAAAGTTCTTCACTATCACATAACATCCAATGACTGCAGATTGAACCTAGAGACACTCAGACGAGCACTCCCTTTTTCAGCACCAAAATTATTTACAAAATATCTACAGATAGAGCAGCACCTTAAAACTTCACTGATCACCCTAATTACCAGTGGACTATTTTAATCCAATCTGCCAGCCAGAAGAAGAAAATCTTTAAGCAATGGCTTTAGCTGGAATAAAATAGCTGCCCTTCTGTACAAGATGTGATTGCGTATTACAGCCTCCTCCAATCCCATTCCAAAAGCGGCTCCATGGTACAGTCACCATTGTCTTTAAAGACAAAGACACAACTATTACGGTGGCTCTGGGAACACACCACGCCCCAGCTACTGTTCATACTGATGGTTAAAGCCATTGTGGGTATCTGGTCACCAGGAATTTGACACCCGATCAGACAATACAGTTACTGACTGAATTGAACCCTTCTGTTTCATAAAGCACAGAGATGCAGCCTGTTACATTACCCTCTATAAGTATCATATTTACATTGCAAAAAATGAAATCTGAAAATTTAAGCATACATAATAAAAGAAGAAGTAGGCATAATAAAATTTTGTAGCAGTGATCTCTTCTGAGTAAGGAAAAAGAATTATTTGAAAATGAAAATGAAGATCAGAAGACCAGATAGGAAAACTAAAAATCTTCCAGGAATACTTCATTGAAACTGAAGGCATTGTATTCACAGGGTATCTTCACTTACCCAGATATCTTCTGTGTAACAGAATAAAATCTCACCACAAAATGCCATGTCTTATGCACAACACAAGTTTATATTCCAAGAGTGAAAAATTGCAGAGAACCTTTCATATTCTCTATTTCATGAACAAAACAAGACTGTTAAAGGCATGATTTGACTTGAAAAATGTAGAAAAATTAAGTATATGATTATGCTCCTAGCATATAGAAATACTACCTTTGTAGGATCTTTAACTAGTGTAAAATTATATGTATGACACGTTACTCAGAATATGAGTAGATATGAACAAACAGATTAATGATACATGATAGAAAGTGGAAAATGGAAAAGAATTTTACTGATATATGCACATTTTTTTAGTAGTCTTGTTTTAAAGTATCCTAAAGTAATAGATCCTTAAGGTTCTAGAGATTAATGTGAATACCAGCACCAAAATAGGCCATTTGTAATAAACTGGAAAAACACTGAAAACTGACAATGTACACATGGAAATTACTGTTTTACAGTAAGACCTTAAAAAAGATTAAAAACATCCATTCAGCAGCACAATATAAACTTTTTCAACTAGACGAAAAAATTAAAATCTCAGATTCAATGGGAAGGAATAACCCTCACAATAATATTCAAACATGCCTAAGAGTGTTCCTGGATACTAAATCGGATATGAAAGGGGACAAAATATTGTAACATGGCAGAGGACAGAATCACAACACAGCAACACATAAGCATACAAGAAGTGCCATCATTGTGAAAAGCAGATCTCCAGCACCTTCGTACATGTTTGTCATGATGTCACTCATGCTTAGCTGGGGCCCCGGTGTATTGTAAAGCCGTAAGGTAGCTGGAGTTCCAAAGTACTGTAAGTATTAAGGGAAGAGGTGAATTTCTTTGCTTTTCTACAGCACATGGCGCAGGAGAACCCATGGTAATCAAAGCTACTACTTGGATTCCTATCCCAATTCCTATCCCTGCTGCTTGACCACAGCAGGCCAAGCAAACAGCAGACCAGTGACCAGAAGAAAGACACAGTAAAAAGGAGGACAGTAAAAGATTGGGTTTTCACACAAAGCATCAGGGAATATACAAGCTCAGGATCTGACCAGAAATGTTCAATACAAAGTAAAAAAACAGAAAAGCAGTTGGCAATGAGTGACTGTTTTAACTTTTTGTAAGAACCAATAGCCAGTAATTACATCTACTTAAATTCTTGTTTAGTAGCAACAGTACAAGGAGCACTGAGAACTGCATCTATCTTGCATGGAACAGGAGAACAATGCAAAAAGCTTGGAAGAATATGAAAATACCCCAGGCCAATAAGACAATTTGATTTTTCCAAACATTCTACTAGCTCTGCATGTGACAGTTCTTCACATGTAAAACCATGCTGCTGAGGAGACTTTCTTTTGACTTGTTCTCAACTACAGCATTGGAATTCAGAGAAAGGCGGGGATCTGTTGCACATGTTGAGTGAACCTGTAAAAATCTAACCCAAAATACAAAGAAGATTGTTCAAAACCTCTGGACCTACAGGGATGAGATACTTGTTCTGGTTTCATCCTTTGATCTTTGCAACAACTAAATACCATGGCAAGCATTCCTGAAAGCCAGACACACACAGTTTCAAACAGGAAACTAATATGTATGATCTTTGTTTCATTGATAGAAGATTATATTCAATTACAAGCATAGACAAAGATAATTCCTAAAAGTAAGAATCACACTAGTTAAAGTAACTGAAATAGCTTGACAAGAACTGGACTTAGTATATACCACAACATTTGTGGCTTCTGCAGGTGCTTCTGCTTCCAGCCCACCCCAAAGAGAGTGTTTTGAGCTGCTAGGCAACACGGGCTGTTGGAGAGGTGGCACCACCTCTTCATGAGCAGGGGCTCTTGAAGAATGAACCAAAGGCAGTCAAATTAGGGCAATCCAACCTCCACATCTCTCCTTCCATCAGAATTAAGAGAAGAGATCCCTTAAAGGATTTTTAGTAGGAAAAAATGAAACATGCAGGGGGAACCCAGACATGGGCTAGGTGGTTAGAAATCTGTAGAAGTAGCAGCAGCTGCAACATCAGCTCCCTGGGAGAAATTTCAGTAGGTTTTACAGGAACAACTCTGTCCTATCTTGTCAGACATTTGGACTAATTCTCTCATATTCCTCAAAACTTCTTCCCATAAAACTTAAGCTTATACCTCTTAGTTTTTTCTACCTGACCCTTCCTTAAATTTCAAAGCAATATAGAAAGAAAATAAATGGAACTAGCATAATGAAAATCATAAGACATTCACATGAGAAAACAACTGGTACCCGCCCTTCTTTGGCCATCACATCTCATGTATATTAATTCATTTCTAGGCCTTCTTCTAGAAGAAGCCAAGAAGGTAACCAGTGCTTTCCAAAATAATTAAATTCAGACACAATTAAAAGAAAACCGGTTCCTGGGCCTGCTCCAGGTTGATATCATGGAGCTGTCATCCATGTCATCGTTGTTGCTGTAAACCTGAAGCCTGCAGCATCTTCAAGAATCCCACAGTGCTGCAAGACAATGGCCACATTGTTTCAGGCACTCTAAGACAATAATTCTCCCCAAAAACATGAACCACCATGGAGCATTATCTGTCTCAAAAGCTAGGCTTTCATTATAGAGCCAGACTGGCTCAAGCATCACACTGCAACTGCCCATTACCATTTAACCCTGGCCAGTGTCAGCAGACAGCATCCCAGGCAATGCTCAGGCATGGGCAGAGTCTGCACAAAGCAGAGACTGGCCAAGCACACTGTACAGTGGAGGCCTCTCTGCTTGGCAGTCAATACAGCTGGTGAAGGGAAAGAAGGTGTAAAGATAAGGACAGAAGATACTGTGCCACTTTCTTTCAGGGGTGGAAAACAGGCTCTGGCTCAAAGAGACCTAGGCCACAAGTTCCATGCAGGACATGCAATGTCAGGCTGCTCAACCATGGCTGTCCTATTTCTAAACAGGCACAAGTCACTCCATGTGACCTGGCTGGACCAAAACCTGGCCTTTAGCAATGTAAATGCAGCCTCCATCTTTCTCCAAATACCAGGATTTACTACCTTCTCTGTCTTTCTCCACATCCTATGTAATTCATGGTAGGGTCTCCGATACTTTCTGATTTTATACATTAGCAATACCACAATATACGTGATATGACTACTTAAAAGTACATTTTCATTCACTATTTCCTTGTTAAGAAGTTTAGATTTGTGGCCATAATGGTGAAACACAGGAGAGTGGAAAACACAGCCACGTTAGAAATGGTTTATAAAAAATACCTAAAGCATGTTTACAGGTTTATTCCTCACACAACTTCCCCCATACACATCTTTACTGAAAGTCCAAGGGTTTGGGCTTTTTGTAAGGAATGCAAGAACTCTGAAGTATTTTTCTTCCTAAATGAAATACAGTCTTCAAATTCAGACTCTGAAGTCTTCACCACAGTGAATAGCACTGATCTACTTTAAAACGAAGTACAAAAGATACTAGTATCAAGTGTAGACGTAACACATTTGGAGGGGTTCTTTTCAGGCATAATCTAGAAGACACTGGTCCCAACTGAAAATCATCAGCTATAAGCCATCCAACTCAAATGCTCTCCATTACTTTGCCACACTCTTATAAAACTTCTGCTCAAACTGGGGAACTCTGCTGCTTTTATTAATAGTAGACATTAAAGAACTTGAGCTGAAAACTGTGCAAAATTCATAATAACTAATATGAACTGTGGCAGAACAATCACACCACACTGCCTCTAGGAAAAAAGTAGAAACAAACTATGGAAACAGATTAGGGAAAATGGTTACAATCACTGACTCTACATGTTTAAAAGATAAAAGGATCATTTTGCCCCAGTTTTCAGCCCTAATACTTAAACTATTGAAAAAGAAGAAAATAAAATACAAAGAAAAAATCTTGAGTGTGTAAAAGAACAGCAATCTTAATTTTGTATGTAAGAGCAAGAATAAAATCAAATACATTTCATTTTCAGAGGTTTAACAGTCTCCCAAATATTGACAAGAAAAAAAGTTGAAGTGCCTCTATTTTCCACAGTAAGACCTTTTTGCTCTAAAGTTACAGAACCATAAAAACAATTAGATTACTGAAGTTATCTTAAAAAAAATTGTTTTTACGAAGACTTGTTAAATACAGTTTAAAGTCATGGCCAAAACAACGGGTTTAGAAAGGTTTGGTGTTTATATTAGAACTGATGCAGATCTCCAAATAGTCTCATGTACATTATGTATAGTACACCTTAAGGCAGTGTAGCCAGATATGGCAAAGGAGGAAACTTCTTTAGGAACAGATTGTATATTTTCTCACTTTTTTCTCCCTACAGGTGAAAAACACGTACATAAAAGAGTTTCTGCTTTTCACTTCTTTCCTTCTTTATGATCTAGAAATAGGCCAGAAAGAAATTTCCCCAGATTTCTCTCCCAAAAACATATGGAACAGAGACCGAGGTTACCTGGTTTCTTAGTTTAGACTCAGGAGGATAATCTCTCCCTGTAGTTTTTCTAAAAGGGTTGGAAGTCAAATAGGAACTTTCAAGTTGGATGGATGAAAATATTGTGGATTTTTTAAAATAAAACCTGACTTCGTTTTCCAAAGGAAAGCAAGTTAAATTAAGTTAGGTTAATTAAAAAAAATTCTAAAATTTTAGCAAATAGTCTCTCGCCTGTAACCTTCTGCATTTCCCTGGTATACAGTATGATCTGCATACTTATTTTCCAATCTTCTAGAAAAAAACTGAAGGGAAATCCAACAAATTAAAAAAAATTAAAAAAAAAAAGGAAGAGAAAACTGATAAGAACAGAATTGCTAAGGATCAGGAACATCAAATGCAAGAAAATTATAAGCTTTCATTAAAAATTTATATCAGGGCATTAGCCTTTAATAGCACAAGCCTCCATACAAGTCTTACTTTCAGAAATTGCAGCGTAATAAAGTATAAAAATAACAGTTTTAGGAAACTCAATTAATATAAGAAGTCATGCAGTGAGAAACATCTATCACGGAACAATGCATCTGAACAACTATGTTGAAAATAGTCGAACAGTGGAAAAAAACCTACGGGCCAGTCAGCAGCCAGGTGTCTCTTGCTGTTCCTAGAACAGCCCACCTGAATGGGAGGCAAAAAACTTCACAATGCATTAATTCCTTCCTCTTGTATAATCCCCATCTACCACCTACATCTCATGCTGGATCAAGAAAACCAGTTGGACATCAGTTCACTTAGACCAGATCCATGTCTGTTCCAATCTACAGCAGGATTCAGTCCACGAACTTTTCTGCTGGTCAGCTATCACCGGAGTACAACAGGAGACTGAGGAGTGGGAATCAGAAGAGTGGCCTAGGGTATTTATTTCATCACATTTGCCAACTGATCTGTGAAGCACAGCAGTACTTTATTTTAAAGCATTAACTGTTTCAGATCAATGCGGAAATATTCCATAGCTGTGAAATAACCCCAATATTGTTTTTAAATGTCCACAGTCTATATGAAAACAATCAACAAAATATATTTTTCTTTACTGTATTACTACTTGAAAAATATTAAATAGAACTATTTTATTTATAGTGTTTCTGGGTTTATGTTACAAGGCTTATTGCTAAAACTTTTTTACTGTTAAATTTTAATTTTCTCATCCTGAATCAAGTTGAAAGTAGGAAGATTGTGAATCATATGGATCAAAGACTATCCATCAGCGTGTCACACACCATGTGGCATTGTGTTTTGCCAAGTCAAAGTCACGCTCCAAGTTTCAAAACTTCAAACAACTGAAATACCACAACATTCATAAAACAGAACTGAGCTACTGGGAGTAAGAAAAAAATACAAAAAAGGTAACAGACCTCAACAGCAGATAGTAAAATTAACATTTCAACAGTTCTTGCCTTTCATCTCGGTCTCCATAGTACATTTTTTCTGGAAAAGCTACAATTTAGGTTTAGCAAGATGCAGAATTACATAAAACATCTGGAATATGGGACAAGGAATATTGGCTTATTATCCCTGGTGGACCCTCCCTATGAAAAATTTAATAGGTCTGTTTTGGTAGTTTTAATCTCCAGAGCACCCCAAGCTATGTTATGGAAACATCATCTTGGTAATTTATATTAGAAAGAACACCTGGTGATGAAAGCAAATATACCCTCTTTAAAATTGTGAGTGATTTTTCTTTAATCCTCAAACTTTTCATCTTCCTAAATATATAATTTTTAACAGCTTGACTAAAAATTAGTTTTTGTATCTTTGAGACTGATCACAATGTAACCATTGTGAACGTAACACTATTTTATTAGAGAGCTACATTTCTTCGTTCCTGTCTTCAGAGAACAAGTCATTTTGTCTTTACTTTGACATTGGCCTTTTACAGATTACAGAGGAAGCTCTGTTGAATCTTATATGAATATCACAAAATCACTTAAAATGTTGTCCATTTATTACTGCACCACTCTGAACATAAAGGGAAAAAAGAACTATTAAATAGCTTCCTACTATTTCTATTCCTATCTCTAATTGTAAAGGCAGAGTTAGCCATAAATAATAACAAATACATAAATTTTGTCACAATTTATTCTAGGACCAATTTCAAGTGACAGCATGCAGCATACATAAATTATATGAATTCTGATCTGTAATTGATCTGTAATTGCTTTTTTGGTTTCTATTATGTTTAGCATATGATTTCAAAATAACTAGTAAAAATCTATATATGAAAGCAGTGAAATTATTTTCCATTAAAATCATTAACTGGATTCCTATGAATAAAAATACAAGTAAAATGGTACATAACTGAAAGGAATTTTGCATACACCTTTCTAATGTCACACTGCCTTATGCTTTATTATAAAAATACATTTTTAACTGTTGCTAATTTACTACTTTATCAATTAATGAGAAATTAATGAAAGTACTGGTCAATCTATAAAGCAATTTACTAATAAAAATGTATTCTATACTTTCCAGCTACAAGGAGGTTTCCATTTATCGAATTTCTAAACAACATATGTACAAATTAATCTGTTTTTATCATTTAACATGCTTTACTTAAAACATGTCCTAAAACATATTTTGTATTTTCTAACAAAAAGCCCATAATACTATAATCTATAGCCCATAAAGATTTTCAGAAACAATTTTTTATTAATTTGACACTGATACGCCTCCATTTCTAATATCCCAACCCTGCAACATTTTAAATGCAATTAAAAGTGGTTATGAAAGAGTGTGGACTTCCTTGTGAAGTAGGAAATCACTCTTGTGATTAACATGCAAACGAGCTCATGCTGGCAGAATAGATTGGGGTTTTAAAACCCCAATTACTTTTGTATGATTATCTATTTACCCGTACACAGACTATTTTCATTTTTCATCTAATACAAAGTCATCCTGCTTACATTTTTAGCACAGCAATTAATATTTACAATAATTATGACATCAAGCACCATTAAGAGTACGCCAAGTAAATAATTTACCATGTTTTTTAATATATATGTTATTAAAACAACATCTATGGTAATATATTGCAGGGGATGGAGATATATTATTGGCCTTTATACACCATCCAGCCTAAAACAACGTTCTATTGGCTTTAAATTTAGTTAAGGGGCATATTATTTTTAGTATCTGAGTAGGTCAACTGCTGTTCGTTCAGATTACAAATGCCAAAACTCTCAAGTCTGTAACTGCTTTGTATAAAGTGTAAGGTTTGTTTAAACTTTCACAGTAAAAATAACAATAAAATTACTTCCTCACATTTTTCTTTTATTTTTCCCCCTCCTTTTTTAGTAATAACAGACAATTCTTAACTTTCACTAACACACTTTGATTCATACCTGCTACAGAGTGCATATATACACATTTTTTCCAGACTTCTAAAGAAAATTATAATGCATTAATGACAGGAACTATGGTAATGGAAAAAGGTCACCCTCTTTTGAACACCTTCTGTTTTAAACCATTATATATAAAGACATTTGAGAAAGCAAAGAATTAAAAGGCAGCCTTTGTGCAACCCATTACTGAAATATTATAGAATAATCTATATCAAATGTAGTGGAATAGCAGATTCTTTTGGATCTAAATTTACTGCAGCCGCAGAAATGCTTTTATGCTTATTACGTATCTGCATGTTGATTCAATTATTAAAAGGACACCTGACAGCAGACTTACTTAATTGAATTAATTAAACTGGATGAATAATCACAGAATTACTATTGTATGAAATTTGTCCTGAGAAGTAACACTGGCATTGTGAAATTGCAAGTAATTTGAATGGTGAAATACACTGAGCAGAGCAGTGTTCACTTACTGTATTCTGGAATTCTTCACCTCACACATGCACAAATGGGACATATAAATGAATAGACAGCTGTGAGTAATGAATGTTTTTCCTTATCTATTTCAATTTATTACTTGAGTCCAGCTACATCAGTAGATCTTTTAAAAACTTTGTAAAAAAATTCAAAATAATAGTAATTTTAATCTCTCTCTCTAAAATGATACAAGGGAGTGGACTATTACATACTGAGACAGAGGTAGTGTAACACTGAAACACTTTTGTAAAGCAATACTTCTAACCAGAATATCTAGAAAATATTTTAATATGTCAAATTGAAATTATGCAAGTATTGTTTACTGACTAAAACAAGTAAATTAGAGACATTAAATTATTTTAAAACATTTTAATAGATTGATACAGTGAGATTCTACCACCGATTTTAGCAACAGGAGCAATTTTCTTTAGTGATTAAATGTTATGACATACTGGATATAAATATATTCTTTTTAAGGTCTACTGAAACAATTTTTTCTTATTATTAAAACCAGTTTACTGATGAAGTTCAGAAGAATATATCATGCCCACTTCTACTTAGATAATTTGATAATTCACTAAAGAGAAGTAAAATTTTACATGACAGGTTTTTTTAAACACACATTTTCTCTTGCCACTGATTTCACATCAAAAAAAGACACAGAAAAGCCTCACACTGCTCAGAACAGAAGTTTATACTGGCAGAGGACATTCCTGGAGTGCAAGCACCCATCTGGCATACACCCAAACCCCAGCTATTAGCTCTGCATCACCAGTGGGTATTTTTCTTACTTCCTCTTCCAGGGTTTTTATTTTGTTTTGTTTTAGCAACAATCCCCATAACAGAGAAATGTACAGAATAGTCTAATTTCATATCAGAGCATGGTGGGGCTGGATGTTTACCTTACTCTAAAGTAATCTGCAGCATAGCAGAATCACACCCACCACCTTTTTTTTTTTTAACCAGCAACGTGTTTTCTTGTCCTAAAAATTAATATTGATGATTCTACAAATAGAAAATATTAATTTAGACGTGATTATTAATTTATATTACTAAAAAGAACATGAACATTTATCGGTATTGAGTCAGAATATTTTAAACTTAAATAATATGACATCTACCATCTATATACTATAAATCACTGATTTTTTTACATTCATATTTTCCCTCATATTCCTACTTGAATATAATTCATTTTACAAATATGTCTGATCCTGCCTCTGACCTTACTATACTTTAAGCTCTTTTCTGCTCATGGAAAGCTAATTTGCATTTTTTAAAAATGTGTCTGTATTAATGATCTAATTTACCACAAAAAGGCTTTATATTAAATACAAAAAGGCCAGCCATTAGCTTTCTTTCCAAAATAAAATCAAAACAAAAAATAGAACATCCCATTTATACAACAATTAACAGGGGTTTTTTTCCTAACACAATGCTAAATGAATCTGTACAGTTCAGCATTCATAAACACTATACATTGTGGAGAATTCTTGTTCTACAATAAAAATAAGGAATATTATAAATATGCAAAGTTTTACAAAACACTCTTCTAAGAAAACTATACATCCATTTTAATACCTATATTAATAACTAGAGTGGTTAGATTTTTCTTTTACATAAATTATACAAAGTATATTGGAATTACATACCATTTTAATACCAGTTTATTATAGCTTTATTTCATAATATTGGAGGTGGAAATGGAAACAGTGCCATCATGTGATACTATTCAGGCTACTTCACTTCTTTTATTTCCAAGGAATGAATCTGTTACAAATAAGGGTTCCTAGAAAAGCACGCAATGGCAGCATAATTTATTATGTTATGCTGCAACTAGATCATTTTAGGTGTTTTTATGCATCAAATATTGAAAATACCTTCTAAATCTGCAAAGGAAAAAAGCATATGATCACTACAAATGTTACTTAGCTCCTTTTATTAAAACTTTACAAATTATCTGACACAGTCTTGTGAAATTCCTTTCAGTTTACAGTCAAGATATTAATCCGAACAGCTTCATTTTTACAAAAGCGTGCAGAAGTTAAATTCCCTGGTTTTAATTAGTACTGGGCAGGCTTCTTGGAAAAAAACCCTAATACGTGAAATCGTCACAGGCGTACAGTATCAAAGCCAAATCCTACTCGTATTATATTTACTATACAAGATATTTTTAATGAAATCAGACACACAGTTATTTTTTTTTCTTTTGTATCCATTTTATATTGAAATAAAGGCATTTTTCTCCCTAGTGGTCAAAATAAACTAGAAAATCCAGACTTGATACTAAACACACATATTTCACTTATCTCTTCCGTTTTCCAGAGATCAAGACAACCATTTGACAAATGCACGGAATCTAGAAATGCAAGTAATCTATTAAATCTGAAATCCCACTATACTGTACAACTCACAGCTGCCAAATCTAAATGCTTTACAGTAGTGGGGTTTTTTAAATATGCAGTTTTTTAAGAGAATTAAACCCTTACAGTGAGTTCATTGATGCACGGATGAAAGTTGATAAAAACCCACAGAAACTGTAATTTTAAAAGCAAGGACAGATGCTAGGTATTTCTTATAGTGTTTCAGAATTTACAGAAACAATAACTGAATTCTCCAAGATTAAAAATCCTTGCAAAATTTAATTGCCTACAGTTCCACGGGAAAAGTATTACTATTTATGGGTTTATTCATAAGCATATGGACATGTACAGCCACTGAAAAATGTTTAGATTTCTTTAAATGACTCAAAAACTCAAGGTATATGCATGCAAGCCACCTATATGAGTTATGTTCAAGAGTGTTTTGAGTCTAAAACAAACACAAAGAGTTTTTATAAAAGTACATTTCATATATCCAGAACTCCATTAAAGGGTCAGCACTACAGCTGGTGAACATAACTGCTTTTGCTAAAAGGTAACAAAGCAAATCCCTCCACTCGGAGAACCATCAGAGAGCAGCATACAAGAGTGGAAACGTTACATACAAGAAAAATACCGCAGTAAGAAAATAATAGGGAGAAATAATGTTACGTTCTTACTTAAATTTAACGTCTACTACTTACAGGTAACATTTTATATATTGTTTGCACAAAACCAAATTGCATTTAGCAGGTTGAAGGCAGGCCGATGGCACACTGCGTAAGTACTGAATTGTACGTTTAGTACAGCGAAGCTTAATTTTTATGTTTGCAACCCAGCAAGCGAGTTTTTGAGGAACAGACTAAAAATAAAAAGTGAGAACTATTGTTACTGCTATTGTTACTTCTTCAATTGCTTGAGGGTTTCATTAGTACCAGCAATAACCAGCCTGGCTCCCCACCTGACTTTTCTACTTTACAGGCTGGCTGAACACTAATTTCACTGGAATGTTACCAGCACAAGTGATACATGGAACTCATTGCATGGTAAAGACAATCTGTAGCAAGGTATTTAATACCTAGTATAGTCTTTTAAAATCTTTTTACTTTTTGTTGGTCATTATCATTCTTAAGTGTGGTAAAAACTTCTCTTTTTCTATGGTTAGGGTTTAGACTTAGTCCTCCTCTAAAACTCAGTAACAATTTCCTGTCATGATGAAACACATAAACCTACATCAACACTTTCTACATAGTTTTATTATGTTGATTATGAACTAGATGATGAATATTAACAATATGACCTTACAAAATACTGTCAGGATACTCACACCGCTGTCCAGAAATAAGACTATAAATCAGATGAAATCACAGCACTCTAACTACATTAAGCAATAAGTAAAGGGGATCATAATCTAGTGAGGCATTTGCTGATTGATCAGCTGAGACATTTAAGATACCTGGAAAAGGGAGCCAAAACTCTGGTCCTTTTCAGATCCCTTCCCAGTAACCCTTCTGCAGTTAGCAGAAAAGGAATTTGCTTGTTATTTGTGTTCCACTATTTCCTGCAGTGCCAAAAACAGGTGCTCATTTAAGACTGAGATAAGTTCTGCTGCAGATGAATACTCTGAATGTCAGTGAAGGAGGGTGTTCTACATAAACATCTGTAGAAGTATTTCTACAATTGTGATCTAAGGGAGAGTTCACATCTGCATTACCCTCTGGGTAAAAAGACAATATTACATTTCTTATCTGTATTCTTATTTATCTATTGCAGAAATCCAGTGCTTTACACAGAGGGTCAAGACAGCAGAAAGAACACGAACTATTTGATGGGGAAGTTCCGATATCTCGCATTTCTAATTGAGATGACAGAAAATTTCAAAATTGGTCAAAACCAGAAAAGTGGTTTTTTCATTAGTCTGAGACCTTTAGATAAATTGTCGTGTGGGAATCACATGGCACACTTGTAGATGCTAACAGTAGAGGCTAATAGTTTTCTAACCATGTAGCACCCACCTATTTGAATAAGCCACAAAACCTGGAAGTAATTCCAAAATTACTAATTTAATTGCCCCAATACAGAATTGTGGGACTCCGATGGATCAAAATTAACTGGACAAAACATATAATGTAGACCTTCTCAAGGAAATTATCAGATATTCTTTAAGGTTTTGAAAATTTTAGAAAGCACAGTTTTGACTAGGTTCTGTGCATACGGTTACACCATCTCTCCAGTTCACGAAGAGACTGAAACCAATAAGAAGAGTTCCCCATACTTGTCAAGGTATTTTTGAACAACAAACAAATTTAGCTTCTGTGCAAGGCTTTCTCAAATAGAAATATTGTTATTCATGTTAGCTTTCCAACACAAACAAAATGTCAGATGAAATAAGATACACTGTCAGAAAAGAAAAACAAGCCATATGTGGTGCTTTAAAAACAGGTAACCCCCTCCCCCCATGACAGCTGCAGCACCATATTCCATCACCTGAGAGCCACAGGTTGTCTTATAAAGAGAGTTACATTATAAGGCAATAATGACTGCCATCATTCACTGACATGGTTAGAAACCAGGCCTTTACTCAGCAGCTGTCACTCAAGTTAAATGGAAGGAACAGCTAAATGTTCTTTTGTATAGAGACAGCTGAAACAAGGCCCTGAGTGGAAGCAGCACGCACATGCCCATGAAGGTCTCCAGTCAGAGGTTACTGAGCAAAGTATATCAGGATGTATGGGACATGGAAATGTCTCAATGAACAATGAAGCTCAAAACATCAGTCTCCACGAAACACTCTTTTATAAGGAACTCTAAAGTCCTGCAACGAGGAAAATAAGTGTTAATTTAGTAATGGCTGTACTGAGGTCAAAGAATACCTAAATAAATTCTTATTAACAAGGCGAGTAGAAAGTTGCACAAACTGTTAATCATAAAATATCAAAAAGATGGCATTATCACAGTTAGTATAACTAACTGAAAATATTCTTATGTTTGATAATATTCACAATCAAAAGACAGAGATGGTCAACATATGGCTAAATGTAACTGGACATATTTTTCTATCTGTAGACTGACAGACAAAAGGAAAATCCCTAGAGGATGAACTCAAGCTTCAAGACAGCTTAAGTATAGAGTTTGATGTGTGCAAAAGACACAGGAGGTCAAGTAATCCCCTTATGGTTAGAGAATATATAGCAAAAATTCTATTTGCTTGTAAAGTCTCTTTATTTCACAGGTCTTTCAGATAAAGTATTATGATTAAGTGACACATGGCCTTTAGTGGGATGCACTGGTTTCTGGAATGGTATCTACTACTAGAAACCTGATAGAAGAAAAAAAAGACAGGAATAAAGCAAAAGATCTGAAACAAAAATCCAGCAAAAAGAGCTTAATTGCTAAGTCGCTCATTTTGGGGTGGAACAGAGCTTCCACAGTTACCCTAAGACTTTTTTCCCAGTGAACTTAATCTAAGTTCTGAAAAACCTGCCTCTCTTCTATTTGGACTCCTCTTTTTAACAGGAAGAGGGAAAACACATTCTTTTTTAATTCCTCTATGCTACCAGCAGGGTTTCTGGGGAGCTGCTAATATGTAATTGGAAAGCACACACAATACATTCTGTCTCCAAAGAAGCCTCTGATGCTGGTCCCCATACTTAGTCACTCATTGGCACCTAAGGCAAGACTCTTAGGAAGTTAATACAATTCTCAGTAGCAAGGAGAAGCTCAAGGTAAGTTTAAGTAATCTTTGGGTGTTTGATATAAAGTAGGAACAACCACAGCAAATGCAGTTCCTCTGCAAAGCAAACAAGTATTTTCAGCTCAACACAGGAACAACACAAACACAACATTGAGCAGTTTCCTGATGTTCTTTTCAACTTCATTTAACAGATATAAATCAGGCTGGCAAACACGGAAATTCTGAAAGACAAATTAAACTACTAGAAATTGTATCTCTTCAGCCTGTGACAAACAAGTAGAATCAGGTTCTAAGAGAGAAAAATTAGCACAGGCTCAAGATTATACAGGTGGTATTTTCCTCTGTGTATCAACAATAAATCAATTCCCAGTTTTGCCCTAAGAGGAACATACTTGGATTCTGGCTGCTCGCAGTATTTCAGATGAACCATAAAACAGAATTCCTGAACACTTGTGCTTACAGATCACATTGCACTTCACAGCTGTTGTGCTTTACCCCAGCAGAGGGTGCATTTAAGTGAGTGTAAAAACCAATTTTCTTTTAAACACAGCTTAAAGTGCTTAGGGGTCTTTCTGAATGACATGTAATGCATACATATATTATATTTAAATATGTTAAATAATTCATAGCAGTAATTATTAGGTCTACCTGCAATGTTTGTCTCATTTTCTTCTAGTTCCTCATGTGCCACAATGAACAACAGCAAAATGCTACAACTAGTCGGATGGAGCAGTGAAGTCTGAGGAGCAGACAAAAATTTCACAATTGTGATAAATACGAGGTCAGTAAATCTGTGTAAAGGAATTGCTATTATGATTACTTTTTAAAAAGGAAATTTTTGTTTCATCTTCTACATTAAAAGAATGCTGAAGTTGCAAAAGCAAAGCATTTAAAAAACAGAACATGCCTGAAGTAAAGCTGTTCATGTGGCATCATTTCAACCTCCTCTGCATGACCTTTCCTCCATTCTTTGTTATTATGTGCCACAGTATTCGTTTCCCCAGGACCTACGTTTCATCACTGCATTGGATAGACTAAGTTTTGAAAATTAACTGGTTTTTTAAATACTTGTATTTAGTTTCACTTAGTACAGACACTGTTGTCTCTGTCCTGTGTTCCCTTCGTTGCTGAAATTGAAAGGAATATGGCCGAGGTATGCACACTTTGGGAACTGAAGGAACTTTTTAGGGAAGCAGAATGCCATTTCAAAGAAATGTATTTCTGCCACAAATAACTTTTGAACATATTCCATAAAATGCAAAAAAAAAAGAACAAATTTCCATTCATTACAAATTCTTTCCTTTCTAGGTTCTCAAAGACATGTACCATTATGGTAGTGAGATATAAATAAATACAAATCTTCCTTAAAAGTGCATGCATATTCTCGGTTGCGTGTAGTCTTCAATGAAGTCTCATGATGTAACCTACTTTCACGAACATTTTACTCCTCTGGCCAATGTAAGTCAAAATTCAGTAAAGAAGTAGTTCCACAATTATCTTCCTAGTAATTTTCATTTCTCCTAAGTGAAAAACCCTCACATTTTAATGATTAAATGTCAGAGTAAAAAGAGACAGTAGTCATTCTTTATAAAACACAAACTAAACTGTATTTGAAGGAGAGGGGATTCCTTCCAAATTGCTCATGAAGCAACTTTCAAAGAAAACTCTCAAATAACACGTGGCAAGTAGCTCTACACCCATAACAGCAACTGGACATGGAAAGAATAAACAAAGAAATTATTATGGGTGGAAGCAAAATAACAACAAAAGTAGGTAGTTCTGTAAGCAATGGAACTTATATGAATAACAGTATGGGCATTCTTAATGCTGAAGCCTTTTTCCTCAGCGGATGCACTATTTTGCATGTTTCTGTTACACAGTCCATCTGTATTCATGGATATGAGTGTCTCGGAGGCCTCTACTTCTCCATCAAATTTGTGTGAAGTTGTTCAACAGATTCAAGAATTTTTGTGGGGGACTGACAGATAATACGACTGCATCAACTTATAAAACTTCTGTTTCCTTACAAAAGTGTGATAAAAATAGCAAGTCTAGTCTATGTTAGCCTAGGAAATAGACAATACCACAGCAGGGCACTTTTTGAAGGGAAGGCCAAGCCAGGAAAACACAGGAATACAGTATTCATGTCTAGCAGTAAGAATTCTCAGGCTGATAGACTGTCATAACACAAAAAAGGAGAGCAGATAAAAATATGCCCAGTACTACACCAAATATTAAAACTAAGATTAAACAATGAGAAACATTAAATAACATACTTAAAGAAAAAGGAAATACCATATTTTAATACACCATAAATAGCTGTTGTTAGCAACTTTTGGTTGATTCTGCTTGAAAAGTTTAAATAGGTCTTAACATAGAGAAGAGCTTGCTTCCTTGATTTCAAACTATAGCCTGGTATTGGTTCAGCAACAGAACACGACAGACCAAATTAATTTATCTTCAATACTTCAGAAGGCATTTTATCAAGGATTAACACAGCACAATACTTCCAAGTGTTACGAGCATGTGGATGTCAGCTTAGAATGTTTTGAATACTCCAGTGCATTTATCTCACCTCTTATTTATTTACTGGAAGAAAGGCTGCTTGTAAAGAATGGCATGCTTTTTTTACGGGACAACTGATATGATATGATATGATATGATATGTATTTTCATTTTGTTGCATTCATTTTGTTGTTTAGTATGAAATCAAGATTGGGTCACCACTGCCACGGAGGAGCTGCCACACTGAGATATCTTACATAGCATTACTGCTAAAAGTATCCTAAGCATCGGGCTTGCAAAGGTGACCAGCACTCCTTCATTTGGTTAATCTTGTTCCACACACACAGGCAGTCCCATGACATAATATAGCACATTCAGCACATTCCCAAGCACGGAGTGGTTTTTTTCCTCCCTTAAGTCAGTACCTCTGGTAAACAAGCAGCAGAAGCTGCCTGTCCATTTGATACACTTATTGATACGAAGACTGCTGAGGAACTCATTCATGCTGGACTAATGTAATGTGTAAGTTAGTTATGTATCCTAAGTTTCTCTTTTATTCTGTTGTACTAGACATGAAATTCACATCCACCTTATTTGGTTAATGAATGGGTTTCTCCAAATATAAAGTTACAACTACACACATTTACATAATCCTCAATGACATCACAAAAGGGAAGTACAGCTTTAACTTAATTCTAAAGCAATTGAACACAAATTATGGTTTACACTTTACTGACGAGAATTGGTTTCATATCCAAAATATTGTAGTAGAATTAAATTGTTTGAGAAGCAGCACAACATCATTATAAAAGATAGAAAATACAATAATAAGAAGAAATGGTGAAACCATGACTTAAATTTCACAGTTGCTACACATATTCAAGTAAGTAAACACAGTTTTCACCAAAGATTTTACAACTGGAAATCAGAGGGGAAAAAAGAGGTGGAAGAAACAAAACAACTAAAGAAATTTCTAGCATTCAATTTAAACAGTTTCTTTTTTTTTTTTTAAATGCTCAGTTGCAGATAAAAATTTGGAATGAGATCACATTCATCAAACTGTCCACTTAATGTAACAATTATTCCATCTCTCTGATGAATCTGCCATCAATTAGAAACTGTAAATTATCATTAAACATATATTAATCATAGCTAGCAGTGTAACATGACCTATGCATGCATTTCATGTATCACAACACGATAACACTGCACTTCCATATCCCTGGTACCATCCTGAGGACTTAAAATGAGGTTTTCAGAGACAGAACCAAAAGGAAACAACAGAGAAGAAAAAAGGAAGTTGCTGAAACAGAAACACTGAGATAAATACGCTGCAACATCTGCCTGAGGCAGACAGGAATTCAGTACATAGGCATACAGGTTCCAAAATAAAACAAATAAAATACAAATGCTGAACTAAGTGACCATATTGCCACCTTGATGTCCTAGGGACTTCACAATGTAGGCAAGCTTTGCTTTCATGCTTTATGGCCTCCTAACATGCTCCTCAATGCTATTACAGCTCACTAATCCATAGCTGCCTTGTATTTGTTCTAACTGTATTATATTATTATAGATGTTATTAATACGAATAATATGTAACAAACCCACAGAATCATTTGTGACATCATTGCATGCTGTTCCTCAACTCTTACACTTAAGTTACTATATATGTTTATATATGTATTTCAAGTAAAATGGAAAGGAATGAAGGCAGTCTAACCATCAACATCACTAACAATGTGACAGAACACAAAGTTCAGCGTAGGTTTTACTTATGGTCTTCACAAGACTTTATAAGATGGCTTCATAAGATGTGATTTAATTCACAAATGACAGAAGACGTGTATTACACACCTATTCACCACAGTTCTTCTAGCCTATTGTCTTTCTTCCTTCCATTCTGACACTATTAACAAGTTCCATCCTGTCTTTTGTGGTTCCTGAACCTCTCTGGTACTGTGTCCCTGTCCTGAATGACATCTTTTCTGTTAGAGGGCTAATAGCTATTCACCTTTCTCTGCTATATATACATATGCTTCTTTTAATACTTCAGAAATATTAATTTCCATGTACATTTTCCCTTCACTCCTACTTTTTCCCCTATTCCTTGGGATGAGAATCAACACAGAAAGATCAAGACAGTTGGGAGACCAAATCTACTGGCTCAGCATCACTACCTAGCAGCATAAAACATTATTTTTAACCTTTATTTGTCAATAATTATGACTTAGCCCTATTACCACCACTGGAATCATCATTCCATACATGAATAGCTTCTTACAAAGTTGATAAACTTTAGTCCACTTTTCTTGCAACAATATTTTACCTACTTATTAATCAAAACCAACCTAACATGTTATCACATCAAATATAGATTACTCAGTCTATCCTAGAAAGTTATCATTAATCTGGGTGATACACAGCAGAAAAATTTTTGAAAAATTTGGATGGCAATAAAATGTAAACCTATTCCCATCCCTGGAAGTCTTCAAGGCTAGGCAGCACGGGGTTTGAAGCAACTTGGTCCAGTGGAAGGTGTCCCTGTCCATGGAAGGGAGGTTGGAACTGGATGATCTTTAATGCTCCAAACAGTTTGATGACTCTGTGATTCTGTATCAATTTAACCAAATCAACCTCAGCTAAAATAAGTTATGAAATACTAAACATCACACTAGCTGCATCTGTTCTGCAGGCACTTCTGCTACACTCCTACTAGGGCAGAAAGTGAGAGACGAGAGAGACTTCCTCAAAACAGGAGGAGAGCTGCATTAACTCAAGCTTATCTTTTCACGTCCATTTAAAAGACCTAGCCTGACATTTACGCACACTGTAGCCACTGTTGCAAGTACATTTTCCACATGCTGGAGCTAGTGTGAAACTAGCCAGTCCAAGTGCTGTGACCCATCTAGCCATAGCTCTGAGAAACTCAGCACAGGCTGCAGAACCTGCCTGAGAACCAAAATAAATATGCAGTTATTAACTGTCGCAGTACCTCCTGTCCCACAGACATGGACTCTGCAGGAATCCCAGATCACTACACAGGAGAGAGTGACTGCTGATGAATGACACTGGAGTGCCTACAAAATAGTTCCAATATTGAGTGTTAAGCACAGAATCATAAGAAAAGCGAGAAAAAACCTTGTCTTTATAGTGAAACCAGATTAATTTAAAGATAAATAGAGAAACCAGACCCGAATATAATTATCATATCCTCAAGTCCAATAAAAAGTTAGTAACTTTTGGAAAAGTATTTTTAGTATTTGACATAAATATTTTAGCTACCTTGTTTATATATATCCACACACCTACCCAACTCTTATTAAGAAAACTATTTCATTTACAGGAAGGTGCCTCCAGGATCTGACTATTTACGGTATCTTCTCCATTTTATGTCTTTCCAAATAAAAATTACTGACATTTTGGGACAGAAATTCTTGTTCCAAGACATAAAATGAACATTTTCTATCAAACAGTTACAAGAGAGTGACACACAAAACTCTTACCTGAAAGGGACACTTTACCTTACAATGGTATTTTAATAAATCAGGTTCTAAAATACTATTAACAAGAACTGATTAAACACTATATATTAAAAGAAAAATATTCTGCAACCCCCACACACACCCTTTCAAAGAAATGGGATAGGAACAGAGAATTAGTGTGTAGCCCCAGATTTGTAACCTCAGAAGATTAGTGTATCAAATTCAAATAACTGGAAATTCCAGGTGGCAATTCTAGTTTACATATATCACAAAATCTGTAAGCTCAGTATTTCCGTAATTTATCCATCATGTACAATTTATTTGAATTACCAGAATTTTTGAGCTTGCTTTGTTCATTTCTTCCATTTGATTGAATAAAAAGGTTGGGTAAGGAAGAAGGCAAAAAAAAAAAAAAAACAAAAAACCAACGAAAACTTTGATGAATGAGAAAACAAGAAAACATAATTCCACAAATTACTTCAATAAATCTGCATTTCCTAGTAGATGTGCTCCCCTACATAAGAATCCCAGATAAGCAGCCATGGCAAGAAGATTTTGATAACATGACAGTCTCTCTTCTGCTTTCTGTTGCAATTGGACAAGCAAGGGGTTTCTGTACACAAGAAGCTGCAATCTGACTCATAGCACCACAGTCCCCAGAGTACACCAGTACCTGTATACACTGCCACTGATAATACAACACAGACAACATTTTTTCTTAAGAAGTGCTCCATGGTTACTCAGGTAATCACAATAAATACAAAAAGGAGATAACAAACTAACTCTTAAATAATATCTCTCGTATGAAAATAATGAAGGATGCCAAGTTTCAGAGATCTTGCTTAAGGGCTTTACAGGATACATCTTCAGGACATACAAGTATATTAATTAGTAAGTTAATTCAGTTGTATAGACACCCATAAAACACAGTAAAATGCATTTCAGCAGGTACGCACACTCACTATCACAGATAGATTTACAGGGTCCTAGTTAGGATTGTGCTATAGTTACTACCACGCTTCCTGCTTTCCAAAAACCAGTGAGATTAAAAGTACCTCTAGCAGATGTACATAAACTATGACTGTTACCTAAGTACAAAACAATTTAGAATGGACAACATCGCATAGTCAATATTTCCATGATCATGTTGTCCTGACCATGGCTTTTGGTTTTCTGAGGTTTGGTCTTGTGGGGTTCTTTCAAGTGTTTTAGTTTAGGTTTGTTGGGGGTTTTTTCATAGGTTAGGCAGGGGGGCAAAGAAAGTGATGCTTTATGAACCTTGTCAGCATATATGTTTCACTCCAGAAACTTTCAGGAACACTGTCTGGAAAGAACAAACTCAATTTCCATACTCATACTTCTGCAAACTCCTCATAAAAATACTAAGAAAACAAGTAATTTGTGACTGTTACCACAGCTGTCTAGAACAGCATAGCATAGAGTGGATGAGGTCTTTTCCAGCCTTAGTGATCCTATGGTTCTATAGGATAGCAGAGCAGAGCATAGCATAGACTATTTCCAGTTGGAAAGGGACCTACAACGATCCTCTAATCCAGCTGCCTGACTAATTCAGGGCTGCCCAAAAGTTAAAATGTTATTAAGCACACTGTAAACAAAGGCTTGAGGCATCCACCTTTAGGAAGCCTGCTTGAGTGTTTGACCAACCTCTCCATGAAGAAATGTTTCCTACTGTCCAGTCAGATATCCCAGGTGCAGCTCTGAAGCATTCCCACAAGTCCTCTCACTGGATCCCAGAGAGAAGTGATCACCTGCTCCCTCTCCCCCTCTCCTCCTGGGGAAGCTGTAGAGAGCAATGTGGTCACCCCTCAGCCTCCTTTTCTCCAAACCTGATAAGCCCAGAGTCCTTGGCCACTCCTCATGGGACATTTCCTGCAGCCTGTTCACCACCTTTGTTGCTCTCCTCTGTATGCATTCACTCACCTTCACATCCTCTAAAACTGAACACAGTATTCCAGTGTCACTGTGCTTTGTCAGTAATGAGCTCTTTACCCTAACACCTAAAGCACGTACCAAACTATGACAGAAATCATTCAAAAATTAAATACTCCTATTATTTTTCATCCAAAATGGACTTCACACTTCACGTACGTATCACATTAAGCTATTTACTGGTAACAGTAAATATACATGGGCAAATAAATGCAAACAATTAATACTGCTTTAACAAGAACGTCCTGGAAGACATGACTATTGATATGTACAGTTATAAAAGATGATAAGTATATATCACAATTTACCTTAACTGTTAATGAATTTTTTATTATTTGATTTGCTAATCTGGTGAAAAATGTTGCATATATAGAGAAAGGACTGAAATCTCAGAAACGCTGCCTTGTATTTCACACAATTTCATCTGACCTTGAACAATGTTGGTGCAAAGAGCCCAGACAAATTAGATTTTACATTTACAAGAATTCCACTGCGTGAACATCTAAGAGTGTGAATGCCTCCTGACAATTTTTCCAGGTTGTTCTCAGAAACAGGTAAGAATTTCGTTGCTAAAACATCAATTGGCTCCCAATGGGAGTTACTTTAGGTAGGCCTGAGGAATAAGAAGCTTCAGAATTATGGCCTTTCCGTCACAGTACAGCAGCTCAAGAAAAAGGACAAGAGCAAGGGATTAAGGAAGCTTAGATATTGTTCACAATTCAAATTAATCTTTGAGTAGATGATGGGTTATAAGTGACAGATGAATAAGGGAGCAGAATTTTCAAGTAAATGTTGCTTCTGTCCCACAGCAGGGAAGATTTGCTTAGCTGAAATGCAGTTTCCTCAGTGCCTGACTGATGCAAGGACAAACAACAAGGCATAAATTCAAGCTAAGAAGCTTACATTTGTTAATAAAAGTTAAAGAAGAAATACAGTTTTGTTTTTTTACTTTTTAAGCAGAAAGCTGGTAAGTCAAAAGAGCAAATCAAGCATGTAAAACTTACAGAAGAAAAACAGCAACAAATACCAATGCTTGAGCTCTCCTAGAAGCCTTTCTATCAATGGTAACAAATCAGATAGATGTGCTCAAAGATTGTTCATCCATATTGCACAAGAGTAATATGATATATTCAGAAAAGCCTAAGTAAACATGAAGCATCCTATATGTAATTATCCTTCATGCAATTCATTATAAATTATCATAATATTTTTTTAAATTCACAGATACTAAATTAGTTAATTAGGAACAAGCTTTATCTTTTTCTCTTGAAGAGTGCATAAATATCCTTGACACAATAATGAAAAAATCCCCTCAAAACTCCACAAACATTAAATAACAACCCAAATCACTTAAGAATAACCATACCTATTTAAAAATACAGAACCCCAAAATGTGAATAGTGTAAGCAGTCATGTGTATTGTATTTAGATGGCCTTTTGTCGTACCATGTGTTGGTGTGTCAAAGCAAAAATTCTGCTTTAATAAGTATAATTACTTAAATAAATAAATGAAGCTGTTCAGAACTGACTTTTAAAGCTACTTTATTACACAGAGTAGGATAGCAGCATGTTTAAATTTTTTTCGAATGAGGTTTAAAATATTTTAATAAATGCCTGTATGTTACAGGATTTTGTATTCCTGAGACGTAAATAAAACAATAAGTCTGTAAAGCTCAGAGAATAACTACATAAGCCATTTTACAAGGAGGATATACTTTTCCTTCTTTTCTATGAATGTATAAAGCTCTCCTTCAAGCTCTTACTAAATCTATTGATCTGTGAAACACAGTGCACTCCAGGGAGGCAATTCACTTGACGTTATATATCAAATGATGAGATGAATAATGATCATACCATTTGGTAATTAAACATCTTACAAACCTTTTAACTGACTGAACGTCAGAAAGGTCAAATGAGATCAAACCTATTTTTTTGTTGTTTTTTATTTTTTTTATATTTGCAAAAGTTACATTTAACAGTAATTATTATATTACATGGCAAACCAAATTATTGAACATACTTTTTATTCCTATTAGACAGTTTGAATACATACGAGAAAGAGTTCTTTCATCCCATGGTGCTATTATAATCTCCATTTTTAATCTTACAGAGAAGTAGCCACTCACCAGTATAATGCAAATAACTAGCAAAGTTATTAGATTAAGGGAAATGAACAGCACATAGAACAAATCTAAAATACCAAAGCAGTAAGAAATTATAAAAACTCTTTGACAACTTCCTGTAAAGTTATAGGAAACTGACATTTTATTAGATAGCAAGTAAGTCCATTTCAACAGTTTGAAGACACTAACAGTGTTCGTCAACTTACACATTAATTTGTTTAATTAATTTGATTAATTTTATCTATTATTATATAGTAATTATTTAAATGTTTGATACTCAAATCAAAAATGTTTAATAAAGAATACACCTACAACTGTAATTTCATGAACAATTTTGGGTTTTGCCTGTAAATTTTTAAGTTGAAAAGGCAATCAAAAGATGAAGCAAAGATTGTTTTTACTACAAACTAACAAGTGAAAATCACTTGCCTGAACAGCTAATGCCTCTGTCAAACAGGGTTTCTAGAAAAGACAGTATCTATTCACACACATCTTCAGCACAGCCTTATGGGTTACCATAAATCAACTTTCATTGCCAGAAAGAATAAATTCCTCCATCTTCATGCAAACTATCACCAGCCTTCACGGCCCAAATCCAATCAGATCCCAAATATTAAGGAATGTCTTAGGATTTTTCTCTAGTTACTTTCTTAGAAAATGAAGACATCTTTATTAACTTACAACATTCAACATCTTTCTCAAAAACAAATTGGGACAGATCCAGTCAACTCTCACAAATGCACAATTGTACAAATACACAATCAAATATGTGAAATACCTAAACACACCCAGTAACAGCCTGTATGTATGTGACAGTTCTGTCTTGCAGGAGAGCAAACTAGCCAGTCTCAAAAACCAACCTCAGTCTACTGAGGCCAGTATGCCAGTGTTGCTCCAGGTGCTTCTGCACAGCTAGAGCTAATGTGGAAAAGAGAGGTCTCTGGGGCAGAAGTTGAAAGAAAGAGAGAGGAATTTTACAGGGCATCTAAAGAAGTAATGCAGCAGACGAATTTGCTCACCAAAGGACAGAGTCTTACTGGAAAGTCTCACATCCACGCAGCGGAGTGGCTACTACTATGGGACATGAGAGAGATGTGAGAGATGATACCTTCACAGTATCAATTTCCAGTTGCTCACAGTACTTTGCCTTTCTTTGTCTTGAGGTTGGGAACAGAGGTCAAGTTCTCAAAATGAAAAAGAGGCAATTAAATCACATGCTCTATCTTCTGGGATCTTTCAAGTATTGGACAGGGTATTCAAGTTCATAACATAATAACTTAAAAACACTGTCCTATCAAACACATTCAATCCATCCAATATATAGCTTTTTCAGGCCTAATAAATTAAATAAATTTAAAATACCTTTAATGAAAAATATTTCTAAATTGCAAAACTAAAGTACTATAAATGATAAGACTTCTTCAGATCTCTATTTCTAATAATGTGTTGATAAAATTTTCTAGAGACAGAGAAATAGCACATACTCATTTTTCTAAAAGCTCAACGTGTAAAAATTAGGGGGAAAATGTCACTTTACTGTAAGGAACTGGACTACTCCATTATACTTTAAGGCTAAGTAAGTAACTGTGAGACTTGCACAACAGAACAACTTCCCTTAGAAAAACAAATAAACATGTGCCCAGATCAAATTTTAGGGGAATATTACACATGTGAATTAAGCATTGACCTGGGAAAAGATGTTCTGTGGAGGCTCAAGGGCTTCAACATATGCTCACTTAGCAAACAGCTGCAGCAGTTAAGGCTGCTCCTTCCCTCTCCTTCCTTTCCCTACTATTTGTTACCTTCCCAATGCAAGAGCTGCCTGTTGCCACTCCAGAGCTGGCAAAATGACCGTATGAGAAACTTTAATGCAGAGCCAAGGAGCATGGTTTAAACTGTTACGGATTTTCTATGGCATCAGCTGGGCATCCTTTCCACATTAATTTTGTTTCCTTTTTGACAGGCTGAAGAAGAGAAACAAGAAAGAATGCAAACACAAGTTCTGGTGGAGGGACAATAATGAATTCTGGAGAGAGGGAAAAGATACCTAGAACTGAAGTAGCTGTTCATTAAATAATTATGTGCTTTAGTTAAAAGGATTATCAATAGAGTCTAATACTTCTACAGTAAAGATGAAAGATTTACATATGGAAATGCTTATGTTCCACATTCTTTACAAATACTGCTGCTCAAAAACATAGATGTTAAATGATTCTGTCATAAGAGAAAACTTTAATTATTTTTCCATTCATTCAGTAATTCAGTTCAACATTTCAGCCTTATTTTTAAAAATAAAATAAATAATAATGCTGTCATTCATTTAGTCCACTTAACCAGCAGAGAGAAACTGGCCTGAGGCAAAATTTCAGTACAGAAGTTTGTTTTGCTGGGTAGGGCTTTTTGTCGGGTTGGTTTTTTTTTTTTTGATTGTTTGTATGTTTTTAAGAAGAAGAAGGAATCTTAGAAGTAAAATTCCATTTAAGAAGGAGAGTGATGATGATACAAAAATTACAAAATCCTGAATTTATGTAAACAAGTAGCAACAATCAAATTTGAGAAAAAATACACCTACCTAAAGCTAAAAGCCTTTGACTGAATTGAGTAGAAATTTTGTATATATTTTTAATTCTTTATTAAGTGATGGAAAAAGAGAACTGGATTTGCATTACATCATGAAAATGTATCTTAGAGCAAAGAGAAAACTAAGTAAAAGTGAATGACAAATGGCCATAAAAAAACGTTTTCATCTTGAAAAGAAGAAAGCTAAATATTCACCAACTTGATGGTAGCATGCAGATAATAAATACTAGTTTCAAATTAGCTGTAAAACATTTAAGACATGAGGTCACATGTCCTTGTCATAGCACACTATCCATCTGCTCTAATTTGAAGTGTTTAGTAAATAGCTTCACCCAAATAACACAGAATGATATTAGGCTGCAAATTCAATTAGACAGGAACTATATATCTACATATATCTCAACAGATCTAAAACAATCATTAATTTAGTTTCTCCCTCAAGTATAAAAACATAGAGTTAAAATTACCCATTTCCCATTAGTGCTGTTACCTATAAAACTATACTTAACCAAACTATATAGATTCTAGAATTAAATTTCTGTATTTTACATACACCTTATTCTTGAGAAGTCACATATATCGTGCAAACTATACCAAGCAGTTTTAACTTTGCAGCCTCAGATTGCATGACTGGTAGGTTTTTTTGCAAAACCTTCATTGGATCTGTCATAATTAAATGAAATTATATATAGGTACTCAAATCCATATGCTCACGTTTGGATATAGGACCAGAACCACCATATGAACCAAAGCATGACCTATTTTGCTTCCCTAGACAACTCAAGCTCAGGAAAAAAAAAAAAATTCTTCAAAAATTAAATTGTGAATATCTGAATTTAAAAAAAAAATGAATGCAGGTAAGAACAGTTTCCCCCATCAAATCACCAGTAAAAATCTGTCTTCTGTAGGTTGTGACTGACAACAACTACCACTAAATAGCTGTTTTACAGACTACATTCAAAATTCTGAGGCCTAGTTCCTGAGGGACAGTGATCTCTGTCCGGTTCCTAGATGACAGCGGCCACATAAAAAAAATCATTACCTCTTTCTTTCCTAGATCCCATAATGCATTTTCCAGAGAACAGAAGAAATCACTCCCCAAGACAGTTAACAAGCACCACTTACAAACACAGAACTCATTTAAAATCAGCTTTTTAGGGAGGCTAACTCTCAAAGCAATCAAATAAACATCCATTCCATTTTCAAGATCCCATTTATTTTCAGGAATTAGATGTGATGTTATTTCTTCCATATGTAGTTGCTCGTACTGAATTGCTTTCTTTATTGCCTACATTTATTTATTTTTTTAGTAAGGATTTAAAATAGCTAGTTCATCACATTTATCACGGAATGATTTCTGGATAAGGTAACTTCAAAAGCATGTCAAAAAACAGAGAATTTTTTTTTACTGTGTTGCTGAAGAACATAGGAAATAGCAACACGAAAATCAGTCTTTCAGAACTACTTCAGATACAGTCAAATAAGAGAGCATGCTGAGAAAAAACAGCACAAATAAGTTGTTCTGAGCAATATGGGAAACCACATTTGATTTTCTTAAATTTTAGAGAAATCCCAAGTAAACTACTGTTGATGCTTCCTTTTCTCTTGATAAAACTAGCTTTTATTCTGTCTAAATCAATCTATGTTGGAGTGCTCACGGGCCTCAGCATTTTTTCCCAAAGATTGTGCTAATGGCATAATGGCTTTACAATTTAAGTAGAAAAACCTATGAGAGAGAGAAAAGGCTACATAACACAGAAATGAGCAGGCATTCTTTGTCTTGGACATCCTATCACAGAAAGAAAAAAACCCAAAGCAATTCTATGTATACAGTTAAAATCAACTAAATTAATTTTCTCTGTTCCCTCCAAACGACAAGACTTTCCAAGAACTTCATCTCACATACGGAAAATGAAAGGGTTAAAACAGGGATTTGTGGCAGAGTTGTGTCTTCTTCTATTCTATCCCAAAGAAAGACAAAGCTCTTGATGACCCTTTTATCCTACTGAATGAACAGAAAGAGCACCATAGGGTAAACGCTGAAATTTTAAGCCTGGAACTGCTTTGAGAGCATTAAGAGTTTGGCCACATACAGTCACCAGCATGGCAACAAGAGAAAAAAGAGCTGGTGCCAGTGCTCTGCCTTATAAGCAAAATAGAGTAATTTTTGCTCTTAAAAGTACATGCAGGATGGGAGAAAAGAAGAGTATCACTCATATTTTTTAGGTTTATTAACAGTCTTACTGAAAATATGATTTTGACCAACACCATCCCTGCCACCGCATAAATCAGCACAACTAGCTGTGTACTCTGGCTAACATTTAACCTGGAAATCCATCCTTACTATGTTTTTCTACTCTGCCAACTCACTCCTGCAAGTCATTTCCAAATAGCTCATTCATAATGTATTTCTTACTCAATATTCTTGAAATCTCACTAGCATCCCATCAAAAAGTACAAATAGCACAATGTTTTACAATCAATTTCTTAACTTTAAAAAATCAAATAAAATTGATACATAACATCACTCTCCTCTCCACCCCAAAAAAGAGCAGATTTTTTTTAAACATAAAGAAAATACAAAAATTAGTATTGGATATTTAAATGACTGTGTTTTGAAATGGTAAACCAAGGCTGCATCTGACAACTTTGTTGATATATTTTTAACTTATTTTGTATTTATTCCCTTTATTAACCCTGAGTTTGACATACTTTATTGTACTAAACTAAAATACAGGTGTGTCTTCCTTTCTTGAAGAAGCCGTCCAACAAGTAAGAAGGAGTCCGCTAGCATGACTAAAAAGACCAATGTTTATTTTTATCCAGATAAAAAATTTAGAGTCATATGTTATCTATTGTAACTTTAGTCACATATTATTATTTATTATCTTATTTCTAAAAATAGCACAGACATACTACAATGCTTATCTACAGAAATTCTTTATAAAATAAAAATGTTGTGAAGAATATTTGGGGCTTGTTTACCATTATTCTGAACAGTTTGTCCCAATAGCTTTAGCAGCTCATTTTTTTTGTGTACTGCATCTCCATACTTTTAGAAACGTAAGGGCTGTTTTTAGCAACTTTACTTGTAATATCCAAAATTATGTCACTTAGTGATTATTAAAAACCTATAAAAGTAACAATCTATTTTGCATTTCACAGAATTATTTTCTCAAATAATAAACTCACCCTTAGTTAACCTCTATTTAAGAGACTGGTTATCTTTCACCAGTCTCTTAAAGAATCAGAAGAAATAAGAAAATAAAATCAGCATATCCATTACTTTTCTATTAAAAATAATCCCTCTGTTTGAGAGAAGTAACAATTTAAACACCAATGGAAATTATATTTTCAGCAATTATAATTTTGGTAAAAGCCATTAACAGTGTAACATCAAGCCAGTAGACACCTTTTCCTGGTATATTGTGCATAAAAAGTATTCCCATCTGTTTCAATGCTCTGGCTTTTTCATGGGCTTAAACCTGTCAAATTATTCCATTTGATTTCAGAGAATTCTCATATGGCAATCTATTTTATTTACTTTATCTTCAATAAAATGGTTGAGTGAGCATTAGCAACTATGAGACACAAGTTTCAATCAGTCCTCTGGCAAAGGCGTCAATCTACATTAGACCTACAATGCTGTGAGCTGCAGCCAGAAAACTGGAGTGAGACAGGGCAACAGTGAATGAGTGAGCAAGACCTAATAAAGCAGCAGTGAAGAGAGAGAAAATTCCCCCCAGACACTACCATACAGCGCTTATATAATGCGTGTGCCTAGTTCAACACACCAGTAGCTCCTTAATAAAGCTGACAGCTAAAAAGGAGATTCAGACTCCAACTTCATTTTACATGACAACTACAGTAATGGTCCTCTGTTCTCAAGCAGGCCACGTTTAGAAACCTGAATTCAGTTCAGTTAAAAATTAAGAGTTCTCACCTCTCTCATTCATGTCACATAGGAAAAAGAATCATAAAATTATTAAGATGCACATCATTTTTGCCTCATTTCATAGAGCTGAAAAAAATATCAGGTTTTAACTAGCTTTTCCTTAAAAATTTCTGTGCTACAAACCACAAAACAATCAGTGTATTTAAGCAATAACTCATTTCTGAAGACAGTATCATTAATGACTAATTCCAGCAAATGTGGAGCATCAATCCTAGATGCTCAAAAAATACGTCCCAAAGCACAAACTTTGTAATAACTGATGCAAGTTCCTATTTGATATGGGCTGTAAAAAGCAGATTATTGCAACAGTGCTCTTCCCAGCAAATCAGACCATTAAGACTGTACTTAATGCCTTGCTGAATTGAAAAGCTGGCCAGTTTAAATCCATAGTTTGATATTAGGTATAATCATAGCAAAAATTTACTGCCTCGTATTTCCAGATCACAAATTCAGTTCTATCAATGTACACTACTTTTTGACAAAACTTGACTTCAGGTTCCCCCCAAATCAGTAATTTACAGCTATTCAGAATCACCCTGGAAAGATAATTCAAAATTCTACAATAAATAGTGTCTCTGTTCTAATACCATTCCATTAAAGTATAAAGTACTGTTTATGTTTCAGACTCTTCCTGTTGGAAACCATATTGAAGGCAAAGCCCATCAAACCCCATCTTAATTACTTCTTGCAAACCAGGTACCGTCTTTTTTTTTTCAGCGTTATGCTGTATATCCTCCTTTCACTCACTCACAGAAGTATTAAAACTCATCTGCCTTCTGACCAGACATGTGGAAGGGTTAGACTTCTTTGTAGACAAAGTCAATGCCAATACATTATGCAGCTAGTGGAAAACACCTTATCTTTCATGTGCTGGTCATCAGCATGGTCACCAGCAACGAGTCCTTACACAACTACAGAGAGAATTTCGGTTTAGGACTGCATCATATATAGGTATATGATGAATATCTCATACCTATATGAGAGATTCATCTGTACTATTCTAACAATATAATTATGTTTGCCCTACAAAAAAGAAACATATACATATAGACTGAATATTTAATAGTATACAAAATGTATGCATATACATCTACATGAGTTGTGATGTTTCAAGTTTTTATTTCCTGTAGTACCAGAAACAGGAATGAACATGGCTCCTCTTCTCCAAACTGACAGTACAGAAGAGCTAGATCAATTTAATAGTCATTAATACCAGAATTTATTTAGCACTTTTTTTCCTAAGCCTGAGTGACTCAGAAAACATAGATATGAATGTATCACTAACAGTCTCCAAAACTGTCTATTTAAGTCATCAGTCAAAAAATAGAACGTTTTTTCTCTGCTTTTGCATTTCTCCAATATGGATTTTTGTCTTGTTTTCAGTTTTTCCAGCTCTATCTCAGTTTTTCTAAAACTCACTCCTAAACAGTTAAGTGTTCTATTGAGAGGACAAAAAACAAGCAGATTTTTTCTCTTTTAATTAAAAATGTATTCATAAATGTAATTTTATTTTTATGCATATCTACCACTACATTTATGACTGAATCCCAGTTTTCAATCAGTGCAAACACACCACATCCTTCCATAAAAGAACCTATTAATTCTAAATACCATACTGAAGAACTAGCATTCAGAATTTACTACTGTTTCCTCATCAACTGCAAAAACATTCCTTCTCCATTTTCACATACTGCAAGAAATAGAGACCAATGCTAAAAAGGCCAAAAAGATTTTGGCTTCCTTTACAGAAAGCATTTTTATAGAATATATTTAACTTAGAGTTAGGGAAGAAAATAATGGAGGAAGCAGAATAGCAGTTACTTTCTTTCATATGCTTTAAGTTTCAGACATACTGGAATTCAATAAAATTATGCTGCCAAACTATTACAGATGCACAAGTCAGTTATACCGCATTTTGGACATTATTTGTCAGAACATAGCAAAACTTCCAGAAAAAACATCCTTTAAAAATTAAATCACTCTTTCTGACTCAACAGATTTCAATTACTACAGTTTCTATCAAACCATCCAATTCTCCAAAGTACTGACACTGTCCATCAAGAAACCATCTAACCTAACTATATACCAGTTACACCATTCAGACAGGTACAAATATGTGAGAGAAATCCAGCCATATTTCCATCGCTACATAGAAATCAAAGGAACTGACATTTCTTACTGTTTTTTCTATCGAAGACTGAAAGGAAAAATCACTGTTCTGCAAACGTATTACTACATACTAACATATACAAACATTTGCACACAATGCCAGTAATATGTACAGTTTCCCTGTATAGTTCTGTATATCAGTTGATTTACAACAGTGCTACACCTAATCTTTCTTCTTTTCCTGGCTTCACCATATTCATACTGTAGCCTTCCAGCCAGTGCCTTAACTCCTTGGAAAAAGATGAAGTTAAATTGGAATAAAGGAATTTTCCTTTCTTATTACCCAGTGAAGACAGTCAAAGTGAAACACATACCAGAATAGTCTTGTTTTACACTACTTTGAACTAGGGTAAAAAGGTCTGCGCTTCCTCCCAGAGGATAAAACTTTAAAAAACTTGTTATAAACGTAGTTTCAGTACTAATTACTGTCCATCATTAACTCCTCTGGAGCACCTTCTTTTTCCTTCCTTCCAGAGGCATCAATACATTAAGATGGATATACCAGTATTATGGGGTATATAGATATATCAAAATATCTCATAATACCTTAGCAGTTACTACAGATGGCATATAGGGAAACATTACATGTTTATTTCAGTAATACATATTTGTATTTACGTATTTTTTTCTACTTACTGGTGTATGCAGAAGCAATTTGGCCTGGTTCCTATTATGGTAAGTTTGTTGTACCCTGTTGAAATCTGCATCTTAAAAATTTAGTATCAGGTCCAACTGACCATATTTTGAAATTTATATGCTAAAATATTGCCTGAAAATTTTGAATTTGAAAAGTTCTCAGAATTTTCTCAAAAAATTTTATACCTCTGCAGGAAATGTAAAATATGAACAACTGCAACACTCAGCATACAGATTAATTCTTTGTTGCAATAGCAATTATGAAAAACCCAAAATAAATGTGACTGGCTTGCTAAGCTCTCATCTTACACTAATTCCTTCAGGATCTCCTTTTCCAGATCTGTCTAAGTTGAAAAGACCTGACAGTCTCTTGTACACGATTCACTGAAGATAGCTGTGAAGGTCTGGAGCAAAGCAAGGCATTCAATGCAGGCGTGCCAAGTGGCACTATACCCACTGACAGTGCGGTGTCACAGGCTGATTCAGCCTCTTAGCACAAAAAGCAGTTGAAACAAGGTTTGAACTCATGGTCCTTGACATCATGGAATATTCCTGATTATCAAAGGAAGAAAGATCATCCCAGTTTCAAGAAACTAGGAATATCCAAACTCAGGGATTCTTTACTATTTATTATACTATATTTGCCTTTTAGAATTTTACTTTTTACAAGAAATACAGTCTAAAACAATTTTCAAAACAAATTAGCTTAATTATCATACTCTTAATATAGCTGATGTAATGAAACTCTACAGTGTAAGTTAACTCCACAGTTCAAGAGACCTTGGTGAGAGAATGACGGTTTCACTTACTTCCATGGCAGAAGCTGAGAAAGCATGTAGGGAAATCCTAAATGATTCAGATATTCTATGCTATCTAGTCATAACACAAGCAGTCAAACATCCCAGTGAATTGGGGAAAGCAGAGACCAGCCATTTGAATTTGCATTGGTAAGCAGGAACAGCAATCCCAGAAAAAAAGAAAATTGCAAAAAAATATACTCTTAGATTTATGATGCTTGACCTGTACTCACCTGCTTCTTCTAAGCCTCAAAAAGACCTTTTAACTTCAACCTTGAACTGAAGTGACGTCCAAAATCAATTCTAGTACCACCATCCTGACAAAACAGAGAGAAATGTTTACAGCTATTTAGACATCATTTAACAAAATCAACATAGAATCTGGCCTTATCACTCCCTCTAATTTGTTCCAGATGTGCATATGCTGATTCACAAGTAATCTGAAAGAAAAGGAGTTCTAATTTTTAATTTTTTGATTTTGACATAAAGCGGGTTGAAAGACCTAGCAAGTTAAAAGATTATCTTAACAAGTAGTAAGCTTAAGTGTAGTCCACAAAGAAATATAATTGTTCACCAAGTTTCTTCCTTGCAGCAGAGTGACAGCTAAGGCATCACTCAAATTCTAGTCTTATATTTTTATTCTATTTTTATTATTCTACTACCCAAGGGCAAACAAAAGGAAGGCTTCCCTGAAGTAGTTTGTTCCATACACAGAACTGCACACAATATCACTACCAGTAAGTTCACGGGGTCATCTGAAGGAAGGAACAGAAGCTGGGAGACAGCACGCCAATAAAATGTAAATCTATATGTATGTTAGGAATGACAAAAGGACAAGAAAAAAGAAAAAAAGCCAGCATTGAAGCTGAGAATGGAAGACTGCAATGAAGAGAGAAGGTTGGACAAGGTAGAAGAAATAAAGAACATGCAGGTCCGTAGAATATTTAGATTACATCTATGCCTGAGCACTTTTCTCTTTTCTGAAATCAACTGGCAGAGGTAATCCTACATATCTGCTAGATAGTCACATATGCTCTGAAACAGAGGGCTGCATAAAAACTGTCTAATGGAGGTGGTCAAATAAATGTCTGGGAATTTTCTGGAACAATGTTAGTTTGCGAAGACCTTAACTGTGGCAGAGACCTGGAAATATTTCCAGTAATTGTTTAATTTACTAATACAGAGACGGACTTAATGCCTGAAACTCTGCTGTCTCTGAAGTAGATCCTACCAGCCTCTCGATGGTGCCTCTTGGCAATTCTCTCTTGCTGACAAGGTCAGACAGAAGCAGGCTGAAGAGTAAAATGAATGTAGAATTTTATAAAGAAAAGACTGCTTTCCCACAGTTTAAGAAAAAAAATCTGTGTTCCAACTGGCATTATTAATACACACTTTGTTACAAGATGTTTGGACATTTAAAAGAGCTGCAGTTCTAACTTCTTCCTTTGTTTGTAGAGTGTAACAAAACCTGCTGGGAAGGTCGAAGTTCCTAGAAAACTGAAAGCTACCTGGCAGCCTCTGTGTAGAGCAAGTGAAGAAGGGAGAGCAAAGAATGACAAGCTGGAGGAATAAACACTACATGAAACCCCTGCACAGTAGGACAGCACTGGGAAATGAGGAGGATATCTTATGAGCTTAATACAAAGCAAAAAAGAGAAGAAAATGTTAAAAACAGGTAAGGATCCTAAGGCAAATATGAGAAGGTGAAGGTGGGTGGCAGTTCTTAAAAGTTGCTGGAAAGTAAAATATGTGTCAATGAAACTTTGCTTGATGGTCATGTGGTCACCCTGGATCCATATTGTCAATGTCCAACCGAGCGAAAAGCATTCATCTCACTGTCCTATTTCCCATTAAAAGGCTGCAATTTTGCCTCTAAATGGCTATGCCTCTAAGTCTTTAAAGTTTGTTGTGCACCTGAATTCTAGACAGATATACACATTACAGTTATTTCTTCAACACTACATCTTGTTGACAGATAATATGTAAGCCTCAAATGTGAATATGCTGTATTTCTTTTTTCCTATACTCCATTACACCAAAATACTTCCAAATCATCAGTTTTCTTAGCTTGGAGTATATTAAGCATCACATCTTGTTTCACCTCATAAAGCCAAGACAATCACAGTTATTATATATGAAATCTTATATGAAAACATGACCCATTTTGTTGAGATACAGCCTTTTTAGAAGAAATTTTTCATTATAACATTTTTTGGTAATTAGTCTTAATATGAAAACAACCACAATCATTAATCTCGATGATTATAATTTTCTCTTTGGTCTATTTCTAGATCTCTATACTTTTTCAGAAATCAGTAAGAAATATTTAAAGTAGTGAGGATGGCACAAAGTAGGTGTGACAGATGTCACAGGGAAATAGCAGCTCTTAACCTATCAGTTCTCTTCTCAGCGGTACAAATTTTCATTTTTAGAAACTTATCTATTGACATGCTTCATTCATGCTACATTTCAGTGTTTTTTACTTGACAAAAGCAGCTGACTCTAAAAAAATGGTATTACTTCTGTTATAAACACTGACTTGTTTTGATTTTTGTTAGCATCCTAAAACCTGGATCTGAATCATTCCAGCTATTCCAGTTTAACACCAACATTTCTCTACCTTCCCTCCACCTGAGCTAGCAGATTCCATCCCTTGGGCCTCAGAACGTAGATCTTTAATTCTTGACCTATCCCCTACTGACAGTGCTTACAGAGACATGTTTCCCATTCTTCAGTATCTAACAATTCCATCTGAATTCCATCTGAACCTTAAAAATTTACAAATTCACAGACCGTGCTAACCAAAGCTTTAAAATCATCCTGACAGAATGTTAATTGTCATAATTATGTCAGAAATCCCTAGAATATTTAATTCAAAATGAAAGTCAAATTCATTCCTGGATGAAGACTTTCCTTAGAAACGTAAATAAATACAATGCCCATGTGCTGCAAGTTATTTCTTTAACTCACTCATTTACTTGCTGCAATCACCTCTTAGCTCATTCCACATTTAGATCACAAATCATTAGGGTAAGTTTACCTGTTACACGTTTGTACACTGCCTCTAAGACAACATTCTGATTTGAGACTACATGCTCTTATTCGTTATCCTGCCTTATTGGTGGCCTTCGGTATTTTTTAAAGCGTAAATAACCCTACCAAAGTGCACTACAGCACTTAAGCAGTTCCAGTATTTGATAGATCAAGTTGCCATGATGTGTCACTATTTCAGGTTAAGACCTGCTTGTTCAGATTTCTTCTATAGTAAAAATGGTTCAAACTGCATTACTGCCTGAAGTGGGTATTTTATAAAATATTCTAATGAAGCACTACTCACCAAAGCATTCAAAAAAATTTTAGAACCTGGCTGAGGGCTATCTATATAAGTAATTATTAAGTATGCTTGTTTTGAATCAGGTAGATTGAGCCAAAGACACCACTGGTTTCACTAAAGCAAAGATGACTTGCTAGAGAGACTGGCTATTATTTTAAAGACATAAACATTCACTGGTATCTGTAGGTTCCACCGCTCTATCATATAGGACTCACACAATTAAAAACAAAACTCTTAATTCATAATAGGACTTCTGAGCAAGTCTTAGGTTGCACTATGTCAATGGGATGTCCTGAATTTTATTTGAAAATACATCACTTACATGCAATCTACATCTTCTAAAAGCATGAAAAAAGTGTAAATCTATTAAATAGTCAGACTATGTGTTTTTAAATATATTTAAACGACTTCAATACATTAATTTACAGTAGAAAAAAATGATTTTTAAAGAATATTATATAAATTGCAGAATTGCAAATAGTAAAGAAACACCCCTTTTCTGCCTGATTCCAGTAATTCACATTTCTGTGACAGAAAGATACTCAGAAGCTCATAACCAGACAAGCGCTACTGAATGCCAGTATAATTAACAAGAACATGCAAAATGAATTAGTAGTTATGTTTAAAATCAGTCCAAAGTTAAATGAGCCAATGAAAAGACCTTCATACTACTGTGATCTCTGAGCTAATTTTTACATACTATTTTACATTACTACTTAGACAAATGAAGGCTGGATTACATTATCAGTGGGTCCAAATAGAAGTTCTGTGGTGGTGGGAGAAGTAAATATTTTTTTCATGTGGCACAGAGAAAATAATGAATTCCTGAAGGATTCTTGAGCTGTCAACCTTTCCCAACTACATGTTTTTCGAATTTTTCAATGCTATGTGTATATGTATACATATAT
>VXAZ01003373.1:0-131568 GCA_013399875.1 Gymnorhina tibicen | reverse complement strand
GCTTCATTCATTTACAGTAACAGAATGTTTTCTACAAGCTGTAGGGATTTTCTTTCTTTGTTTCACTCCCTTGTCCTGTCTGTACACATTTTATACTTTAGCTTAGATTTCTTATTAGGGCTTCAGATTTTTCTTGTGACAAATTCAATCAGACCTAGAGAAGCTTCTCTAAATTGGCTACATTCCTCTTTTAGAGGAGGAGAAAATAATTCTTCAAGCAAATAACTTTAAACAGTACCAGGTTGATCTTAAGAGTGCAAGTATGTTAGCTTTCTTCTGTCTCCTTCAAGAAAGCCATCAGAAGTTCTAGATCCNTCTTCTGTCTCCTTCAAGAAAGCCATCAGAAGTTCTAGATCCTGGAACTATTTGTCTCCAAATATAATACATGCCAGTGAATAAACCAGTTTGAACCAGTTTCCCCTGTAAAAAAAGTTTTTTTAATGTAAGTATTATTAAGAGAATCAATTAACTTATGCAGGCTAGGGGGAACAAGTTTGTAACTGCCACTGAAATTCTGGGGAACTCCTGATTCTTCTCAACATATTAATCCCTCAAAATAAAATTATGAAACACCTTTCAAAGATGAGACAGAAAACTGAAATTCATAACTCTGCTGACACTAGAAATTAGGGGTTCAGTTGAAATACTGATGTTTATGGTTCATCATAATTCTCCACAGACTTGTGTAACTTTCCTCTTTTTTACTGACTGATAATTTTTTCTGATTCATAGGAGTAACATCTTCCATTGCTGATTTCCAGTCCTTCCTAGCATCCCCTCAAAGCTCCTATCAACTTCCTTCTTCTTTCAAATGATAAAATTTACCAATATAACATCTAGTTCAGAAGCTTTTTTCCTCAGTTCCTATGCAACTTTAGTAATTGCTACTCCTGTTCAAGACATGGAGAAGGGACTAAGTGCTCAAGGATCTTTGATTGTTGCTTGTTTATTTTTAGCTCTACTATATGTTCTAATACAATAAGCTATGCTCACACACTCTTGTTACTTCTTTAGACTTGATAATATGACACCAACAAGCTACAGCTTGAAAAATGAGTAGCAGCAGTGATTTTAATTGTATCTTTCTTTCATAATTTAGGTTGCAATGTGATGAAGAATGCTTAGCTCTTCAGAGGAACAGGTAGGCAATTAACTTGCTTTTTTTTTTTAACAGAAGTAGTCTAGGTTTGGAAAGTTAATGCAATGTGGATAAGAAATCATTTTCTGCATGACCTAGAGAATAGATAAATGTGGAGATGATTCCTGTTACAAAGATCTATATTGACTGATCAGAAATCTTGCTAGAATATTCTAGTTCTAAATGAACTAGACCATATCTTCTGCAAGCTATTAATCTGTATTAGTAAAACTGTAACTTTATTCTTCAATGACGTGTGGAAGGTTGGGAGGATTTATATGGGGTTGGGGTTTTTTTGTTGTTTGCTTGCATTTTTGTTATATTTTGAGGTTTTTTCCTCCTACCGTCAAATTTAGGCGCCTTGCTGAAGCTCTTGAAATAGATGGTAATTCTGATCCTTTTAATATCCGTTCTTCTGGACCAAAGTACAGTGACCTTTTAAAAGAAGATGCAAGGTATGTGTTCTAATGATGGCAGGTGTCATAAGTCAGCACTGTTGAGAGCAAGATGGGAAATGCAGAAGAGTTCTATTTACTCTTCTAAAAATAACTGCCTTGGCAGTAGATGGCAGTTGAGGCAAAGGAGTTGATATGCACTTCTCAAGACCTCCAAAATGAGAACCTGAAAAGTAAAAAGTGCCTGACAGGTTGCTTTTTTCTGTAACAGGACCAGATTTAAAATGGGAACATCATTTTACACCATTCTCACTATGAATTGGTACCTGTACTTCTCGCATCTCGACTGCTTTTATACAGAATCGACTTTCACCTCATAAACACCTTATAAACATTTCAAAACAAAGACAAAAGTGATGGCAAAATAATGAAATATGCTCTCATAGCCTGCTGTTCTTTCCACCAGTCTCATTTGCTTTTTTACCTTACTGCTTTTATTTTAAAACTAAAGAAATTGAATTAATAAAACATTGGATGCAGAGCAAAGCCTGTGCCAGTGTGACTGTATAGAGTGTTGCTAGACTGAAACATCCTAAAATGAGGCAATGTGAAATCAAGGTAATACCAAAATTATCACATCAATAAATACTTTGCAATCTGGAGTGACAGGGAGCAATCAGACACATTTTTAAAAAAATGTTTAGATGATGTGTCATCTAAGAGTTTTTACTCCTGTATGAGTTTGTAGGCATGACATTAGTTTTCACCAGGTCTAAGTTTTTTAGAACAACTTAATATGTTTTGTTCTTGCTCCAGTACTCTAATGCTGTATAAATTTCATGGTTTTGTAAGGGTGTTTGCTACTTGAAAATCCTTTATTTAATTTGTCAATATGTTAGATAAGTGAAAATTTTACGTAAGCAACTGCTTAGAATTCAAGAGTGAGTTACGTCTTCTTTACTTCCAGCTGATAAGCCTGCTGTAAAATAGGAGCTGAATGTTTTCATTGTGGAGCTACTGGTTTTTTATTAATAATTGCACTTAAAAGTGCTATTTTATAAGGACTATTCTCTTAGTTGTGTATAGAGTATGCTTTGCTTTACCTTTTTCAGAAAACACAGCACACACTTTCAGTACAATAAATGAAAGTTTTGCATCGTATGTGTAGTCTGCTGTGGTTTATTGTAGTACAATTCTATCTCGTCTTTCTGCCACCACTACCCATAGTGCAGTGTTCATCTTTCATGAACAGAACTGACCATGGTCATGCACTGTATTGCAGATGGTCAAACAGATACCTTGAAAAGTAGCCTTAGTGCTTCCACACTCCTCATTCTTTCAGTTAATTTACTTGTGTTTCCTTTGTAGCCACTTTACACTGGTAACTTGGAATAAACTAATACACCAATGCTGTTCTTACTGATTCATAGCTAAAGCAAAAGTTTTTGTTAGTCCTCAAGTCAATTACTTTGTACACTGAACTACTGGATTTCATTCATCTAATTTTAAAGATAAATTAGTTTCTCCTTATAGCAACATAGCTCTTTTTACAAGAGCAGCAATCTGCAATTTGTGTATCTATGGCTTTATGAATTTACTTCCTTAACTGCTCCTGATGATCTTTTATCTCAGTAGTCTAGGAAAAGATTTGTCTTTCCATTATGATGGCAGGATCCAGAAATTGTATCTGTTATAGTATGTTTTTCAGGTGGCTCAGCATTCTGAATAATTTCTGACAGATTAATTTATTCTTGCTTGAGCAAATCACTCCAGTAATGCAGGAATTCAGGGCTTGTGGCTTTTTGCAGAGCATAAGTTACATACAGGATTTTAAAATGTTTGAGAAACATGACAGCTGCCTCCCTGTGCATTCAGAGTCACTGCCTCAAGAAGGCAGCAGCTGTCAAAGTCATTACTAGAATGCCCTGTTATTCTGTGTAGCTGATATATTGTCAAGAGCTGAAAGAAATGCTTAGCTAAAATGAAGAAAACTGGAGAAAGCAGTAAGAATTCCTGGTTTTGAGGTGTAATCTTTAATTACAGAACCCTAAAGCTCCCAAAATGCAGTATGACTCCAGGTAACAGGAAGAAGATAAGCGAGTGTAAGCATGCCAAGATAATATGTTGTCAGTGGTTGTACCAGGGGCAGAATGAAACGACACGCTCAATTCAGGAGGAAAAAGGCATTGATGGATTTCTTTATTTAATTACAGACTGTTTTTATGTATTAGTTCACTTGAATGGCATAAGATCATTGGTCCTTGACCATCCACCTCTTAGCATGATTGGTTAAACACCACAACACCCGTTTCAAAACATTTCTCTAGTCAGTAGCAAAACAAGACTGCATAACAACTTTGCAGCTGCAAGATAAAGAAACTAGTTTACAAAAACTTGTAACTGTTTTTGGCCAACTGTTTTTGCGAAAGCAAGAACTTTTACACAGACATTGGCAGAAAGCTGGAAAATCTTTCTGCAACCCAGCCCTCAGCATCTACAATATGTCTCCTTTGTAGGACAGTGATGACAGGAGAAGGGGCACCAGGAATAGCATGGTAGTGCTGCTGCATGCTGATCTTGCTGATGTGTTTGTCAGGATCTGATAAGGAGTCAAAAGAAGTCTCTCCACCATATAGCTTTAAATGAGGAGATACTCTGATGCCAAGGGGCATCCATCTTGTAGCATGGAGATGACTACCAACCAGCTGAGCACAGATCAGGGGGTACAGATCCACTGGCTGGACACCTCAGCACTGACCTTTCTAAAAAGCTCCAGAAATACACACAGAGAGTAAGCAAATGCTCAGGTTGATCTGTTGACATGAAGTTGGAGAATAGACTGGCACAAGTATCAATGTCCAACTGGACAAGGATGATGTTGAGGTTGCTATTTGTTGAATTAAGATTACTGGAGTAAGAGAGAATATCTGGAGTATCTAGCCACCCGGAGCTACACAGAAAAGAATTTTCTTATTTTGTCATTGGCTGTGCAAGACCCCACTCTAGGGACTATGAAAATCTGTGGTTTTATAGGCTCCTGAGGGGCTTTTTTTTTTTTTTTTTTTAATTTATACCCCAATCTTTTTGTTGTTTCCTTGTTNTTTTTTTTTTTTTTTAATGTATACCCCAATCTGTTAGCTGGTTCCTTAGTGCACTTTTAAATATTATACATCAGATGCTTGTGGACCCTCCCATTGGATTGTTGATACTTTTTTTTCTTAACTGCCATGATCACTTCACCTTGAAATTTGGGTGTTCATAGTTGGCATTCTGTGTAGTACGTGCTTTCTAACCCTCTGAATTCTGAAGGTGTTGTTGGTTTTGGTTGGGTTTTTTGTTGTTGGGCTGGGTTTTTTTGGTTTGTGGATTGGGGTTTTTTTGAACTTGAAATTACTGCTGTGATATGCTTTCCAAAGCCTCATACTACATGACCTGACTGTATTTCACACTGTAGGTGTCTGGAGGTCCCTTTCTTTTTAACTCTACCAGTTCAGGTCCTTTTTCCAATTCTCCCAGTGTTAAACTTCTCTTTACTGAAGACACAGGAATTCTCATAGCTGTATGCAGTGACCATGTACTCTTGCTAAATCTTGAAGGTTTACCAGTGATGGGCTAAGTCCATTGTATTTGATCAAGTGATGTTGGTAGCTGAGCTATTCAATGTTGTCGTGTTGCACATTTGTTTGAGACCCCTTGGTCTCTTGATGATATATTCACTTCAGCATTCAGAACTTTGGTAGGTCATCTACCAAAGATAGTTGTGCTTATGTTGGTAGGCTCTTCTTGACTGGTTAAATTCTGACATCATTCACAAAGTGGTACTGTGTTAGTATGGAATAGTGCCTGGTTTTTGAAGAATTATTTACTACTAACCATCTTTGAGATATGAAATCTTCAGGTGGCCTTTTCTCCCCATGGAGATGGTGGCCTAACAAATAGCAACCTTACTTTTAAAGTTCGTTTACCTGCTTATTTAAGAACAGAGCACAAAGTTCACCCTAAAGTGAAAGACTTGAAGTACTGTGATGAAGCTAATTACAAAAAAATACTTCAAACAAATCCTTAATATCTCACATCAAGAATGTTTTGTTTGCTTTCAAGTAGCCTTATGCTGCTTCTTGCATTCTTAATTTGTTATGCTAGGTGAGCTGAAGACCAAAATTAGTGAACTTTTCCTCTGTCTTGGAAAAGAACTCCACTCTGTTTACCCTATCCCCATTTTTGTGTCTCATCATATATTGTAATTAAGTAAATTAATTACAAGTAATTTAAAAACACCAATATGGCAACTTTAAAATCTACATTATTCATTTGAAAATGTAGAATTGTATTGTCAGACAGTAGAGCCATGTCATAGCATTTTATTCTGGGTTCCAATTGTTGCAGGGGAAATAATTATTTTTGTAATAGTGATGACACACTAAGTCTTTTAATGTGAATGAAGCTTCTGCTTCAGTCGATTGTGTTCTTTAATTTTGTTCTTGTTGAAAAATATTACAAAATATGAAGATATTATGTCTTTGTACACTCTCTTGCCTTGTTAACCTAGAATGCTGTTCTTGCAGGAAGGATATAAAGTTTGTCAGTGACATTGAGAAGGAAATGAGAATGCTTGTGGAAGCTGTGAATAAGGTCAGTATTCACATACTCTGTATGGATTCTAAGAATTGGTTTCATTTGGGGGGGGAGTTTGATATTACTAAACTTTATTAATACTCATAGTTTTGAATTGATACTAGATCTATTTGGGCTCCAATATAGAGCACAGTTTAATTGTAAAAAGAACAAAATTTTTAGGAGACCTGCTAGTTCAGGATCACTTTGGTGCCAAACCTTGCTTAAGGGTTCAAGCAGTGCTAAGCTTTAATGCAATGGATGATCATCAATTTTTGGATCTCCATTAATAAAATACTGTCAAAGATGATGTTTAAATATTCAGACTTTAAGGAGGAAAGCCTAGGTACTTCTTATCCCTGTAGTGGAACTTGCTCACAAATTTTTGATACCTTCCTATATTTGCCAGTGCATGAGGTTGTCCTCCTTCTTCTCTAAGAAAACCTGGATTCAGTCAGTGTTTGAGAGACTCCAGTATACTTAGAGAGGTTGATACCACAGACACAATCCTATGTTTTTCAGTGATACCAGCTTCAGGTCTGTCAGGTTAGCTTGCTGCTGCTCCATGAAAGACCCAGTATATGTGGTTCAAAGTACCATGTAAACTATACTATCCTCAGTTGCCCTTAGCTCAAGAAGGAGCTAATCTACTGAAAAAAGCATAATTTTGATCCGCCTGGGCCCTAAGGACAGTTACTTAACTTTATTCCTTAAAAAAATTATGGATGATGTTTCTTAAACAATGCCGGTGCTTGTCCATCTCTCTAATGTTCTTGCCCATTGTTTTCAACATTATAATGAAAGACTAAAATGAGTCAATCTGTGTCTCGTTATCAAAGATTGGGTAAAGTTGGAAGGCACCCCAGTGAGGTCATCCAGTCCAACCTCCAAGCTCAAGCAGGGTCAACACATTGCATGGGATTGCATCCAGACAGTTCTGTAATATCTCCAGTGAGGCAGATTCCACAACCTCTCTGGGAAATCTGTTTCAGTGCTCAGTCACCTGCACAGTAAAGAAATTCTTTCTCATATTCATGTGGAACTTCCTGTGCATCAGTTTCTGCCTGATACCTCTTTTCCTCTTAATAGTGCCGGTTGGCACTATTAAGAACAGCCTGGCTCCAACCTCCTGACACTCCATCTTCAGATACTTATTGACAAAAGAAATAATAATAAATAAAATCCTATCTGTCATCTCTTCTTGAGGCACAACAGGCCCAACTCTCTCAGCCTATCTTCGTGAGATGGTCCAGTTCCCTATCATCTTTGTAGCTGTCTGCTGGACTTGCTCCAGGACCTCCATTCCTCTCTTGTACTGAGGAGCCCAGTACTGGACACAGCATTCCAGGTGAGGCCTCACAAGGGCTGACTAGAGGGGTGGGATCACCTCTCATGACCTCTTGATCACACTCTTCCTAGTGCACCTTGTCATTGGCCTTGTGCCCACAAGGGCACAATGCTGTCTCATGGATAGCTTGTTGCCTACCAGCATCTCCAGATCCTTATCTGAAGATCTGCTTTCCAGCAGGTCAGCCTATACTGGTGCATGAGGTTCTTCCTCCCCAAGTGCAGGTCTCTGTACTTGCCCTTAAAGAATTTCAGAAAATTCCTCTGCCCATCCTTCCAGCCTGTTGAGATCCTTCTGAAGGGCTGCACAACGCTCTGGGATGTCGGCCACTCCTCACAGCTTTGGGTCGTCAGTGAACTTGCTGAGGAGGCATCTGCCCCTTCATCCAAGTCACTGATGATTTAAGTTAAAACAGTATTAGAGCCAGTACTGACCACTGGGGAACACCGCTAGTTACAGGCCTCCAACTCGGCTCTCTGCCACTGATCACAACCCTCTGAGACCTGCTGTTCAGCCAGTTTTCAATACACTTCACTGTCCACTCATCCAGGTTGCACTTCCTGTCAAAAACCTTTGTGAAGTCCAGGTAGGCAATATTCAGTGCTCTTGCCTTATCTAGCCAGGGGATAGATAGTTGTTTTATCATACAGTCAGATTAGTTGAGCATGATTTTCCTTTGGTGAATCCATACTGACTAATCCTGATCACCGTCTTGTCATCCCACTATGACCTTGCAGATGAACCATTCCCATCACCTCTCCAGAGACTGATGTGAGACTGTGTGTTGGTTTTGCCCGGCCTGGTTTGTGGTAGCAGGGGGCCACGGAGGTGGCTTCTGTGAGAAGCTGCTAGAAGCTTCCAGTATGTGTGGCAGAGCCAATCCCTGATGGCTCTGAAGATGGATATGCCACTAGCCAAGGCTGGACTAATTAGAAATGATGGTAACGCCTCTGTGAAAACATATTTAAGAAGAAATCAAAACAAAGGTGGTGGCGCAGTTTTAATTCCAGCTAGAGAAGAGGAGGAAGTGAGAGCATGTGAGGGAAACAACATGGAGACACCAAGGTCAGTGGAGAAGGAGAGGCAGGAGGTGCTCCAGGCACCAGAACTGAGATTCCTCTGCAGGCCGTGGTCATGACCATGACGAAGCAGGCAGCCCTGCAGCCCATGGAGTTCCACCATGGAACAGCAGAGATCCACCCGCAGCCCATGAGGGAGGTGTCCACGCCAGAGCAGGTGGATGCCTGAAAGAGGCTGTGATCCTGTGGGAGACCTGGTAGAGAGAGGGGGCCCTTGCATCCAAGGTGGCAAGGTGGAGCAGCCTGTCCTTGGAGGACTGCACCCTGTGGAAGAGTGATCCACGCCTCAGTTGTGGAAGGACTGTTTGCCTGTGGGCAGAATTCACATTGCAGCAGTTTTGGGAGGGCCACTGCTCGTGAGATTGGAACCACACTGGAGAAGTTCGTGGAGAGCTGTCTCCCATGGGAAGGGACTCCACAATCTCACAGGTGAATGACTTCTCTCCCTGAGCCAATTGGAAGAAAAACTTGGGTGATGAACTGACCAAAACCGCCACTCCCAGTGCTGTCAGTGGGAAGGAGGGAGTGGTTGGGGAAAAAAGCCTTTAGAAACACCTATTTTACTTCTCATTATCCTGCTCTGATTTTGTTAGTAATAAATTCGCTTTCTATCTCTTAAGTTAAGCCTGTGTTGCCCTTGGAGTGCTTTCTCCCGGTCCTTATCTCAACTCATGAGCCTTCTTTAAATTTTTTCTCCTCTACCCAGCTGTAGCAGGGGAGGGTGAGTGAGTGACTTCCATGGGTGCCTGGCATTTGGCCAGTGTCAAACCATGACAGACTGACTGGCCCATCGTTCCTTAGCGTCCTTCTTGCCCTTTAAGAAAGACTGGAGTGATGTTTGCTTTCTTTCAGTTTTCATGCACCTCTCCTGACCACCATGACCTTTCAAAGATGATCGTGAGCAGCCTCGCAGTAATGTCCACCAGCTCTCTCAGCACTCGTGGATGCATCCCATCAGGGCCCATGGACATCAGATATCAAGTTTGCCTAGGTGTTCTCTAACCCCAGTCCTAGACCAACAGAAGCTCTTCCTTCCAAGTTTCTTTTACCCTGGTCTCCTGATTCAGAGATTCTTGAGGGCTTGTCAGTGAAGATTGATGCAAAGAAGGTGTTCACATACTCCATCTTCTCTGTGTTCTCTCTTAATAGGTTCCCACCCTCTGTTTAGTAATAGGCCCACATTATCCTTAGTTTTCCTTTTGTTATTGATGTATTTGAAGCCCTTCTTTCTGTCCTTGGTATCCTTGGCCAGATGTAATTCCAGATGGGCCTTGGCCTTCATTGTCTCATTTCTACTTACTCTTACAAGTTATTCATGTTCATTCCAAGTGGCCTAACACTACTTCAGTCTCCTGTGTATTTCCTGCTTCAGTATTAACAGGAGTTCCTAGCTCATTTGTCTCTTGCCCCTTGTGCTCAATTTCTTGTTCATTAGGGCACAGATTGTGCTAATTATACTCAGGTCCCTCCAATCCCAAACACTTGGAAGTAGGTGCATAGAATAATTGTTTGTTATCTGTATGTTTTACCTAAGAATAATTTGCTTAGTCTTGTGTTGCCTGTGGTCATCCTATTATACATATTCCTTTATACATTACCTTTATCATACACGCATATGGACACAAGTGTGTACACATATATCTTTCTATATATAATTGCATATGCCAAATATATGCTTATACTAATATCAAACCAAGATATGCAATTATATTAAAAAAGGGGCAGCCACAGGTCTTGAATTTGCAATTTGTGACATCAAATATGCCAGAACAAGAGTACCAGAGAGCTCAAGAACATCTCCAGTGCTTTAGTTCCTAGTGCAAACCAACTATTTGTTAAATAATGATCCTACAAAGCAGACAAATGGTGTCTGTTAAGGAGCATCTACATTGCAGAGGAGAAGGAAAATATGAAAAGAAACCACATCTCAGTCTTTTCCCTGTCTGACCTAAGGGGAGAATTACCCAGTGTACCCAGCTTTTGTCATTATTAGGATGAACCATTTAGGGCCACATGACAGTTCAGTATCTCAAGGATCAGTTCTGTACCATCCCACCCATCAGGCTGTAGGGAATTGGTATTCCATAAAGGTATGAGAAGTTCCCAGAAATCAAGTTAAATTTCAAAAGGGAGGAGATTTCCCAGGGATTGAGGTGACCAGCCTGTAGCTCCATGTGTCCTCCTAGCCTGTCCTGAAGCTAGAAGTTGACAGCATGTGTGGAGGCCATGCTCCTACTCTCCTTTCCTTCAAAATTGTAGTATGTATGGTGTAAAAGAGAATATTTCCCATGCACTATAAAGTTAACTTGCCCTTGTACTCAGTTCTTCTTGCATAACTTTTCTTTCTATTTCTGTTAAAGTCTCAGAGGTTTTCTTTTCTCTCTTGTGAGAGTCATGTTTCATCTTGCAACCCACAAGTTTATGGAGCTAAAGATTGAATTAATATGTGTGACATGGCATTATGCAGAGAGACTGGTTTTAGTTGTTCTTCTGCCATGATTCTCAAGTCCTCTTTATGCTTGAGTCTGTGTTTGGCTATTTGTTTATTATGATTCCTAAATACTCTCTAACTAAATATGTGGCTTGTTTTCTTTGTTTCTAGATGTGGAACTTTACTTGTCTTAAAAGTATTTTGCATGCTAATCTATCAAGCATTCATATAGCTCTGCCTGTATCAGTACTATGTCTTTCATACTGATTACTGTTGCTTAGGTTTACACATTTTACATCTACTTTTATATTTTTTTGCATTGTACCTTTGGAGATGCCAACTTTAGCTTAACTGGATAAATGAGTAATAAAAAGGATTTTGATATGTATAAGTTTTAGCATTAATATGATTCAGCTCTGTCTATCATATATGACTTTGCTTGCCTCATAAACATCTCTTGCCCTACACTCATCAGTATGTACTCTGTCTAGCATAGCAGAGTTTACATGGTCGATATATGTAAGCAGAAATTACAGAGAACATGTATATCCAGCTCTGTCTTCATAAGGACAAGAATTGTGATGTTTTTCAGAGCATGGAACCATCACCAGTTTTTTAAAGCAAGCATACTAGTCATCATAAATAGGTACAGAATCTATAGAGTTCTTCAAATTCTTGTGTCTATGCTGGAAGTGTTGTAATAGCTGGGAGGTTTATTACTGTTAATTGCAAAGTAAAGATAATATTCTGTCTGCATGTGATTACCCTGAAGACTTATGGAAATGGTTGACCACAGTTTCTTGTCCAGTTACTATTTGTAACTTAGCAATTTTATAATCTAAGAGGAGACAGATATTAACCCTCTATTTTCAGGATAGCTGCAACATACCCCTGGTGACATGTGGTGGTTTTTACATTAATTTTGGTGGCTGACCTTTTGTAAATCCACACTGATTGTTCCCAGGGACTTTTCTCCTCCATGTACCTAAAAACAGATTCAAATTTTAGCTAATCAGCCAGTAGTTCTTGGGTTCTGTTTGTTTGTTTGTTTGTTTGTTTAGATATAGTTGCAACTATTACCTTTCTCTAGTCATTGGGTTCCTACCCCATTCTTAAAATCTTTCAGAGGTGATGGAGAAGTGGGATATCATCCTGGTCTCTCAGTGACCTTAAGTGCACTGCCTACAGTCCTAGGAACTTCTATAGGTTGGGATTTCTCTAGAAGTCCCTGACTCAAACTTATTCTACTACAGGTAGTTTGTTTTCCCCTTGAATACTTTCTGTTGACCCAGAGACCTAGAAGACTTCACTGGTGATAATGAAGGCAAAAGCTGAAGCAGTGTCCTGACTCTGTGAAAGCAGACCAAAGCACTGAGTGGTTCATCCTTTTATGCATTTGTTGTTACAAATTGATCCAACCCATTAAGTACATGGGCTCATAGGGCCTTGCTTTTTTGTTTGTTCTTTTACTGTTGATTTAATAATCAGTGTTGAATCAACATTATCAGTCTTTGTTAACTGATTAAAACTAGAACTTTGGGGTTTTACTTAATAAAGAATCTACTGATGCCATTACATGAGAAACTTGTAGATAAATAGCTTCTTTGGTAGAGGGAAGTGGTTGATAAATTTGACATCTTTGTAGCTATCTGCAATATGTGCATTGTGAAGCCAGTCTTCAAAATAAAATCAGATCTGGTGCGAACTTGGCAGATCATCTTGAAAAATACAAATCCAAATAAAAATAATTTTATATTGTTTTTTGGGATCTAAGTAGAATGACTGTAATCTGGATTTGTATTTCAAACGTAAAAGATACCCCTTTGTGAATGTGTGTATACTTTGAGGTGGTGGAAACAATAGAGAACATACAATTTAATTTTGGGGAATTAAATGAATATTTTCAGATGAACTTTCTGTCAATACTGAGGTCTTAGCAATTTGTGGTATTGATTTTGTCATAGCAGCAAAATTTTAGAGGTAGAAACATTTTTTTTTACTGTTTTCTTCCCCTTGGCTCTCCTAAAGGAAACCTTCACCTTTTTTTTTTTTCTTCTTTCTTAACCTCTTCTCTTGAATTCAGGGCAAGCATACAAAGAAGAGTCATTGTTACCCACCAATGAACAGAGATCACCGCAGAATCATCCATGAATTAGCTCAGGTTTATGGCATTGAAAGTGTGAGCTATGACAACGAACCAAAGCGCAATGTTGTTATCACTGCAGTGAAGTATGTAATTCATTGTTGTTTTCAAATCTTTACAGTATAGTTTAAATAATTGGATGGTTTTGTATCACCTACCAGAATGAGTTTATTTACAATGCAATTTGCAAAATGCAGTAATTTCCAGTAACAATTTTTATAAAAAGCAGTTTTTGAATTGATAGTTTCATGGGCTCATTTCCACTACTTAAGTAAATCTTCAGAGAAGAAAACACAATTAGAAATAAAAAAGCTAAGAAAATACTTTACAAGATGGTTTTCCATTCATCTTAGCAGTAACTTTTTGTCATCAGCTAAATTTGATAGAGGTATCAAAAATAATGTATGTAATAAAATTTTATGAAAACTGATTACTGGATTGAGAAATCATACTTTAAATTTACACTACCTTTGGAAAAATATGGTTACTATGACATATTTTTCCATCTATCTGAACCTATCACAGAGTATATTCCCTCTTTAGTTAATGGACAAAGAGGGAACTGGAATTACTACAAATTGAAGAGATTTTGTAGCAAAAATGCAAATTTTTGGACAACACTCACAGAAGGCAGTGCATAATAGAGAAGAAAATGAAGGAAATACAGCTAGGGATAAAGCAAGCTGATTGCACTAGAGACATAGTGTATGGGAAGGCTTCTGGTATCAGGGCTTCATAGATTGTGCTCCTTACTCAGCAGCATATTTAGTTTAGTGCTGTCAAATTTTGATTATTTGACAACCAGTTTTTAACTGTAAATATTGACTGCAATCATAAGAAATCTGTCATCTTCTATGCTATTAGAGTGCCATGGGCTATTCCTGAACTTGTTCATCAGTTGGTAGCTTAGCTACAATCATGATTTCTTCCAAGACAGATGGAACATTACTTTGATCTTACAATGTAAGATACTTTCCATTTCAAGTAAAGGAAGGTGAGCTAAGAGTTCATATTTGAAAAAGCTTATTTAAAAAAAAGAAATAAATGAGGGGGCAGGATGAGAAATTAGTGAAGAGGTTAAAAGGAGCAGGGCAAATGATTATGCTTTAAAAGCAAAGGCATGTCCTGCAACTTGAGAATGGGAAGCCTTCCTCAATGGTTTTAGGAGAGATTGCACACTTGCTCCTTCTCTTGTGTTTTTCAGGGAATAGCATACTGTGCAGAATGCACATGCTTGTGTTTTCATCACTGCCACTCTTAAAAGACACTTGAGTGGTCTACTGAGACTATTCTTCAGCTGCATAATAATATTTCTTAATTTAATGGATTCATCCAGAGCTTCTTTTAATTTTCTTTTTATTTGCCACTTCTTCAAGATCTAAAAAACATTGTAGCCTCAGATGAGTAACAGCTCAAGTTCCAGGATATTTTTGAGTATTTCACAGTGGCTTCTTCAACTCCCAGAGCTCGTAATCACCAGAAAGTCAAAATAGTTTTCTTTCATTCTGTCTCAGCAATGCCTTTGGATTTATATCATGGGCTCCTTCATGTATAAATAAATGAAAATCATTCAGGCAAAAAGACCATTCCTTCTCTTCACACTCCAACATTGTGTTGTTCAAGTTGTAATATCCCTATACCTGTAGGTTAGAAGAGTGAGAAAGTCCCATTGATGCTGAGAAGGCTTCTTCCAACCAGGCTTCATCCTCTTACAGAGATCTAGGGGCAAACTTCATAAACCTGCTTTGCTCTCAGCCTCTGCCTCCATCACCATCAGTAAAATTTGGTCATATTAGCTGCATTAGAATCACTCATACAGCATTGCCCATATATAACCACAGAGAAGATCATTCCCAGTATTGACTGTTAAGCTTGATCTGAATTACAATTCTGGTGTCATTTGAAGTGTAAGACCCATAGTGAATCCTTGTAAGTGCCTTTCTCTATGCTTACCTGTTGATCATCTTTGCAGTCACCACTTTTGAACAGTTGTAGTACCAGATTCTTTCTGAACTAGGTTCAGAGGTAATGGGTAATCTCCAGACTGTTATGATGAAAAGGGTAAAGCTTTCCTTTCCAACTAGACACTTGTGTTTCACTGTACCTGTCAATGTTTTTTTGAAGTTTTTTACTCAGATGAGTAAAAATTTCCTCCTTCTCCGAATAACTCTGGATTCCAGAGTCTGTTAAAGGGGTGTATTCTTGTTTTTATGTAGTGACCAGTGTTTAAGCAGCTTATGTGGACTTGAGACATCCTGGAAGTGGTTTTGAGGGCAGTCATCCCTGTAAGACCCATCTTCTTCCTGTTACTTCCAGGAAGAACATTAGGGTCAGTTTCTCCTCATGAACAAGGGGACTTCTCAAGAAGGTGACAAGGTCCCACATGGTTCTTACTGAGAAAGCCTCATGCTGCCACAGTCTCACTGACATGTCCTCTGGTTTCTTTTTTCACCCAGGATTTTATTTCCTTTCAAGGAGGTCAGTCTGGAAATGGCTCAGAAATTGTTACCTAGATGTAGGTTATACAAGATCAGCAGGATCAAAGACCTAAAGAAATTAAAACCCCTGTAACCACATGGAACACCCTTATGATAGTTGCATCACAGAAAGAAAAAACTGCACATCCCTGTGGCAGGGTTGAAAGGAAAGTATATGTTCTGAGGAAATAACATTATTCTTTGACTTCTTTAAGTTTTTCTGGGCATGTTTCAGTACTTGAACTCTAGGTACAAATTAATTTTACTTAACAATCTCTGCAGCCTTTCTGGTATCTAAAATAGATTCACATTCAATTTGACAGAAATTATGATGACTACCTGAAGGTACTCTTGTTTATTTAAGAGCTTTTATTCCACCCTTGACTGTCTTAAGAATTTTATCTTCTGCCATGAGGCAAAAGCTAACTTTCTCCGTACCCCCTTTTGCAATCACAAAGGCCTGTTGTAAGGCAATGCCTCTCAAAGTCTGCAACTTCTAAGAATTTTAAAGCAATTTAAATACAAATAGTAATATAAGGTCACCAACCAAGGTGGTTTTAATAGCAGTCCTGCTTTAGAAAAAAGCTGCATCTTTTTCTTTTCTTTTTCACTGTTTTTTCCTTAAATGTTGATATTGTTTGCCCTGAGAATAGTATGTGTTGCTTCTGGAAAGCTTGTGACATAGAATATATGAAGTTTAAGCAGTCAGGAGTTAAAGAGCCATTTGCTTCATTATTTCACCTCAAATGTTATCAGTTTTTGGAGACATTTTTCACAAAAATCTGCTCTGTCTCAAAAACGATGGCACATTATTGCAAGACTACATGGCGTAAGTCTGGACAGATTAGTGGACAAAGAATTTTGTAGTAGTTCATACCAAAACACATCAATGCTGATCCATCCTGTAGTTACAAAAATCGAGCTTGCAGTCTTGAAGAAGATAAATTGAGTCCTGATTTCCACATTTCAGTTTTATATAACAGGCCATCCTGTCAGCACTAGCACTGCCTTAAAATCAGTAGATACTTTATGTTCATGCTTTTCCCTGTACTGCTGTTAAAAATGTGTCATCTCAACTTTGTTGCTTGAGGTAGGCACTTGGCTGGTTTTTTTCCTTACTCTGAGAATAAGTTAATGAAATGAAGAATATCAACTTTCATATCAAAATGCCCAAAATACTTGCAGAGCTTTTTGTGTTCATATCAACAGTTCTTTTTCAACTGATGATAGATAACCACAGCTGCTTAGGTATGGCATACCAGTTTGCTGTTTATCTCTTCTGCTTTTTTTTTTTTGAGAGATGCTAAATTTTGTCAAAGTTAAAACAGGTCTAGGCCTTGATTTAACCAAAGCAGATTTGGTTCCAGGATCATCTCTAATTGTTCACAAGGCTTTGAGCCCTCCTAATTTTTAAAGGTTTGCTGTATTAACCCTCTACATCCTGGGAACATTTAACTTTAGAGCAGAACTGCTGATTCACTTTCTTGAAATGCAGGACCATTCTCTTTTTTCAGTAAGCTTTTTTTTGTTTTAGCTAATTAGTAGAAATTAGTGCACATGTATTCTTTGAAGTGTTCTGTTTCTGGCATTTCTGAGCTCTCATTTATTTTCTTTTTTTTTTTTTTTTGCTGTACAAGGAAGATTTAATCTGATGTTCTAGACTAAGGACAGATGCCTTACTTTAGTTGATGAAGGCCTTTCTAGCCTTTCTCTTTTTTTGCTTAATTACCACCTGGCAATTTGCTTTCCATGTTTTTTCACATCACAGTTGATAAAAATGAAAAAAGACAACAGAATACCTTCCCATCTACCACTGTTGTCTTTTTCTTTTTCCAGTTAGAACTCTCCAGTTGAGATGTAACTGAAATGGCAGTGTGAGCATTTGGCTTTATATGGCAGGCTTAGAGCTGAAGGAGAGAAGGACTTCTTAACCGTTTTAGACAAGAGAGGAAAATTAGCTGTTCTCAACTGATAGGACTGTAATATACTTGTTGTTAGAGTGTACATGTAAACGTAATATAACCTTGAAAAAAATTATAGTCAGTGGCAAGTAACTTCTTTGACAGATAATGAAAACTTTCACTATTGGAGAGATGGGTATGCTTTTTAAATTGGTGACCTATGTTTGTACGATTTTGTAGTTCATTTGAATAGACTGTCAGTACTCAGTTTAAAACAATACTGAAAGAGGCTCGGGGATCACCACGTAATATTTTAGCGGACTTTTGACTTACCTTGAAAATGTTGTGGAGTTTTTCATCTGTGTTGCCACAATATCACAAAAATTGGCTCTTAAATACGGACTGATAGAAACAAGACATTATGAAATAAAAAAGATAAATATGATGGAAATAAGACAAATACTTAATTTTTGTAAGCTCTGAAGTAGAACTGGCATTCATCTGTGTACTGATGTGAGATTTCAACTGCTTGGAGCTCTCAAATGTATGAATTATCAAGTATGTGACAAAGCATGGAACTAAACATGTGCACATTTCTGGAATAATAACAATACACAACCCATTCCTTTGCAGCATTTTTGCTATTCGATGTGTAATTTTGAAAGAAACAAGATGCATGTGTTGGTATTCATTGAGTAGGAATTTAATTAGCAAACACAGAGAATCTCTTGATCTGGAAGAGTTTATTTAGAAATGCATGAATAAAGTAAATAAGGAGGAAATATTATTTAATACTTGACATAGAATCATGTAGGTTGGGAAAAGACCCTTAAGATCATTGAGTTCAATTGTACTATCAAGTCTGCCCTTAAACCAAGTCCCTAAACACCATATCTACACATCTTTTAAATACCTCCAGGGATGGTGACTCAACCACTTCCCTGGGCAGCCTGTTCCAATGCTTGTTAATTCTCTCAGTGAAGAACTTTTTGCTAGTAACTAATAAAAACCATTCAGGAATGCAGTTTGATTTAGTGTACAAGAAGTAGTTTGGTCTGAAAATGTCAGTAGCATAGGTTTAGAAGAAAGTGCAGGAGGTTTAAGAATTTTAATTTATTCAGCTTATCTGCCCCCAGTTAAGATGAAAAAGAAACTGTGAATGGGGAAAATGCTAACAGTGGAAGCTCTTTCAGTCTTGCAGTTAAATCATCCAAGTGAAATAAGACAAACTCACTCTTGAAAGTAGCTCGTGAATTTAGAGGAAATTTTAAGACATCTCCACAACCTATTAGAGATACAATGTGTTTGGTAATTATTTGGATTGGTTTTTTTAGTTAGATGCCTTTTTGCAACAATCTTCCTAGGACTTTTTTTTCCTGGGTGTTGGGGGTTGTTTGTTTTCAGGGGTTTTTTTATATATATCCTTCCTCTTTCTCCAGCCATTGCAGCCTTTGGGCACAGACTGCCAACTGAACTTGAGTGTGATTCACAGCCTAAAACATAAAAGTATACATGCTAAAGTACACTGTCCTCCTATACTGGAGAACATACTGCCCTGTGACCACAGCCATGGGGTGACCCTGCAGATGGGACAGGCACAAGTGTGATGCTTCATTGTGTGGTGGCAATCACATAATAGATTCTAATTAGTGTGGAGGACAGAAACTGATCTTTTAATTTTCCCACTCTAATGCATAATTGTTTTTTCCTGATCTGATTCACCTGGAATTGCTTACAAGGAAGAGGCATTGTTGTTTGGGAGAGTGCTGCTTAGCAGAGTGCTGTGATCAACAAGTTTAACATTATTTACTGCCAGAGTTTGCAAAGGTGCTTCCAAAACTTTAGATAATATGTTGTAAAGATTCAGTGAACTGTGTTCTCGTGATGCTGAGTTAAGCTATTAAGTTGTTCCTTCTGATTTATATCTTGTTCTTTGAAAGAACAGATATATTGCCCTAGAGTATAAGTATTCCAGTTTTGGTATTTTAACAGTTGATCATTTAATGCAGTTCATAGTAGAAAGGAGTTGTGGACCTCACATGCAGAAAAGGAGTCTGGGAGCCAATGTGTGAATCTAGTAAGCTGCTTCTGCATCTTTCATAGACAGCAATGAAGAGACATTTAGAATACTGAATATCTTCTTGGTAATGAAAATGTATTTTTTGCAGTGTTGGTCTCCATGGTTGGAAAATTAAATATTTGAATAGATGATTTAAGAATACAAGTATGAACTCTGACACCAAAACTGCTATTTACAAATATTACTCATTCCCAACTTCTTAATGAATATGATTTCCTATTGAATTAAATAACCTTTCTTTTATTTCTTTAGAGGGAAATCCGTTTGTCCAAGCAATACCTTAACTTCTGTGCTAGATAAAGAAATGCAGAGCAGGCCTGCACCTCCTCTTCCTCATTACAAACAAACAGATAAGTAAGGAATTTGGATTTAAAACCATATTCTTCAGTTTTGTGCTGAGTTCCCCAAGGGATATGTTCCTGAGCTTCAACTTTATACACCCTGTTTCTTTTTTTTTCCTAACCCACACACAGCTTTGGAGCTTGCAGCATGCACTAAGATGTTCTTTCTACAGATGAAATTAAGTGATATGAAAACGTAGGATTGGCTATGTGGTATAGGGGTAGTAGTATAACAAATAATACGAGATTTTAAAATTATTTTTTAATAAATATTACATAGTTGGGAAGAGAGTGCTCTTTTGGAGGTTTGGGGATTCCTTTTTTTTTTTTACCTTTAACCAAGAGTAATGTCTTACTGGCATAAAATTATTTATTTGGACAGATATTAAATGTATTTTTTTGTGTAGGTATGACTACACAGTTGATTAAAGGTGAACTACAATTTTTATCAGATAGTGAGAATTACTGAAGATGGGATATATAAGGCATCTTGGTCAATAGTCCTAAAAGGAAAGTCTTTACATTGTATGACCTGCCAGCTTCAGATACCTGTAGTTATCTCATAGTTCTGGGGTTTTTTTTTAATGGATGGCTTATTATTTGTTCAGGTTTACCTTTCAGAAGTGTTTTCCTCCCAAATTTTTCCCAGATTAGCATCTGAAATCATGTTCAAGTACCTTTTGCAGAAAGGGACTGCTTAATGTTGCAGTAACTACTGTTGGTAGGTGCTGCTGGAATACAAACTAGGCTGTTCTGAGAAAATTTAAATTGTTTCAGAGTTAAGTATCTAGAACAAAACACATTTCTAAAAGAATTGCTTAAGGTGTAATTCAGTGTCAGGTTTTAAACAGGTTGTTACTCTTTGTTTCCACTTCTGTGGGATTGCTGTCTTCAGTGACCCTAATTAATGACAGGGAGTTATGTAGCAAAATTAAATAAAGGGCTTTAGCCATTTATTTTTCATTACTAGAAGTAAAGTTTCTTTGGAAGTTTGTAATTCTACAAAATCTTGTTAAAGATCTCATGCTGTCTTAATGAAAAAAATCTTTAGAGTGTTTGGATTTGCTATTACCTTTTTTTTTTTTGTTACTCTTGCTTTTGAAATCAAGTGGATTTGATCATCAACTCAATTTAACAGTATTTCTTTTGCTGTTTCTTTTAAAAAGGCATTTTGAACATTTAATCTTCAGTACAGTATCATTTTTTTAATAAATATTACAGGTAAATTACATTTTCTGGTAAAATCCCAAAACAAATTTTATTGATTCAGACACATATTGATGTACATTAATTTAATCAAGCATATGTTTTTGTCAAAATTCAGTTAACAAAGGCTTTCTGGAGCATTAAGATACTTCAACTAAAACTTAATTTAGAAGTGCATGCTATTGACCGATGCAGTGAGGATGTGCACACTAAGACATTATGGGAGTTTGTGATTCAGTTTACTTCGTATCTTGTTTTTCATGCATGTGAGTAATATGTGATATTTTTATAATTTCAGGAGTAGTGGAAACAGTGGTTTATCCAAACCATTAAAGGAAGAGCCAGTAATTGACTACTTTGATGTCCAGGACTGAAGTGATTGATGTAGAATCATTCAGATGAATCAGAATCACATAGGTTATGATACAGAAGCTTAGAGGTGAAAATACTAAGTTACTGTGTGAGGTGCTTTTTGATTATCTGTCAAATGATCAGTTGTTCAACATATTCATAATTTAACATCTAAAGTTAGATTGATATGCTAGTTTAAAAAGTTAAGCATTTCAACAGTTTATGTAACTGCATAATACCTAATAGTAGTATAGATTTTTAAATCTGGGTTTGGTGCAATTTTGTATCTAATGTGCTGTCAGAATTATGTAGATTTTCATTGATGACTGAAGCAAGAGAACTGGTGGTAAGCAAATATATTTTTTGAATATTAAGAGCAACAATAAATCTCAAATATTTATTTTGACATATCTCACACAAGTTAAAATGGACTAGAAATAATACGTGATAAAAACACTGGTTGGGATATTCTTAAGTATTTTCATGTTTTATTAATTCACTGTTGGGTTACTGTGGTAGATTTGAGGATTTGAGTTATTCTTCTACATGGAAAGAAATACAAAATTTAAGTATGAATATATACATAAATGCCTATTAAGAGCACAGACTTGCTTTGGAATCTGAAGAACCAGTATTTGGGGAAGGTGGGGAATTGGTTCTTTTCTCCGCTCTGCCGCAGAAATGCAGGGGAGTGTGTGTCCTTGAGCACAAACTGCTCTGAAAAAAAATTTGCCTGGCTTCTCTCCCCACTCTCCTGAGAAACAGCTTAGAGACACAGGAAGGCACAGGATTCATGTCTGGCATAGGGCAGATGATAGGGAATACAGTATCATACAGTCACTCCAGGACAGAGACTTACTCTAATTTATCTCAAATTTGATATGTTAAGAAAAGAAAAACAAGCAAAAACAAAGAAAAAAACCAAACCAAACAACAACAAAACCAACCCCACAACATGAGATTAGTACTACAACTATTTTTTTTATTCAAGACCTTGAACAAAATCAGACATTACTTATTATTTTGGTGTTCTGTGCATGGTTTTATTGCAGTTCATATTTTTTTCTGTACTGTGCAAGCTTAAAATGAATGTGTGAAGTTTGGTTTATGTATGTTATGGATTTGGAATAATACTTGTAAAATTTATAAGACCATCTGCCTGAACTATTTGGCAATGGAAGATCTTTGTTTTATAGGAAGTACCATTAACAAAATGGGATGACAGTTTAAACACTGAAAGACACCAGAGTGATCTCATGATGGTGAATTGTTTCCAGATCTTGATTTAAGATAGGTGAGTAGCTCTCTGGGAGAGGAGATTGTAGGTCTGATTAGAAGAGGTGCTACAGCTCTGAATTTGAGTAATATCTGTTCTCCTGAGGAGAAGGTTTTTTGTATTAATAGCTTTAGGAACTCTTGACACTGATGTGCTCTGTTTCTTGTTCCTTATGGCTGCTACACATAGCATTAGAGGGGAGTCCCCTGTACAGCATCAGAGGCTGATGGTAAAAAGGGGCTCACTACATTGTAGTGTGAGATTTGTTGCCAAAAAATGGAAGGCATTTACTCATGCTTAGATTCACTTAGAGTTATCATATGACCCTGAGCCTTAACTATGAATTCCATGGTTACATTTCAACTGAACAGTTCATGAAACATGGAACAAGTAGAAAACTCACAGACCATATCTGTCCCCCCAAATGTTTTGAAAATAAAATTCATGCTATTATTGTATATTTTTGTAGGAGTTTATTATTTCACATTTTTTTAAATGCAGTCTTAAATGTTACTAAACATTTGAAGTGTTTCAGGTAAAACAGGTACCTTCAGGAGTGTTCAGGCTTTTAATTTGTATGCAGTGATTTAAATTTGATTTACTTTTTTGTCTAATACTTTGTGAATAGAAATGAAAAATAAATCAGTATGTCTTACAGTGCCCTTAATTTTATAAGCAAATTATGGTTTGATGCTACAAGGTGTACTGCTAAGTTCAGCTGAAGAAATAAGTTACTTAGCATCTTTCCAGGAATGTATTTCTTCAATCCCTTCCTTGTGAGGACTGTATCTGTACCAGTGTTTGCAGACATGTGCTGACTCAATGTGGCCAAACAAAGGCTATTTCTGGTGTTGAAACTCAGAGCTATGTTAATATAGCACTGATTTCAAGCTAGTAAGATCTCTAGGAAGAATGTATATAGTTATGCTGCAAGGGTAGGTTCTAGACAGGAGCTGGCACACATGTCCAGTGAACTGAGTCAGATGCGTGTATACTGGAGCACTCATGGTTTACTATAGGTAAACGTAACATTACGGAAAACCAAAGTGGTTTAGTTGATAATAAATAGAAAAAAGCTGCAGCCTATTAACTTTTCACAGTTTCACATGAATATAGCCAAAACCATCACATTTGCACCTCTGATTTGAAGTTTAAAACCTAAAAGGTTTTTGTAGCATTATTTTCAGCTCTGTTTAGTGGAATTTTTATCAGATTATGGCATTAATGTAAGAATGAGAGCTTTGGTGAGATGCACTTCAGCAGTCAAGTTGCCCCTGCTTGTAATAAGAAAATTGAGGTTATCTGTTTCTCAAGCTAAGATTAATAATTATTACTGAATCTGTTCATACTGAGAAGTCATACTTCTTATCACTTGCCTCTTAACTACGTGAATGTTAAAACATTTTTATAGATCTGTATGTTACACATCTCTAAATCATGGCTATTTGAGCATACCGGTAGTTATGAAGCAATTCACAAGTACCGAATCTTTTTTTAAAATGCATTTTAATAACTTGGTTAAAAATATGATATCATATGTTTGCCCATGAAAGTAATTTTCCCCTGGAACTCAGCTACATAGCCTTAAGAAGGAATTCAGCGGAGGCTAACAGTGGTGCTGTTCTCTCTGTTTGGTTTGCTTTTGCTGCAATCTTTGACTTTTATATGGAATAGTAATAAAGGCTGGACTTTTGATATATGTGATAACTTAGCTTCATATTGCACGTGTGCCTCGTGGAAATACTTTTCAAATAGCTATTTTTTAAATCTGAGCTGGCCTTTACACCTTTTCTCTGATAGAAAAATAAGTAAATAAAAGAAATCTTTGCATCAGTGAAGTCAGTGACAAAAATCATGTTGACATCACTGTAACTTATGACTTCAGCTTCGATATGCTAGCAATTTTCCACAGCCCTAAGAATAATATTGTTTCCTGTAAATATATTTGAAGAAAGTACTTTTCAGTAAGCATCTTTTGAAATAAGTTATGTGATACCAGTTGGAATTCATGCGACTTCATGAAGTGCTTTTAAAACTGTGTTTAAAATAGGCAGATAGTTTGGCATTTGGGCTGTGCTGTTGCCTGTCTGTATATATTTAATGTGCTCTGAATATTCAGTATTTGGGTTTAGCCTAAAATTGTATAAGATGCATAAGTAGACTTCAATATCAGTTTCTGTGGCAGTTTTTACAGTATCTGCCTTATAATGAAATGAGCAAAGTAAAATTTTTCTACAACGCTTGTTATTTGTTGAAAGATTTATATTTAACTTGATTTTTTCAAGTTACTGATGTAAAATTACTTTCTTTATAAACCCAAAATAAATCTAAATTTAAAGTTCAGTGCTTTGGAATTGTTTGGGAACTTCATCTTGGTATTCAAGAGTTGGAAGACAGACATCACAGAGAAACAAGAGTAAAGATTTAAAGGGACATTTGGGAAGTCCTTTTCCTCAAATTTTTATATAAAAGGTGTGATTTCCTGGATTTGAAGTGATTTTTAAATGAATGCTGTGTGGAGAATGAAGCAAGTAAAGAGGGCTCCCCAGGAAATGGAGAGTGTGCTGTCTTCTTGGAATTCAGAACTACAGGAGAGATGATTCTGGATAGAAATGTACTTTTTGGTTATATGAAAAACCCTTTATTATGTCAGTCCAAATGCTACTTGGTAATAAAATGTATGATTTTAACTTATGGTCCCTTCATTGTTGTTTGTTCACCATTCAGTTGTAATGGTGACTGTAAGGCAGGTGGGGGGAGGGGAAGTGAGGACTAACATAAAAGTCCCTGTGGTTATTAGATATAATAAATTCAGGATGGTAAATGGGGGGTGGAGGGATGATGTAAAAACTTTGCGATCACAGTTTAGTAAGCAGCAGGAAGATTCAAAAAACAAGCAGTCTGAAAATCAGAGGTTTTAGATAATTTGAACTGGCTCCTCCCAAAACTTTTAAACCTGGTCATGCATTTTCTGCAAAAGCCTGACCTGATATTCAGATGGAAGTGCAAGATGGCTCATAGAAGTTCAGGAAGTGATCTGAGACTGAAGAATCCTGAAAGACAGATGAAAACCAGAATATTAGAGCCATTAGAAAGGGTATATTTAGAGAGGCTGTATTTTGGACACTCCTGAGCTTTAGACCAGGTTTCTTAGTCTTTGTCATCTCAAGATTTTTGAAGGAAGTACTGCAGTGTCTTGAGCAGATGGAGAGACCATGCTGATACTGTCCTGCAACAAGCAAGGTCCCAGAAGGATCCTGGGAATCTTTTGGTATTATCCATTGAGCTGCTGTTTCAAGCACTGTATTTTTATTATGTTTTTAAGTCAGGGTGTCTAATATAAAGCTTCTATGGAAAATACGTCTCTTTCACAACAGAAAATTATTTTTACCACTGAAAGAACCTTTTTAAGAGCACAGATCAAGGCACATCACCTTTCTGGTATTTCAGGCAATCTTCTAATCAGTTTAGGTGCCATTATGAAGTACTGTTGCCTTCTTTGGAGCTCTTGTCAGTGAAAGGAAGTAGGGGCAAAATATGTCTGTTGTGTCGAGTTCTTCTATGCTTGCCCTTCCCAACTTTACTTTCTGTACAATGTTCAGGAACTGCCCCCTAGTAAATGGTTTGGTTTTCTAATGGATCTAATGTGTGCTTACTCCAGCATCCAATCATCTTGCTACATTCACATTTATTCCCCTAAAGTGTAGAAAATATATTCTAGTCAGAGAACTAGAGGGTTTAATTTGTAAGGAGATGTAAGAAAGTAAACTAAAAACAACAACGTAAAGAAAAATACATCTTAATAGAACACTTTTTATATGCTAGTCAAAAGGCTGTCTTTCAAAATGTGTGTGTAGAGTAAGTTAACATGGTTTACTAGGGAGCGTTGTCAGAGACTGAAATAGTTCATGCCTCAAACATTGATAAAAAAAGTTTTGCCCATTATAGCAAAAACTGTATAAAGACCACCCTTCCCTAAAGGATGCATGACTGGAACTTTGGACTGGAAGTCAAACTGCTGAGGTTAGATAAAGGGAAAACCCATTCTTCAATCATCTGAAACAAACAAGGCAAAGAATGTGAGCCAAACCCAGCAGCCATGCTAAGAATCATCTCTGTCTTGCTTCGGGGTGGGGGAGGCTGTAGCCCACGGACCCATTTGCTGGGAGCTGGTTTGCACAGATTTTCTCCACAACTGGGGTGGGGGGAGGAAGTTTTGGTGTGTTGTAACCTCTGCTCAATGGCAATGAACCCATCCTCCATTACACAAACTGGCTCTGGAACCCCCAACCCTGGGAAGGCCACATCCACAGGACATTCACGTGAGAGGCAGCTGAGGGGGTGCCTTAATCCATCAAAGACCCCCCAAAGTGCCCCTGCCGGAGTCATTCCTGAAGCCTTGCACCACAGGACTGCATGTGATGCAACAAATCCAGACTCTGTTGTAAGAAACAATGACACACTCCACCCTCCCAGGGAGGTGCCTGGATTTTCCCACCTGGCCCAAGCATATATTAACCCATTGTATTCTATGCTTTTTGGGGAGACCTTCACCACCAAGAAGACCAGCTGGAGACGATCAACGGAACATCGTTGGGATCCATAGAGTGGTATTGTCCTTATTCTGTCCCTGTCACTCTCTTTCTGTTCCCCCCACCTATTTTCTATTCCTTTCTTTTTCTCTCTCTCTCATATTTACTGTCAAATAAAACCCATACTATTGTCACTGGCATATGGTCTCATTGGCACCTTAATTCGGTTGGAGGCATTACTAAGAACTTTAATAACTGGATCTTGACAAGTGTTACTTATAAATCTAAGTTCTAGGAAGTAAAAGCTGTGGTGAAAACTGTTGGATGTTGGATAGTCACCTATCAAACAGTACAGTCAGGAAAGTACATTCTCTCCATTCAAGGCACCTAGACAGCCTATTTTCTTTTTAACAAGCAATTCAAGGGATTTTCAGAATTTACTGCTTACCCAGTAAGTTAGATACCTCTTAAAAAGAAATGCTGTTTCAAGAAGTGTTAATTAAAATCTTCAGTCAGTGCAGTAACTCCTGTGGTAAGTACTGACTCAGGCTGGTGTTTAAATTCAGTATGTTGGCATCAAATAAATAGGTGCCTAAGTTTCTAGTTAAGTGTGATTGTATAGGAAAGACAGTTCAGCAGCTTCAATCAAAGTCTTCTGCAATTTTAATTATATTCTATTGAAGTAGGCAGTGATTAAACAGGTATTGGATTGAAATATCAATTAAATAATTCATTAATTTTTATATAAGGTGTATTTTTGATAACTTTATTAGACATTTAAGGAGTGTATGTCTTGGCTGTCATCTGATAGTCAATTACTTACTAAGTAATGTACTTACTAAGAACTGATAAAGCTCCATATGAAGTTAATTTTTTAGTCCATGGTTTTCCTGTTTTTTCCAGTCTTTGGCCATGAAAAATTATTTTAATCTTCAGCCTAAATGTGTACAAAGCCATGCACCTGGAATGGAACATACTGATGCAATTGTACAGGCTGGAGCTCATTTTCTAGATAGCAGCTTTATGTAAGAAGACCTGGGTGCCTGTGGATCCTGGTGGACAGCGAATTAACCGTCAGTTAGCAGTGCACCCTTGTGGCAAAACCAGCCATGTTCTCTGCCCTGAATTAGTAAGCACAAACACAGCAGGTCGAAGGAAGTCATTACTCTCTATTCAGCACTTGTGAGATGACTTGTGTAGTACTGGGTCCAGCTGCAGGCTCCCCAGTACAAGAAAGACCTTTAATGAAACCAGTCAAACAGAAGATCACTAAGTTGGTCAGGAGGTAGGAGTACATGATGTGACATAATGGAGAGGTTGAAGGCACTGGATTTGTTCAGCCTCAGAAGGGAGAATACTGAAATCTTATTGCTGTCCACAAATATCTAATGGAATGTATAGAGAAGACACAGCCAGAGTATATGGTAAAAGGGTGAGAGGAAATAGAAGTTGAAATACGAGAAATTATTATTGATACACACTTTATGAGGAAGGTGATAAAATACAGGGTAAGTTTACTGAGGTATGTTACAGAATTGTCTTCTGTGAACACATTAAGAACGCAACTATATGAGATCCTGAACAGCCTTCTTTAACTGACATGCTTGGAGCAGGAAATTGGACTACATCACCTCCATGAAATCTCTTCCAGCCAATATGATACTACAATTCATGGCCAACTTAAACCAGCTATGCTTTTGACTCAGTTTTGTCCTTGAGTTTTAGCCATTCTTTTTCTACATATGGTGCTAGCTGCCAAAGGAGTGTGTAGAGATGCATTAATAAAGTTCTCTCCATATCTTCTCTGGGCTGTCTTGATCTCCCCGAGTTCCCTTTTGTACAGGCTGTTGATTCTCTTTATGATATTAGTTTTTTATTCACTTTTTTGTATGTAGCATACAATCTCCAGAAATTATTAGCTATTCTATTAATATGCGAATATCTGTGCTACACTTTTTCAAAAAGATCATTATTGGTTAATTGATAAAAGAGGTAATTCTGCAGTCAGAAAAAGAGGTAATTCTTCAACATGAACACATGGTAAAGTGTTCAATGCTAATAGCTCCTTGATGGTTGTTTTGTTCCAAATTTGATAGCTCCTAATCTTTTGTTGTTGTTTATTCTGATACAGCTTTTGTACTCTTCTAATGTTTAACATTCAGTAGTTTTCACTGAAACATTTCACATTTATGGGTAAAATATTTTCTGGTAGAACAGAAAGGAGTGAATGAAGGGAAACCAAATGTTCATGTTTTCCTAGGACCTTATAAGCTGTATATGCAATATTGTAACTCAGTTATAAGGCTGTAATTTTTCAGTTACTACAGTGTTTTCAAATTCAGACTGTTATAATTAAGCACAAATATTCATTCTGGGGATAACAATAAGAGCAGCAAATTTTAACAGTATTCATTCTAAGTGAATGAAAAAATTATTTTAGTGCTTCATAACATTTGTTTTGCATCAAAGAATGTATAAAATTGAAATAATTTAGAAACACATTGGCTTGAAGAGAGAACTCTTGGTATTCTGAGATTAATAAAGCATTCTTTAAGTGTCACCTGATATTTAATTCCTTAATCAGGACATACTTTTTATGGCCAAACAGCTTCTGTCATCAAAAACTTACTGGAGCAAGGTCAGTTTATTCTGTGGAATGGACATCTTATCTGTATCAAGAAGTTATAAAAAGGCTTGTTCTCAGAAGCAAAAGAATTTGCAAAATAGTGTAGTGACAGATGCGTTCCTCTTCACATGAATATAAACTAAAAACTGCTACCCTGTAAAATACTTTTCAAAACATTATCCAGGTCTATAAATTGAAAATACTATTATGTGAAAGAAATTACTATCAATAAAAACTACTTTACAACGATGCATATTTAGTGCTAAGACTTTTCCTTTTTTCTACTAATGTCACAGCTGAAGAGTGCAATTTTGGAATTACTCCATGGCACACTAGCTCTAATCAGTTGCTGATTCCTCTTTGGCTGTTCAGTTCAAATTCAGTCCACCAGTAATGTCAGTAATGTTCTTTACTTACTCTAGGTATTAGACTCACTGATTGTTACTAGGTGGGAAGTTTGGCCATTGCAGGTGCAGAGTGGAAGTATGGGCCCATATGAATCTGTGCCAGGAGTAGTTTTAGGAAAACAGATTGGGCAGGAGAGAGAAAAATACATGGACTCAGGTCATGACTGGTGGTTTTAATTCCAGAGTTCCTGGAAGACTGTATTATACCTGGCAGTCTTTTGTCATACAGATTACCAAAAAAGATGGAAAACACTGGAAGGGTATGGGGATGATTATTTCTTTATGCTTGTAGATATGAAGGTAGTAAGGAAGGCAGCATACATCTCTACCACTGTATATGAATGACACTGAAAACTGGTCTGGAGTCGTAAGAATGGTACTGTTGAGCTTGGCTTCCCCAGGATAGGTCTAAGGGTATAAGACGGCCAGGAAAAAGCAGTTTTGGCTGAGATAAGGGAGAAAGAAAGCAGGAGGGGTAGAATACGTTTTCAGGAACAAAGGTATTGTCATTCCTGCAGCCCAGGAGTTCATGAGGTATTTGGAGAAGGTAGTGACATGGAATGCAGCAAATGTTGCTCTGGTATTTTCTGCTAAAAGGGCAGAAGATCAGGCTTTGCTCTGTTTCTGGGAGGAAATAGTCTCACAGTGATGAGAAAAGAGCAGGACAAAGTGAGGAAGGGGATGCATAGGCAATAGTATTCCTGAGCGTATTGCAGCCAGGACAGCAACCAACAATGCATTTCAAAAACAAATTAAGCTGGCTCAGGCATTTGAGAAGTGTGGGCAGACATTCTGGTGGCACACTGAGGGACAAAATTGCTTGAAATAAGAATGGGAGATTTAGGCAAGCATGAGCTAATGGCTGAAGACTTTGATGAATGGAGAAATATAGGCGAGTTATGCCTGAAGTTCATGATTGCACCAAAGGTAAAGAAATTTTGCATGGTAGGCAATGGGGAGAGGGGACAGATTGGGATGATCTATTCCTCCAGACTCTTTACATGATGTTTGCTACACTTTGATGAGGCACGATTGGTGAAACCTCCCTTCCTTGCCAATTTAAGGTGGACACTCAGCCAGAGTCTGGCCTGCTTTAAAGTTAAATCACAGAGGAGTGGATGGGAATGCAAGACACTGACAATTCAGGGGATTTTAGAAGTGTATTTCACAGTGGGCTCTGAGTTCTGACAGATTAGCCCAGGAGAAGCACAAAGTGCTTCTTGGGTCAAGTACCAGAAGACTTCCTGGTTTTAAGGTGGACAGTGTGCCAGGTAATAGCATGGAGTTACAACCTATCAAGAAACAGAAAAAAAAAAAATCATCATTTAGAGGGAAAATTTTGTTCATCCTTAAGACCAATGAGTATTAGGGGGACCAGTGAATTCTGGTTGATTATCACATGTTGTCTCATTGTAGATATAAATTCCATTCTATTCTTGTAGAGCAGCCAGAGATGACAGAATGGATCTTCTGTTATGCTCTGTGAGACACTGTTCCTTTCACTAAATATCTTCATTCATACGTTCCTCTGGTTATAGAACATTATTTACAAAAGAGAGTAACTTAATATTTTGACTACTATTGATAAACCCCATGTGATTTTAATCTATTGAGACTTAAGTTCTAAGGCCAGGCTTTGAAAACAGGTTTCTCAACAGCTTGTGCAGTTTTCAATGCAGATGAGCCCAAAGCTAGAATTAACAAATTCAAAAGACTGCTCGTGTTGTGGATTGTCCTAATGACTTTCTATTTGTTGTGAAGCACAGTAGAATTGTGGCTGGACTTCTGATACGTACAGGGCAACAGAAAAGAAGACAAGTACTATTGTTTGAATACACAGAGAGGAGAACCCCAGGACAAATTCCTCACTCTTATTACTGGAATGACATTTGCACTTAATTAGCAATCCTACGAAATTCTTTAGTTTTGCTGCCATGGGTAGTAACCCTGTGTGTACTATATGCTACAACAGTGGTCTGGGCCATCTTGGGGCTGAAAAGCCATACTGTCACAGGAGAGCTGTATGTTTTACGGAAGTCCTTATGAGACATGAGAGGGCAGTCTGAGCCCAAAGGGCTTTTCATAAAAGACCACGTGAGCCGGGGCCGTGAAGTGAATTTCAAGTTTCATTCTGAGAATGTTGGTTGTGGGGAAGCGTCCTTTACATACTGCTGTGGTGGAGATGACAACTTGTAGGACTAATAATAGTTGTGCTGGAAGCTTGTGATTTTGTTTGGTGTTTCAAATGAAAAACGGAAGACTAAGAATGAAATAAATACTGTACTATTAGACCATAATTACTAATTATCACAGCATAATTACTGTGGAAGCAGCAAGACCAAGGCTCTGGGTTGCAGTCTACAGACATACAGTTTTGAGACCACAGTTACAGCTGAAAAACCAAGGGTGCCAAAAAAATAGTGGGGTTTTTGCAGAGCTGAAGACCATGGTTGTTATTGGATATGGAAGACCAGCAGGCAAGGTAGAAGGCATAAAAATGCTGGTGTTGCAAATACTCTTGGCCCAGCAAAATATGTAACACTGTTACAACAAAGACTGCTCATTAGTTAAGGCTAAAAAGATCTGCATCTTTCAAGAGAGTGTTTGTGCAAGTGCAAGTCCCACAACTGTAAACTGCTTTCCTGAGTCTGCTGGGCAGTGGATGTGTGTCCTTATAGGAAAGGATTTCCTGGAAGGAACACCCTGGATACTGTGCTCACCTTATAGAACAGGGGGCTACACCCATTGTGAACAAGTTCACAATGACTATGTCTACCAGGAGAGGCCACTGGCAGCACACAGTAGTTCTGAGAGGGTATTTAAAAGCTCAGTGTTACTTTTACACCCAAATGTAGCAGAGGAGGTAGAGCACGAGGCATCTATGGAGGATGTGCACCAATGTTAATGGCATATCCAGGTGTTTGGAGCTAGGTAATGTGTAGAATACAGATTTGTAAATTTAGGCTATAATTTAGGTATCATTATTGAAATTATATTAAATGTTTTAACCACTCATGCCAACTGTTCAAACCTGGTAATTATGTTCAGCTTCATCTTGAAGCTGTCAACGTGTACAATCCTCTGTATTCTTCTGCTACTAATTTAAGCAATATGAAAGCAGAGAGAATTTTAGACTGCATCAGTACCTCTCCTACAGAGTAAATAAGTTGTGGTTTTGATCAGATTTTCCTCTTGGCTATCATTACTATAAAAGCAGTTGGAAGTATAGGACACAGAACTGTAGTTCATCTGCCATTTTAACCATAGACAAAAAGAGGCACTGTTTAATTGAGGTGTGAGGTTTAATTGAGAAGTGAGGGATCAGAGATACATATGTTAACTGGTGCAAAAGGACTGCCTCACAAATTGGGGTGTCTGTGCATAGGAAGGTCATATTGATTGAGATCTCCTTGCCTGAAGACCCTCTGCATGTTATATCATAGGGGAAAAAAGTGTTGGGGTATTTTTAAGCCAAACAATCACCACCGATATCCCAAGACCTCCTTCCTCCTTCCACATGATCAAAATTATCATAGGGTTAGGGATATCAGAAAGTTACTTAGAGCAGAAAATATTTGTGCTGTATTTGTATTACAGGTGGTAACTGTCTATAAAGACATACTGCCAGCTCTGCTTATCACATGACTCTGCAGTTAATGTGAATATGAAAGTAACTTGCCCAAGCTGCAGACTGATGTCTGGGAATGTTTGCAGAAGCACAAGACCCTGGTTATGAAAAGAAACTTGTTAATTTGGCTATGATTTTTTCATGAGAAATGCAAAGTTTGCATGGAAAACATCAAAGGTAAAAAGGCTAAAAAAGTGAAACATGTTATGGATAGATCTGTAATCTAAACAAAACCTGTGCTGCATCCCCATGTCAAAAGAAACAAGACACTTTTTGATGACATAAAGTGTATGCAGGAAACTGGGACTTCCACCCCTTATTTAGTATCATTTACATAATACCCAGGTCCCACACTATTCCATACAACCTCATTAACCACCTTCCCCCTCCCATTCTTTGATGTAATACACAGATATTCTTCCCTTCTTCTATAGACCACCCCTGCAAAATGTCTATAAAATGTGTTCAAAATGTCTGTTGAATTCATGTAGTCCATTACATTGGGCTTTATTTCTTGCTGGTTGTTACTGGGCACCAAAGCCAGCTCAGGTCAAGTCACTGCTTCCTGTAAGGCTTCTTCTCCATTGCCTCAGGTGGTTTCTGCTGTACTAATTCCTGTGCCACACAATTCAAATCATAGTTTACGACAATTTAAAGGTATATCCATTACAATCTCCATCTCAAGTCCTTTTGGGCCAGGTTATAGTATTTAACATTGCAATTAATTCCTTCCCTTGTCCCCAGCCTGGCTAACAACAAAGGGTTCCTGCCAGAGTCCACTGTTAGTGTAGTCCACATCACAGTCCTGCATGGGCTGCAGGAGACAGCTGCTTCACCATGGTCGCCATCATGGGCTGTGAGGGAATCTCTGCTGCCCCTGCTCCAATGTGGGGCCGCATCCATGGGAGACAGTCCTCGAACTTCTGCCAGTGTGGGTCCTTTCCATGGGCTCCAGTTCTTCGCTAATTGCTCCAGTGGGGCCCCCCATAAAGTCACAAGTCCTGCCAGCAAACCTGCTCCAATCACAGCATCTCATGGGATACAGCCTTCTTCAGGCATTCACCTGCTCCGGCATAGGGTCCTCCATGGGCTGCAGGTGGGTCTCTGCTCCATCATGGACTCATTCATGTCATAGTCCGTTCAGCTCAAGTTCACACTGGAATTCCAACCTGTCCAGGTCAGCAGCACAGAAACAGCAGCAACATGCTGGTCATCTGGCAGCCCAGGCACATCACCAGGGCTGTTATCAAAATGTTCCCAGGCACAGTACAGGGAGGTGATAAGCACTACAGCAATACAGCAAGCAGCAAAGCAAAAAACAACCACTAATGAACACTAGACTAATATACAGTCATGCAAGGGAGCCCCATGGCAAGCACAGGAGCCTGCTGATTACTAGCTAAACAGCACTAATAGCTATAAATTCAATTTAGCACATCCCAATCAAATCTGTCATTATCTTGAACACTTTGTGCCCCACACTGGGTGCCCAAAAGGACTGTCGTGGTTTAAACCCAGCCAGCAACCAGGCCCCACGCAGCCGTTCACTCACTCCCCTACCAGTGGGATCAGGGAGAGAATGGGACAGGTAAAAGCTAGAAAACTCATGGGTTGAGATAAAGACAGTTTAATAGGGAAAGCAAAAGCCACATACGCAAGCAAAACAAAACAAGGAATTAATTCACTGCTTCCCAAGGGCAGGCAGGTGTTCAGCCATCTCCAGGAGACCAGGGCCCCATCATGCATAACAGTTACTTGGGAAGACAAACATCATCACTCTAAACATCCCCCTCTCCTCCTTCTCCCCCTACTTTATATAATAAGCATGATGTCATATGGTCTGGAATACCCCTTTGATCAGTTTGGGTCACCTGTCCTGGCTATGTCTCCTCTCAGATTCCCATGGACTTCCAACTTCCTTGCCAGCATGACAGTACGAAAAGCAGAAAAGGCCTTGGCTCTGTCTAAGCACTGCTTAGCAATAACAAAAACATCTCTGTTATCATCACTGTATTCAGCATAAATCTAAAACATAGTCCCATACCAGACACTGTGAAAAAAATTGTCTATCCCAGCTAAAGCAGAACACAAGACATGTGCTTTCATACCCATGTTAAAAGAAACTAGAGGCAGGAAAGTGCTATGGTTTTGATGATATAAAGTGTATGCAGAGAAGTGGCATATATGTTCCAAATTATACTTTCGCAATGGAGCTAGCACCAGGACCAGAGTAGGGTGCTGTCTGCCCTGCCTCTGCCCTTCTTTACCCCAGCTTCTAGTCTGCTAAAAAATTTGCAAACTTCTTAGCCGGCACCAAAGTGCCCATGGTCCCCACCTATACATACTCCCAAAGTATTAATTTTTTGTTCTGTTTTTCCATTTCAGTGTGCAATGTGGCCTGTATCTTGCTGCCCCAAGAACTGCTATGGTCATCCTGGCAGCTTGCATCAGGGTACACAGGGTCTCCTGATCAGACTCACAGGACTAGCTTCTTTGCATGGGACAGAGTTTGCTTGGGGATTTCTTGGTGGACTTCTAAGACTGGGGCATAGTCCTCCCTCATATTCTAACTTGCTAGTGTTTTTAAGGTTAGGGGGGTAGGGTATGTTTTTAAGGTTAGGGGGACTACCCTCCTAGACTTCTATTATTACTGCTAATATGACACTAATTGAACAGTGTAAAATCTGTAGACAGTAGTCTTGCAATAGTGTTACCAAAAAAACTGATGGAACCTACATATTTCAGGAATACCAGAGGAAAGGCATTGGTGTAACCATGCAACTCTTCTCCGTTTCTTCCCTGCCCTCACTTGGATCAACACTGCATCCTACTTTTCCTGGCTTTTCCAGGTTTGCCAGTCTCTCAGCTAGAGAGAAAGTCACACATTTCTGTACATTCAAGCCTAAATACATGCTATATAATTATGACAATTGGTTCCTCCTAGTCTAATTCTATCTAATCTTTCTTGTGGACAGTTTATTTCACCTATGCTCTTTTATCCCATTGTGAGACTATGTCTTCTTCATAAAGTTTGTGTTTAAAGGGGAGTCTTGCAGTGGTTTCTGAGATAATTGTGCAATTTCTGACTCCTTTCTCTGATATGACTTGCTGTCACCTGTTTCCCTGGGTTTGATAGGATGAACAATCAACTCTGACTAAAGAGGTATTCCAGTCTCCTTGTTCAAATCCTACAGGAATTATAACTAGATTCATATATCAGGGTGTGTAAATGCACACTTCACACAGTATAAACACACTTTATAAATTATAAATTATATGCATATATATCAGGTAATGAAGTCTATAGTAATGGTAATTTTATATATTTAAGCCCTTAATATTTAAAGGAAAAATGTATTCTTACAGGCAACAGAATATCTAGAGTGGGAGTGACTTAAGACATTTTTTCTCTCCAGATATATGGGGTTTTTTATGTAGCAGAGTGATGAGCTGAAAGTTAGCACATCCTAGTTCAAAATTATGCAAAATTTCCTTGACTGGAGCCATTTTCTTGGCTCCAAACCAGGTCATATTTCATGAAGAGTTACAAGGCTTTTCTCAGCCCACAGCCTTTTCATACAGTTTCCCAAATTTCCATTTAGAAGACAGCTCAAAGTGCAATGCTTTAAAGGATGCTACAACTCAAATTAGGACTTTCCTTTGCATTGGAGCATAAGCTTTATTCCTATAAGGCAAAACTGGCTGATGTTGAGAGCTTATCTCTGAAGAAAAACTGCAAGAACAGGTTGTTATAGAGATGTAGACAGTTTTTCTAAAATCAGTTAGCATTTCTTAGTCAGTTAGCTTGCAGCACACAGTCTCTAGATAAGTGCGATCAAAGTCCATACAGCAGGCAAAACCTAACCTGTTTTCCTGGGATCCACCACAGTAGTGTGTGTCACTGAACCACAGTTAAAAAAAAAAAATCTCTTCTAAAGCCTGGCTCTTGTTTCTATGCTCTTTGGTCATCAAAAGATGCCATTTCAGCACCAGTTGCTTCTTTGCTTCAAACCTGGGTGAAAAATTTCCCTTGGTTCTTAGTTGGAAAGATGCTATTTAAGCATGCTTTACTTCCTCAGGCTATTCTGAGAGGTACTGTCTGACTATATTCCACCGGGTGATAGTATACAACAGTATGGAGACACTGAGGCATGACTGAAAAAAAAAATCACAGAGATTACGTATTCCCAAATATTGTGAGAATTATGATTTTTAATAAACAGTAAATCTAATACAGATACGAGTTTTTACACTTATTTCATTGAATACAGTTCTGCAAAGAAAATAAAATTATGCTAGTTAGTATTTCAGCATGACAAGGTATATAATTTTAGTCAATATTCAAATTTGTAACTGTAGCTATTACTGTTTACAGAAAGATTAGCAGTTTTGTGTTGGTTTGCAAGATCATTATGTTGGCTAGCTTCCCTGATACATAAAAGATATTTGCTCTCTTAATTGCAAAATAATTGGTCAGAATCAGCTTTTTTGTGTAGACTCACTTCACTTCAGACAAAGCAAAGAAGGTCCTAATTTTGCCCATATCCTCTGAGGGTCCTCATTCAGCAGACATATTAAAGAATATGCCATCTAATAGTCACTAGTCAGTTAATTAAAAACAGGAGGTGAAGTGCCTAGTTTTAGCATAATAACGTGCTATTTGGAGTACTCCAGGAAGATTCTAAGTATTTATTGCCTAAAGGGATTCAACTGTGCTATTTGCTGTGTCCCAAAATAATATCCTTAATGAATATGCAAGAAACTACTCCCCACTCTTTCTACTGAAAATGTAATACGGTCCAGCAGAGAGCTCACTCTTCCAAGGAATGAGTATCAGGGAACCATACAGTGTTGCTGATGAGGGCTTGCTGGGCAGAGAGACTCCTAGCATTGAGTTGAGCATAATTTCCCTTCGGAAGAAAAGCAATGTAATTGTATTATGCAGGGTTTTTTTGTGCCAAGTACTCTATGTCAGCAGAATAATAAAACACAGTTAAAGAGAAGTCATATTAAAGCAAAAATAATATTAACTTATACTGTATCATCTTAGTGTTTTTACCTGCCACTCATTTGACAAAGTATTGTTCTTTAAGGAACTCTTTACATTTTCTTATGATTCTATGTTCTCCTCACTTATTTGACATTATGAAATTAGTTTCACAATTCATTTAAATCTTGGCAATGATTAACCTACAGTGCTTACGTTGCAAGTCAGCTCAACTGTGTCTGCTAGCAGATGCCATTGAGAGGACCGAGAGGGTATTAATTTTGTCAGAGAACAGCTTCAAGAGATACAATTGTTTTAAATACTTTCATAATGTTTCCCTCCCTCAGAGTCGTGGTTCAGCAACAACAAAGAGGAACAGGTGTATGTGAAAGTCATGTTGGTGTAAGCAAACATATTTATTTCCTACTTCAGCCTGTAGAGAGGTTTGCACTGCAGTCTTTTTAGTCAGTAAAAGGGTTTATTTCACCACTTCTATAACTAATAAAACTTGCTCTGGCTGGCACAGACTGTGCAAGTCAGAAAAATTGACTATGAGTACTCTAAGGGTGCATCTCCACAGTTTTGGCATCTTTTCCACACAACAACCTCTCAGTTCAAGGAGTAAGTGAAATGGTATGTCAAGTGGACAGAGAAGGAAAGGATGGAAAAGTTAATTCTGCAAGTGATGTTGAACAATGCAACAAGAATGAACAGAAATTAGAGCTCACAGAGTTCTAAGACAGCAGTGCTGTTATAGGCACCATAACACAGGCTTAGCCTTTTTCATAGTGAGAGATGACTCTCATTCTGTTTTATCGCCAAGGAAGATGGAACCTGTTTTTATTAATATTCTATTAGTGTTTCCTATATCGCATGGCAAACTACAGGAGCTGGGTTTCATGATGTCCCCATAGCACACAATACTGACACAGTGAAGCAAAAGTAGAAAAGAGAGAGCAGAAGTAGAGACGGGAGGCAACAGATATTTTACAAAGCTTTCTAGTTTCCTTCTATTTTTCTGCTTTGTTAAAAAGCAAATTCTGTTGTATCTAGTGGATGTGGGATAGTGGTTGCATTTTTACAAAATCAGAAAGTAGTGTGTGAAGAACTTTTGGAGGTCATTTAGTGCAGCCTCTTACACTAAGGGCAAACTTCAAGGGTAGAGCAAGTTATTCAGGGCCTCATTCAGAAGAACATCAAGGAACACTCAGGCCTGTCTGCCCCCTTTGGGAGAGAAGCCAAACCACAATAACAAAAGCTAGTATGGTAGGAGATTGCCCAGTCACTGGTTCCACAGTGCACAAGTGAGACGAGCAGGCCAGGCTCTGGATAACAAAGCTCATGGTGAAGCAGAGCTGTGATGGAATTTAAGGCAAATACATCTATGCTATGGATCACACAGGGACAGAAGGCTCAGGCCTGAATTTAAAGGGAGTCTCTTGATCCAGGGACAGAGAATGTGAAGTGTCTCAGGTGAGGCTGGTCAGCGCAACTTTGGCCTATTAGTACATTTAAGGTCTTTGAGAACAAGTTTTAGATATCACTAAGATGGAGAATGATAGAAACAATAGCTTTCTTTGCTAAGTTTCTTCATAAATGACGATACTAAATCACATAAGATCACTCTCCAAATAGAGGAAATTCAGCTCTGCTGGTTGGAACAAATCAATCTGAAGTTGCAAAAGAAATTTGCCTACTGTGGCCCTTTCAACAATCTTGCTGGACAATTAAGCAAAATCATACGGCATTCCTGGAGTTAAAATACATAATATGGTTTCTTTGCATCTATTTTTTCTGTAACTTCTAATCATTGACTTTTGGTACTGGTCCTTCAGACAACATTTATCCTTTACCTTTTGGGGAGTTTGTCAGCTTGTCTGCCTGCTATCTTGCACTTTGGAAACTTCCTCTGTTGACCACTGTAAGTTACTGTCTAGAAAGGCAGAATGCCTATTCCAGGTGCCAGTGTCAGAGAGCTCCATGTACACATCTCTTTGCTTTGTTGTTTATTCATCTCATCTTTGTAACAAAATAGACAATATGCAGGTTTTCATAGAGTCAACTGAAGCCACAAATTTAAGAAATGCAGCTGTCACAACAATTTAGGAGTCTGCCCAACCTCATGGACTAAAAAGCACCATAAACTATCACCATGTAAATTTATGACAGGCCCAACTCAGTCTGAGGATTTCTACAAAGCTCAGCCATGAGCTTTTTTAGCAAACCAATACAACTCTTGAGTTTCACTCTTTTTACAGAAGCCACAGGAGTTTACTGAAAAATAAAATTTTCATAAAGCCTGCCCATGAGCCAACAGCATTGCTCTCCTAGCAACTCAAGTACAATCAAGTATGTGCATTTAATGAAAAGTGACTCATTAATGGATTACAAAGCAAATCTCAATCTCGTTAGAAACCCGTGTTGTGATATCAGCACATGATCTGGTATATCATTACTCAGTAAACATGCTGGTGTTGTAAATATATGTGATACCCCTAGTTTCCTCAGCCTTTGGTTAGTAAAGATTCATATATCTGCTGAATGGAAAAATAGTTGTTGAATCCAGTTGTGTTCCAAGCCTTTTATAAGTAAAAATACTTGCCACTAGTTTTGCAAATATTGTTCAATAATTATACATACACAGGTGGTTTTGTGATGGTATCCTAACATGCTTCATACTGTAGGGGATACAACTTCTTAAGTAACCCAGCAAAGGATCCTCCAGAGTGTTCTCTTATCAATGTTTTTATTATTTATATGAGGAGTCAACCATGCTGCTTGGTGTTATATTTCAGTAGCATTCCACCTTCATACCAGTTTGTGCTCTTCTATCAGCATGCTCTAACCCCGGAAGACTGAACCAATTTCTTTAATAATGGAGAGGTTATACAGTGTTTCTGGTACTGCTGCTGGGTATTCCATATTCACAAAACAGTGTGAATACACCACTATGGTCTTTTTCAACCTGCCTAAAAAGTAACAGTTCACTACTTGAATTGATTGTGTTGGCAATGACTAATTTCATCAGGTTTTCATAGAATTCTATTTCCATGTGTTCTGAATGCAAGACAGACATGCAATCTGATACTTTGCTTCAGGTACTTTGCTTCTTGATCACCATAGATATGAAAAGGCACTGCAGCATCTCTGCAGAAATGCCCTAGGCCTCAGCACTTAGGCAATTGACACTCTCTAGCTCTCACAAAGTTAGTCCATTGCAATGTGCTAAGATGAACTGTATTCTAGATGACAGAAATAACAGACTGTAAGGAATCAGGTAATTGGAAGTTACGATGCCCCTCTTCTCTAACTGGGGAGGCACAAGTAGGTAACAAACTAAGTCTTAGAACAGTACCACTTGGCATGGTGCACGGGACTCTGAAAAATGCTTGTTAGACAGGAAATAAAAAGCACGGTGCAGATGGCTTGCATTTTAGTCACAGTAAAAGACACAAATTCCTGAAGAGTCAGGAAGATCTGGCAAAGGTCAAATTGAAAAGCTGTCAGACTCATTTTGGGTTACACTGTATCCTTTTTGGAGTTACTGCTTCCCAAGATGAATTTTCACTTCTTGTAGTCCTGATCCTCAGAGGTATTTATGACTGCATTATAAAGCCTTTATCTTTTTCATTCAGATTACAAATGTTTTCTGCCATTACTTACTGCAATCATTGTGACCCACAGACTTTACTAGGAAATCTAAATGGTTGATGAAAAAAGTGTCTGAGAAAATTCTAGTCTTCCCTGTCTTACGCTTTATTTTCTTTCTGCTTCTGCTAACAGCTTGAGATTTTTCAGAAGGCAGTTTTGAAATATATGGGAAGCATATGCAGTTAATTACATAGAAATTTCCAACCAGTTTTCCACTGGTACCAAACCAAATGCCTTAGCTATTTTTCATGTGGACTGTAACTGTTCAGACACATTATCTTGTCCCCCAAAATATAGGGATCATGATAATCTTTCCTCAAAACAAAATTCTCATTAAGCCAGTTAGCTCAACTTTCCTGAGCCACTCTTTCTTCTTTTTAAGTATTGATAACTCAATATTGACAAGTACAGTCATTCCCTTTCTTGGAATTCTCCCTATTTTTCAAGATTTCTAAAGATTTTTAGGTTTCTAAAAACACAACATTCCTGAATCCAAGATGTCAGTGGCTAGTTTATTTTCAGTTTCACATGCATAAACTGCATTAGTCCTGATGACTCGAAAATGTGTAACATTTAGTGATTTTTGTCAGCCACGTAGACTGTTAAGCATTCTTCTTTCCTTCTTTGCTATTTCTGACTTTAATTTTTCTGTGACAATAAATGGTTTTTTTTATTTCTAGTGATTTACTTCTAATATCTTAATAATATCAAAGATAGTACACATTTTTAAGATATTGGTGTCTTAGAGACATCATTAACTTCCTTAGACAGATGTCTTGCTTTAAATCACAACCTTATTGTTAGCATTAATTTTATCCTTTTACTATTCTTGGTATATAAACTACTTTCTTACACAGATCGCCATGTGTTCCAGTTTTTAGTTAATTTTTAGGGGGGTATATAGAATATTCATCAAAATCCATTTTTGTTAACAAGAGGAATGACTTCTAAAGGTCCGTCTGGATATATCTGTATTGGTGCTGTCCTGCTGCATTCCTATCTTTCCAAACAGAAGGATGGTGATGGTGCAGAGTTCTGTGTTTTCAGGGAATGTCACAAACTGAAAGCTTTTCCCATTTTTTTTTAAACAAAACACTCACGTAATGTTACGATTCCATCATTGTGCTTTTTAGACACAGATCTATATCATGTCTTAATCTTATTCTACTTTGCTCTTTTATATTTCTTATTCCAAGAAGCATACCATCAGAGTAGTCTGTTAGATCTTGCATGTATCACAACACTACTTATCTCATGCTATTTCAAAGGAAATGACAAATAAATGTAAGAAGTGAGTTACTTTTCTCAGTCAAAGGTCCTCATTGTGCAATAACTTTTAAAGAGGTTTAAAACCCACAGCTCTCACATTACAGGATGTTCCTGTAATGGGGGACAACCCACAAGCCCGTATGAATTTATCATATTTGCTCCACTGAACTGTGCCTATTTTTCCTCAGATGGTTCTCCATGGTTATGACAGAGGAAACAGAAGAGAGCTGGAAGAGGAAGTGCTGCCTCTGATCATTAAAAAGTGGTTTGGCCCAAGACTCTTTCTTTGGCTCTTAGCTATTTTAAACAAAAAATAATTGTATCAAGTTGGAGTAAAATGAAGACTGTAGTCCTAATTTCACTCCACTCAACCTTTTGTGCACACAGTATGATACAGTTTTCATCTTTACGGTACATGAGTTTCCTTCAATAGACTTCTCAAGGCACCAGATGGATGTTCCTTTAAAAATGATCAGCTATTGAAAATTTTCTTCTCAATGGTCATACATGATCCCATACCTAATACACTGCATGCTGTTGTCATGGTTTAGAAATGGTATTCCCAATTTAGTAGTCCCGCTAAAAAGAAAACCACAAGCTGTTCCCCTCCCTCTTCTGTGGGATATACAAAAGGCAGAGATTACATGTAGAGATAAGAACAATTTACTGGAAACAGCAAGGAGATAAGAAAATGAAGAGTAACAGCAACAATACTAATAACAAAAATGTACGAAGAAAGAGTGATTTACATGCAAATATGCTCACCAAACCTGGGCAATGAAAACCAATGGTGGACAGACCCTCCAGCCATCACACACACCTTCTTCTCAGAGGCAAGAATCCCTTGCTTCTGCCCCTGGTGATGACAGTGAAGGGACAGAATAACAACCTAGACAGGTACACATAGCTCCAGGCTCTGCTCCCTCATGGTCACCATGAAAAAATTAGCTCTGCCCTGGACAAAAATCAGTCCTTGTTTTGAAGAAGAAATTATTATTTTGTGTATATATTTCAAAATTACATTTACTATTCTAATTTATCATTGTATCTGATTCCTTCACACTATTAATTTTGGTAATAGTCTGTACCATAACAAAATGAACTTTAAAATTAAAAGTGCCCCAAAACATCCTTACATCTGCAGATAACATCATTAACATTGAAGATCTGCTGTCATTAGCAATGAAACCATTCCAGTTGTTTTCTTAAGTTTGGAAAAAGGCTGAGGGAGGATGAAGAAACTCCTTTTTCATGCAGCCACTATTCTTGCTACTGTAGTGACACCATGGTTTGAATGGGAAGCCCAATAATAAGTATTAAAATGTTACCATGTATCTCTCCCTGTCCTTTTCTTGCTGCCCCACCATCTCCATCTGCCACCTCACTGCCACCTTTGGTGGCCAGAATCACTTTCCCTACCCCGTTCTGTGAAGGCCTCTATTCTGTGGGACAGACTGTAGTGTTACATAGACATCTTCCATCCCAGTGAGGTATGGGACCCACAAAACCACCAGAGTCCTCTTCCAAAAGACACAGATACAGACTGACATGAATAGTCTTTCTGCTTTATTCTAGCACTTTGCTTGAGAAAGTAGAAAAGCAGGAGACAAGAAAAATTCCCTTGGCTTCTAAATCTGTTTTCTCTACTTTTGGAGTGGAGATGCTACAACCTCCTTTGAGATGGAAGTTGGAGGTAAACAAGAGCTATATCTCATTACTAGTGCTACATCATTAATATTTAATTTGATATACTACTCAACCACTGACTCTTTGAATCTCTTCACTTCTGGTCAGAGTTTAAATGCTGACTCCAGCATGAATCACACGACCTTCAGCTGTTCACTGCAAACCGTGTCTGCTGCATAGGAGAGCAGATTTCTGGGAGCCATCTTTATCTCCTGGTAGTCCAAAGGCACGCAGTGGACTTTCACCACCACTTGTCCAAAAGGTGATCATAAATATCCCGCGTGGGCCTTCTGGATGCTGTCATCCCTTCAGTGATCTGGAGGATTAAGGTCCTACAGCCTGGCTCTGGTTTCCTTCGGAAGGCAGTCTCTGTCTGACAGGATCAGAGGAGCAGCAGCCTGGTGGTCTTAGCGCTGTAAGGATAACTGTAAGGCAAGGTTTGAGAAAGAGAGAATGCCCCAGGGCCAGGGCCCGGGCCCCTCCCTTCGGAGCTACGGCCGCAGCGCCATCAGTCAAGCGGTGAGGGGGAGGTGGCGCGGTGCCGGCCACCGCCCCCCCGCTGCGTGAGGAAATGGCTCTCACGTGAGGGAGGCGGCAGCGCCCGGTTCACTCTGCCCGCTGCCCTAGGAGGAGGCGCCAGCGGGTCTGGGGCCGTCTGCACCATGCCGACGAGCTTCACGGTGGTGCCGGTGGAGGCGCAGGGCGAGGAGCGCGAGCGGGATGGGCAGCAGCGAGAGGAGGAAGATGAAGGCTGAAATAAATATCATAGGCAAATTCGGTAATATAAAATAACATAAATTTATTGAATGGCCGAAATATCGGAAACGCGATGCCACGATCGAAAAGTCACAGTTCCAAGCCCGGGGTTGGAACTGGGTGAACGNAAGGCGACGAGAGGGACCGGGGCACTGGTGAGAGAGTGGGGAAGCGCCGGGGGTCAACGCCTGAAGATAGCGTCGGCTCTTTGTGTGCGGAGGAGCGGGTTTGCCGCATGTGGCGGGCCGGCCGGCCGGCCGCCGGAGAGCCCTTGAATCCTGTGGAGGGGCCGCATCGCCTCTCTGCAGCGGGCGATGCCGGGGCTACCTGTCCAGGTGGAGAAGTGCGCTTCGGGAGAGGGCGAAAGTCTGGCGCCTGGGGTGGCTGAGAGCTTGTTTCTCTTTGTTTCCATTAGCCAGCGCCGCTGGCCGAAAGGAGGAAGTACTCATGGGCGGCTCCGGCCGGGGGAGCGGAGCAGCCCGCGGTCGGGCGCGGCGCCTGCCTGGGGCGGTGTGGGACGGTCAGTCCGCCTCCCGCCGGCTACGGGGAGCAGGCGGGAGCAGCGCCGCCCACGGCGGTTTAACAGACGGGGAAAACACGTAGAATCAATCGTTTAGGTTGGAAGAGACCTTTAAGATCAGATCATCAAATCCAACCATTAAGCTGTCTTAAAAGCTAACTGCTGTTGGAGCTCACTAGAGAGAGGGCTAAGAGGAAAGATTCAGACTGTAGAGAAGAGTACAATTTTACCTGCCTTGCTCCAGGTGTTTGTCCAGCCATGTGCTTTTGCATCAGAGACCGTGTCTAGGGTTAAGTAGGTGTTTGCTACGAGATACCGTCGCGTTCGGAGCCTTGCTTTTTGCTAGGCCTCGCTCCTGAAGCCTCCTGAGGGAGTAGAATCAAGCCGGAGGTGGAGCTCGGGCATCGTGAGGGTCTCCTCAGGACAGCCCCTTCTGCAGGGGCACTAGTATTTCTCTACCAGCGTTGCTGGGGAAATGAGTGTTTTTTTTCACTTGGGTGACAAGGCACTGCTGGGAAAGCAGTAATTCTTGTGGCTCTTAACACTTCCTTTTTCTGAAACGTGTTGCAGCAGCAATACCAAGTATGGTGTGTGAATCACTACGAGAGCTAGTTCATATCTTGCACATTTGGACACTGTGTTACAATCGATACTTGTGTAAAGGCGGGGGGGGTTATCTTTTTTAGATGATCACAGGTGAATAGATGGGGGTTTGTAAAAGGTAATTCTTAATGGCATCTTATTTTTGTGGTACAGGTGACAGATAAATAAGGTTAATACCATGGGATGTGAATGTAAAGAGATAAAAACAGATATTTGACAAACATTATTTAAGGAAGCTAATACAGTAAAACACCAAGCTGACAAAGCTGGGTCATTTTCTTCCGAAGCTTTCTTCTCTTAAACTTTACTTACCCATAAAATATATATACTACATATAGTTGCCTTTCCCTTAGTATATTCAAATGATGAGTAAGTGTTCTAATAACTGCCTCTTCTTTTTCTAAACTAAGTGAAATAGAAAAGCCAAAACAATAGAAACTGTGGCAACAGTTTGTTTCTTGTACTAGATGGATGACTCTAGTACAGCATTAATCTGGACCAGTTTTCTTTTGGTAGAAGAGCTACTCAGAGAGGCATGGTGTATGGTGTTTACTCAGATGGAATCTCAAAATACTGAATATACATACAAGCGCAGTTAGACAGGATTTGTTAGACTATATGTATATATGAAGCATCTGAAAGACTTGGAACATTTTTAAATCCTGGAAAGATGAGAGGAAGAGTGGAACTGCTATTTTCATAGTGGTTTATCACAACCCTAAAGACCAGAGGAAAAAAATTCTTGATGTGATTAGGTAGTGTTTTGGGGACTAGTAGTTACAGTTGCGAGATATGTTTAAATACTGTTATAGATCTATATCAATCAAGTGGATGAATTTATGTATGACTCTTCCCATGTGTCTGTAAAACTGGAAGTAGAGAAGAAAACACTGAAAAGGGAAGGCATTAATTAGTATGTAAATTATAGGTGAAGAGCTCTGACTTCATGAAGAGATTAAATGCTACACTCTGACAGAGAGTTTGGGGAAGTGAAAGATGTTCTACTTACTGTTGCTTTGGGTATTGTATGGAATCGTTAAGTTAATGCTGTGTAATCAAATAATTGTTCTTGAGTTATTCTTCTGAAAACTAAAGAATTCTGAAATGTTAGTACACCTAAAAGCTGCTGTAGATAAGCCCATCTAAAAACCTGCTGCTCAGACAAGGACTGTTTGCCCTTCTCACTGCTCCAGCCTTGAGAAAAAGACAAAGAAGTAAATAATTTCTCTCCCTGTCCTCCTCTGTGTCACCGGGTTTGCTTCCTTTTTCCTGCACTCGGCCGTCAGACACTTCACTGCCCTGGTTCAGCATGCTTAACTGTGAGTAAACTAAACTGCTGCAGATGTAAAAATCATGCTTCCCATGTTTTTGAGTTGAGGTAAGTGAGCGCTGCAAAAAGTGAGAATGGCTAGGGTTGTGTCAAGGTGAGAAGTGGGTAAAGCTGAGAGCAGAGATGAAAATAAAAAAGAGGAGAATGGGAACTTCCCATTTGACTCAGCCTATATAGCTCAGCAAGTTATTTTGTTCCAGTTATTTAGACATCTGGCATGTTATCAGTTTTGATTGAATTGTTTGTCTTAAAAACCAAGTAGTTTTTCCTTGACTGCACTAGTACCTTTCTTAAAAAAAACCCCAACCCACCAAACACACAAAAACCTGACATACCTGCCCTATCAAACTCAATGCTGATTTTTTGGAGGGAATCAGCTGTATGCTGTCTAGTCATTAGATCAACAGTGAAGTAGTTTTGATTCTTATTAGCAAAGCACTTATCAATTAATGCACAATTTTGTGCATTTATCCCCTTTCACACATTCTTACCTGATAATCATCTGTGTGGTAAAGGAGTAACCTGGGATGTTCTTACTCTATGATCTGCACTCCTTCCTAATAATCTGAAATTCCATAGCTTCGTATTTTCTGATTATATGATACTTTCATGTATGTGAAGGAGGGGAAGACATTTGTGAGTGGCTATGGGGCTGGATTATAGCACTAGTCACAGTAGTACTTTGGAAGAGTAAGGACGTAGAATGGAAACTAATATTTCAAGTGAAAAACATAGTTAGTGTGCAGCTTGCTGACTCAAATATTCACAAAGTAGCAGAAAGCATATGTGCCTGTGTCTTTAAATGTGTTTATAATATACTACAAAGAAAGGGTAGTCAGTAAATGGTTGAAGAAGAGAAGGAAATATGAGTCTGTAGGCAGCAATGTATGAAGTTTTATAAGAAATTCTGGGTTTGATTTGTGTTGGGTATTTTGTTTTCTTCACACATATTTGTTGTGACTGTCTAGATAGACCTGTCAAAACTTTGTAAAGTTGCTCAGATTTCTATTCCTTCACAGCTCTGTGTATCAGTTGTTTCAAGGCATAGCTAGTATTTTTAGCGTCCTAAAGTTTCTTTATCTTGCCACAGCAGTTTCTTATTTAGAAACTAATGTGAGAACTAACTCCTGCAAAATCTTTTAAAATTTAAGACCCTGAAATATAAGGAATACCAATGACAAACCTGATCATCTACGAAGAAGTCATCATATAACTAATGAAGCATGGATGCTGTGAATTTCTGTAAAATGTTATTTATTGGAAAACCAGGGAATAGTCAACACAGATATGTGTGTGTGTGTATATATATGTGCAATGAAGATAGGTTAATCTCACTGAGATGTCTAGTATATTTTCAGTCAACCCTTCAACCTTTCCAGCCTTTCCACAGTTGACCATGCTTGCGACATAGATGTTATAATCAGAGAAAAGTAGATTTTGGATGTTATTCAAAGATTTGATCACAGGAACTAGTCTGTTCCTATCACTAACATCCACTTAACAGAATTGAAACACTTTGTATTAAGTTGTTTAAGAGTGGTATAGAATCTGTAATAAATGAATGCATAAACTAGAAAACAGTGACATATTTAATTTGAAAGAGAATGAAAAAATTGTGCTGCCTTATAAAGAGAAACCTTTATAATTTAAAAATATTTGTTTTTAAACAGAGCTTACAAAATTACTAGGATTATGTTTTAAAGTGTTTATCTGCTACATCTCAAGTAGAATAAATGGCACCTATTTCTACAGAAAATCAATGTTTAAAAACTAACTTGCTTAAAGTCTGCTCATATGTGCTTGGTGCATAAAAGAGGTTTTTTTAATAGTAGATAAGTCTTGGGAATAGGTTAATACTACTTGTTGCTAATCTCTGCTGATCTGTTTAGTGGAGGTATTTTAAAGTGAATTTATTTGATAGAAATAAAACTTTAAATGTACTTATTAGTAGATGAAGATCTGGGATGTTTCAGTGACTTGATCCTTCGCATTTCACTAAGCAGGGTGTTTATTGCTGACGAAAATCCTTCAGCTTAGTTCTCTTTAGAGAGTTCTGTGACTGTCATGTAGTTTGTGTCATGTGCATGCTTCATGCTGCCTGAAGCCTTAATGACTTGTTTCAGGATTAATCCAGTGCTAGTAAGAAACAGGATTTGAGGTCTTACACTAAGCTGAGAGGAAGGAACTGTCAGTTTCCTGTTTCAATTCTTGATACCTGCAGAATCAGCAGAGGAGACTAACTTAATTTTCCTTAACCATGAGTGAACAAGATTATGAAGAAAACGGGCCAAATCCAAGTGAGTCTCTTTAAAAGACAATACTGTGGTTCTAATATCTTTCTTACTGAAATAGCAGGTTCCTGTACTTCCAGCCGTATTATAAAGAATTTATAAAGAGCTTTTGCAGTGTTTTCATTAGAAGTAAGTTGTGCTTGATTATAATAGTAGTCTAAGTAAAGAAAATCTAAAATTTGGCAATGCTGATAAACATAGGTGATGTATGTAATATTAGAATTATCCATTATGTAAAGGAGTTTATTTACAAGGGGCTTAAGTACACTTTGTTCTGCATATCAAGATAACATATAAATTGTTACAATCATTAATAAAAATACTGCAAGAAATTTGTGATATAGTAAATATATTTAGATATTTAATTACTAAAAAGAACCCAATAACATGAAACTTTGAGTTAGTTTGCACTGAATTCTTAAACCTATGTGGCACAAAAAATGAGGCAAGATGTGTTCAAACAAGTTTATTGATGCCTTTTCCATATTTGAATTATAGCAAGGTAGTGGCTTTTAAAAACTTGACAATATTTTAGAGCTCTGAGGAGTGCTTCAATATGTGGATTTAGACTAAAGTGTTAAGACATTTAATTTTTAAGATTCTATGACTTCTCTTTAGTTGCCTGCAAGTCAAAAACTTGAATATACAGGACGTAAATATGCAGGATAGAGAAGATAGAATTAAATGTTTTGCCACAGGCAGCTTTCTTGGATGTGATGCTCATATACATCAGTTTTACTGACTTTTAAACTTTATGTATTTTTACCTTAAAAAGTTTTGTTACATTAACATTGTTTGCTGTTTCTTGCGCAAACAGGATCTCATTTTCATATTCTCAGTTTGCAGTGATTTGTTCTTAATGTGACCAAATACTATCTGAATGAAAATGTTACCATAGTTTTTATTTAAAACTGTTAGGTTCTGGTTAGCCACATACAGGTGAAACTTACTTCAAGGGTCTGTGATTAAGAGTTTCTTTTTGCAAACTATGAAGTTAGGACTTCTCTGTGAAGGATTATTCTCCAACTGCAGTTCTGCTTTAGATAACAGCATATAAAATTAACATTTTCTAGTGGGAATCAAAACTTTTCTAGTTTTTCACATGTACTTGTTTGGAGAACAGTTATACATTATCATAGCTGAGCTATCTTATTTGAGGTTTTGTGGTTCAAAAGTTTTAGATAATTCTCACTCCTTTGAACAACACCTATATTCTTTTTTCATAGAAAGCAATCTACTTTTATTTTTCAGATAGATGTTAAACTCTTACAGCATGTCAGGAGAAAAAGGTGCTTGCTTTTTTGGACAAAATGTTTGAATATAAAAGTAAATAGGAGCATTAGGAGCATTCATGAATAATGATGGTAGACATAGTGTGGGGCAGTGAGGAAGTAGTGAATCTGGAAAGGATTTAGGGGTCAGACTGGAATAGAATAGCATGAGCTTGGTTTAATGCTGTGGTAAAGAGGGCTAGCGTGATCCTTGGAGTAGAGAGGTGATGATTATACTTCTCTAAATAGCATTGACTGAGGCTGGTGTTAGAAGGCTGTATTTGATTTTTAAAGTTTGGATTTTTTTGGTTTTGTGTAACTTAATACCTGTACAGAATATTTCCACAAAAATAATTTAAAAGTTAGAAAAATATTTTAGGAACTTAACATTTTTGGTTTTTCAAGAGAAAGGTTGAGATGGCTTGAATAAAAGTATAGTTACCTTCACAGAGAGAAAATACTGTGAGTAGTTAATTTGGAAGCTGTTACTAGGATGTTATAGCTAGAAGTTTGAAAGAGCCAAATTTAAATAGAAATATGGGACAATTTGAGATTTTTTCAGTATTAAAAAACCCTTAATCTTTATATAAATTAATATATTTAAATNATTTTAAATTTTAATATATATAAATTAATAGGTTTCTTTTCTTATTTTAGTTCTGAAAACTTCAAGAGATACACAAGCTTAAATTTCAATATTCTTTTTTCAAACTTACAGAGCTTAATGCTCAAATGAAATTCTGCAGCCTGCAGAAAGATGGGAAATCAGATTAGATAGTCAAATATTTTTGTCCTTAATCTCTTGAACAGGCATCATAGTGCAAATTTAAGATCAGTTAAGTGATTGTTTCCTTGTCTACCTCTAACCTTCCTCTGCCACTTTCTCTATAACAAGACACCTATAACATATTTTTTTCATACTCTACTGCTTGTGATTCAGGGTTGGGAAGGAAGCAGAGGTGGGAATTTAGTGCTATTGTCATGAATGCTAAGGAAGTTGTTTCTCTTCGAGTAATTGCTCATTCCTATGCTGATTGTCTCTGGTGACAGCATAAGCATTTATAATAAATACTTCAATTCCTGTGAGGAATGGTGTGATATGGGGATGCAGATGCGTGAGTAATAAGCATGAGAGGGGAATCACAAAATTGTTAGGGTTTGAAGGGACATCTGGAGATCATCTAGTCCAACCCCCAAATGAGAGGGCCACCTCTTTGGCAAAGGTGGCTTCTGCATGTTTAAGCTATACTGTTGGGTTCTGTTTTACACTATATAAAACGAGCCAGTTTGGATCAGCTTAGAAATTTTTAACTGTTAACATACTTTAAAAGTAATCTACCTGTCGATGTTTGTGAGGATTGCTACTCTGAAAATGCTGAAGAATATGAATTTGGACACAGTGCTGTCTTTTGCCTCTGTGACCAACACTGAATTGTGACATGCAAAAATTTTTATTAAAGTTTTGTTTGGTGTGTGGAAGTGTTAACAAGAAATCATCTGATGACGTTGTCAGCAAACTTAAGGCCAACACAGCTCTGGGATAGTTTGTGGTAGTTTGTGTGGGTTACACTGCATTGGCATTTGGGGGACTGGAGTGTATGGGAGTGTGCACATTGTGATGATCTACATGAACACACTGACACAGATCTCCTATCTTCTCTTCCTGCAGCTGTATGTCTTGTCTACAAAAGAAAATGTAATTGTTGCAGCTAATTTCCAGGCAGATATAACCACACATCACAGTGCTTGAGTATCTGTAGAAATCAAGAGTAGGGCTTTTTGCATGTCCCATCAACACAGCAAATACCACACAGGCTTTTAGGAAAGGTACATTAGTTATGGCTTTAGTTTGTCTACTGGTCCAGCAATAAGCACAGAGTTGTGCTAGGTTATATGAACATTCTGTATCAGATTAAAAATAGTAATAATAATTTTTGAAGTAGGTATGGGGGTAGAAACATAATTTTTAAAGCTTAGGTTTTGATGATTTATATTGGGTGACATGGAGTATGACATCAAACAGCAAATTTTTTTGTGTGTGTCAGAAGTCAGATGAAGCATACCATAACCAAACCCAAAGAAGGGGTTTTTTTGTTATTTTATTTTGTCTTCCTTGTGGTCCAAAATGAAATAGCAGTCTAGATTTAACATTTAAGATTTTTGCCTGTAAACCCTCATAAATTGAGTTACTTTCAGAAATCAAGCAACAGGAAGTGTAGATTTTTGGAGTCCTTTGGTTGCAGAAACTGGATTTGAGAAGAAATGCAGCTTAATGACATGTCTGAAGTTATAATTTTTATTTTATGTTGAACTCAGCTCCACACTTGAGAAGAGTTTGAACAGACACAATTTCAAAGAAACCTAAGGGAAAGGTGATTTGCTTGTCAGGCATTGGAACAGCTGGCCCAAGGAAGTGGCTTAGTCACCATCCCTGGTGGTGTTTTAAATATGTGTAGGTGTGGTGCTTAGGGACCTTGTTTAGTGGTGAATTTCGCAGTGATAGGTGAGTAGTTTGACTCAATGGCTCTTTTCCAACCTGAAGTATTCTATGATTTGACTATTTTAAAGCTTCCTCATACAATTCAAGGGGATCAGGTTAAGATAAACCATAGATGGCTTGAGACCTATTAGTGAAATGAAGTACTTATTCCTTTTGTGTTCCATGTTACCTCAGTAGAAGTAACTAAAATAGCTTTTTCTCTTGTCCACTTGATGCACGAGGGGCAAGATTTACAGCATTTGTGAAAACTGTTAAGCCTGTCTTTATTTAGTTCTAGTTTTCTAGTGAATCATTTGTTTTCTGTTGAATCTTCTTTTGAAGAAGGGACAAGCTAAAGACTGAGATTGTTTGGTTAACTTCACCATGGATCTTGTCTGTGTGTTGAGATCCTGCAACTAGCTCTTTCTACTGAATGATATAATACACGTCAATTTGATTTATATGTTTATAAGGCTCACTGAATATCTAAACATATTCAATAAGCATACTGCAAAAGGTGGTATTTTAAAATTTGAAATAAAGGCGATTTTTTTGACAGCAGTGATGAAAACTTGAAGGTGTTAATAGGTGTTTTTATAAATATATTAACAACAAAAAGAGGACCAAAGAAAATCTGTTCTTTATTGAATATGAAGGGAAACATTGTAACCAAGGATGAGGAAGTCTGAGGTGCCTTCTTTGCCTCAGTCTTCAACAGAAAGACCAGTTATCCTCACGGCAGTCAGCCCCCTGAGCTGGTAGAGAGAGATGGGGAGCAGAACTGACCCCCTGTAATCTAGAAAAAAATAGTCAGTGATCCGTTGAGCCACTTAGACACTCACAAGTGTATGGGGCTGGATGGGACCCACCAGAGTGTACTGTGGGAGCTGGCGGAAGACCTTGCCAAGCCATTCTCTATCGTTATTGTTAGTTCTGATAAACTGGGGAGATTCCAGACAACTGGAGGTTAGCCACTGTAGCACACGTATGAGGTTCAGTAAGGCAAAGTGTCATGTCATGCACAACAACCCCATGCAACTCTACAGGCTGAGAGAAGAGTTACTTGAAAGTGGCCCATCAAAATAGGACCTCGGAGAGTGCAGGTCAGCAACTGGCTGAATATGAGCCAGCAGTGTGCCCAGGTGGACAAGAAGGCCAATGGCATCCTGGCCTGTATTGAAAATAGTGTGGCCAGCAGGGCTAGGGAAGTGATTGTTGCTCTGTACTTGGCAATGTTAAGGCCACACCTCGAGTTTTGTGTCCAGTTTTGGGCCTCCCTTGTCAAGAAAGACGTTGAGTTGCAGGGTGTGTCCAGAGAAAGGCAATGAAACTGGTGAAGGGTCTGGAGCACAAGTCTGATGGGAAGTGGCTGAGGGAGCTGGGGTCATTCAGTGTGGAGAAAAGGAGGCTCTGGTGGTACCTTATCACTCTCTATAACTACCTGAAAGGAGTTGTAGCAAGGTGGGGTTGGCCTCTTCTGCCAGGCAACTGGCAATACGGCTGGAGGAAATCACCTCAAGCTGCACCAGGGGAGGCTCAGGTTGGACATCGGAAGAATTTTTTTACTGAAAAGGTGGTTAAACATTGAAATGGACTGCCCAGGGAGGTGGTAGAACCACCATCCCTGGGGGTGTTCAAGAAATGACTGGATGTGGCACTTAATGCTGTGGTTATGTTGGCATGGTAGTACTCAGTCAAAGTTTGGACCTGATCTTAGAGCTCTTTTCCAACCTTAGTTCTTTTATGATTTTATGATAATTGTAGAATTAGTCAACAAACTGCAGATGACAGAGTACTTGTCAGTTTGCTTTCGTGGTCACTTTTTCAGCATTGATTCTCTTTCAAGTAAAGCTAAAGTAATATTGGACATGATCAGCATTACCTATCAAAATGCCGTGCCAAACATCCACAAATACAAAAAGAGAGCTGTGTTAGAGAAACAGGACTTTATTGCAGTCTGTTGCTAGCAGACTATTTTGAAGACTATCATTAGAAAGCTTTGAAATAGGCAGAATATTGGTTGGAAACACTGAAAAAGGTTTCCTATTCTTCAGATCCTAAATTCTGCATTTTTCCATTTGAAGCCTGTTAGGTGCATTTAAGACATGTTTGTTAGAGATATTGTGCTCTGAGCTTTTTCCTATTGGAGCAAAGCGAAGTAACTTTTTGTTTAGAAATACAAACATATAAAGGACAGCTTCACTGTTCTCCTACCTACAATTTAAAATACTTACTGTGTAGTGCTGAGATACTGATTTTTATGTCCAGAACTGGTTAGACAAAACTATAGTCTTTAATGTCAGAATTATGAATACTGATTCACGGGGTTTTTTTGCTACCCTTTTGGTGTTTTGATTAGTCTAATGATACCCACTGGAGGAGTAACTCCAGTGACATTACATTCTATATGAATGCAAAGCAATAATTGAAATTTGCCTGCTCACTTTTCGAAGAGTAATCCTTTCTGAAGGGATTGGAAGTACCCTGAAAGGAGTACTAATATTTAGTTAATAATTACAGGTACCAGCTGTCAGTTGGTGAGAAAGTCTATAGAAGTGTGATCTCAGCAAGACTGACATAAAGCAACCTTAGTTTTATTTTAACTTGGGAATGCACCTTTTAATGAATGATTTATAAAACTTGAGCAAAAACAATGGGGTGATTTCAAGGAATGGAGCTAAAAGAAAAACAATGTTCCAAAAATCTTGGAAAGGAAATGCAGTGTCTTAAGCAAGAAGTCCTAGTGCTCATATGCTTTAGCAAAATGATAAGATGAATCAGGATGTATTTGTTTCAGGACAGAGTTGCTTTTTGCTGTCTGTGAAAAAGCTAATTGAACCTTTCTCTAAGTACAATGGAGCCATTAAAGGATAAATGCCAATTTCTCAGATAATCCTGTGCCAAACCAACATGTTCCATATACTGTGAAAAATCTCAAGGTATTAGTTCATGAGGGAGATTCTTTTGTGTTCACAGTGCTCCTTTTGCTGGCCTTGCATTGACCTTTTTTGGAGGAGGGGCACCTAACCAGGCTGTAGGACTTGAAGCAGCAGGAGACTGAATGTAAACTGTAGAGAAACAGAAAAATGAAAGTTGGAGGATATGGATAGAAGGAGATATATTGTGTGGGTGAATTCATCACCATTTCTTCTCTGGACTGGGGAACTAATTTTAGAGCCGTAGTGGACAATTGCTACCTTCTGTGTCTCTTATGATAGTATGTGCTTTCTGTGTCGTGATACCAACAAGTATAGTGATACTGTGGAGAGTGGTAGGAAATCAGTGATGGGAAAACCACAGTCCCTCTTCTTTTCTATTCTGAGATCTATTTCTGTCTGATTTACAATGAAGATAATATGTTGTGCTGAGACGAGTGTACACGTTTGCCAGAGCTTTCTTCTGGGATTTCATGGGGGGAGAAGTGTCCTGTAGGGGACAGAGGGAAGAGACAGGGAAAAAGAGTACAACTTGTTCTCCAACTGTTCTTTAATTCTGTGGTGAAGAGATTGCATAGGTGCTATTGCTGTAATTTGTGAATATAAGAGCAAAAAGGCAGACAGGCAACGTGGCACAGGCAAGGACTTGAGATTATATGCAAATACCAGTGTTGTGACAGTATCAGTATGTAATAGTTTATGTAGTTTGTGGGCTGGAAGGCAGTGAAAGTAATGCTGTATTTTTTGAGAGGTGTGCCAGAGCTGATCAGTAGAGTTACAGGTTAATGAAGTTTATATTTCAATAAGGAATCGATTAAGTATAACATGTCATGGAAGGGTCCCCACAACCTTTACAAAATAATTCCTTTTGCACTGTTTTTCATAAATTCCTTCCTCAACTACTGGAGATTTTTTTAAGGGAGTCAGTGTGAAAGTTTAGGCCAAATTCAGGGAAACGTCCAAAAGGAACGTCTCCTCAAAGGAAGGCAGGTTACAAACCACCCCTTCCCCCAATTGGGTTCGGGAAAAAAACAAATTTTCCTCAGAGGAAAGTGAAGGAGAAAATAAAACTATTTATTTAACAAACACACAGGAAAACAATACTAATAATGCTAAATAATAAAATCTCTCGCTCTGGAGAGAAAACCTGAAAGATTTTAGTGTCTTTCTGTGGGTGTGGTCTCTCTCCTCCTCCTCGGAGCTGGGTTGGCGTGGGGGGCCCCCCTCCAGGCTGGTGGAAGGTCCCCTGGTGGGGTTCTGATGTTCTGGTGTTCCGAACAAGTCCAGAAGAGAAGAAGGGAAAAAAAACGCGAAGTCCCAAGAGGAAAAAAAAACTCAACTCTCCGTCCCTCTCCGAAGAAACAGAGCCGAAGAAAACTGACCGAAAAGCCAGAAAAAAGAAAAGTGCTTCCTCTGCCCACCGCAGAAGCAGCTAATCTCTGTGTCCTTGAAGCACAAACTGTTTTGAGAAGTTCACTCAGTTTTTTTTCTCTGTCTCTTGCGTCCAGTTTTTAAAGGCATAGAAAGGCTCAGGAATCATGTCTGGGCATAGAGCGGTGGTAGGGGATACAACAGCACAGTCACCCCAAGACAGTCAGTAAAGTAATTAAAAGGTAGGCTGGGGGGTTATTTTATTCTATACCCAAAACTTTTATGTGAAGTGCAATTACCAAGTGGTTTTAGGTAAACTAGAAAGGGTAGGGGAGAAATCAGTATATGTGTTAAAGAAAAATAAGTAAGAGTTAAGAGATGGAACACTATACAAAGATTAGACTATTAAAATAAACTGAATTTCCTTAAATGTTTAACATGTGCATGTCTGAGATGAAGACTGGGTTTGACAGCCACCTATGGTATTATTTAGAATCAGTTCTTAAACCAGAGTCTTCTCACTATTCCTTTTATGGTATAAGGTATCATTTCATTTTTTCTTTCTCTTGTTTTTAATTCTGTTACTTTTCCACTAGGGGATGGGATTGCCAGGGAAAGTAGTCCATTTATTAACAGTGCAGAATTGAACAGAGGAAACATGTATGAAGGAAAGAATATGGCTCTCTTTGAGGTAAGTTAAATACTCCAAAAACATGTTTTACCTTTAATGGAGATGTGCAAACACCTGTTTTCTTTCTGTCTTGAAGTTTAGTGGGGGGAAAATTAGTTTTAATAACTTTTTCATAGTTTGGTTCCTGCTAACATTCCATTTCAGTAGATTTGAAAGATATATAGGCAAGAACAGTAAATACTGTTGTGCATTAATGTGAAGAAATAAGATGAAGTAAGTCTTCTTGCATTTAAATTTTTTGGGCTAGGATCTAGACATTGTTAGAGAAAGCTACTGGAAGTTAAATCTATTTGTTTTAAGAAAGTAGTATTCAGTTCTTAAAGGATTAGCAAAAGAATTTGTTCAATAGGGAATTACAGACCTCGTAAAGCAGCAAAGCTATAAAGCAAACTTATAAGCCATGACTTAGTTGTATTGTCCAATTACAGTGCAGAGCATACCATATCATACATATTTCTAATGTGAACATCTATTTTATAATGGATGTTTCATACCTTTTTAATCAACTGAATGATTACAATCAGTTAAAAGTATATTTTTAAAAAAGTATACTAATTTAGTACATTTAAGGGCCACTTTTTACAATTAAGTAGTATTTCTAGTAAAAACCTTAGTTGTTCTCCCTAGCAGCATCAACTGGTCTTGCTCTGATGCTTGCTGTTAACAAAAACAGGGTTCTTCCTACATTGTTTAGCTGCCTTGCTGTTGCATTATTGTCAATGTTTTCTTGTTGTTCTCTTATGCTTTTTTTTTCTTCCTTTCAAATATCTTTGCACAGAGGACATGGTCTTTCAGTTCATTCTGTGCATGACCCAAATAATGTATATTTACTGTTTTTCACTGTCTTAGAGAAAATTGTGGTAAAGATCAAATTAATGTTGATCATTAATTGTCTTTTTGTCATGTATGCAATATCTTAGTGGTTTTTGACAGGAACAGTGGTATTTAAGTTTTGTCATTGAATTTCTCTCCTTCAAACTCTATTCCATAAAGCCATTTCCAAAACTTTACATGGTTCAAATTAGTTGCTGTATTCCTCAGTGATGATAATTTGGCCATAGCTGCTTTTTGCCCCAAATCTGTTATTTTGAATCGTGGCTTACCTTAAATCCTCAGCTGATATAAAACCATTACTTTTATGTATCTCAAGTTATAGACAGTGCTGTTAACATTATCACATTGAAAGCCTTCTAGAGACTTTATCACCACTGGTGTTGTTGTGGTGAATCTTTTTTGATACTGTGCATGTTTCAGAGTTTCCTACGATCTTGTTTTTCTGATATTTTCAGATGTTAGAGTTGTATAAATTGTTAAAAAGAAGCTCGACTATTATGACCATTATCATTATCTAATCTCCCAGGCAGAGATACTTCTTGTCTGTGTTTGTCACCCCGATCTCTTGTCTTCTTTCCAGTGTTCAATTTTTGTGTATTTAATTGAATTCTCTTGGATCCATTTTTCTTGGAATTCTTGTGTTGTATAGTCTTCTGGATTTTATTATTTATTATAGCATGTTTTTGTTTTGTAGCAGATAATTGGCTAAAGGAAGATGGGCTGACTTCTGTGTCAAGTGATATTACATATGTGCAATAATATGTGATATGCATATGTGTGGGTATTTTCAACAAATTAACACTTTGGAAGTGGTATGCCTGGTGTAAGATAAAATATGTAAGCCTGCAGCGGTAGACTTCAGAGAGATCCTTAAGTATTTTGGTGCTTGAGAAATCCTTTAAAGTTACTCTCTAAACACAAGCAAGATGCTGGAAAAACACCCTAATGACTCAACACTACCAGTACAATCCACTAAAGACTGTATTGTGATAAAAATAGATTTTTTAAATTAACAGTGGTCTTTCTCTAGGTTTTCCTTATATTCGAGCTGCATATTGTAAGATAGTGTAAAAATATGAAGGAAATGGTGCAACATAGCCATGTAGTGTTAAACTTCTAGAAAGAATAGAACTCTTTTGTTGGTTGAAAGCTGAGTAGTATTTTGTCATGCCAGTTTTTTTATTTGGCTGAATTAGGGCTGACCTGTTGAGTATGTTTGAAGTAGTATCATAAAATGGTGACTTTTTAAAAAATCTATTTAATAAATGCAGTATTCTTCAAAACCCAACAGGAAGAAATGGATAGTAACCCCATGGTGTCATCTCTTCTGAATAAACTAGCAAACTACACCAATCTGACTCAAGGAGTGGTGGAACACGAAGCAGATGAAGACAGCAAACGAAAAGAAGTCAAGGTATTTAGACTTCTAATAATTTACTGAGACAAAGCTAGCTACAAAGAGGAGCATTTTTCAACCTGAAAAGAGAATATGTGGACACCTAAAAACAGGAGTAAGATTTGTAATACCATGTTTAGAACTGAAGCATTTGCAGCAAGACTTGTGTTAATTTGATGTTCTTGTTAGCATATTTTAGCAAGACTTTGCTGTAGAACCCCTAGGAAAAACATCTGCAAATCTAGGATCTGAAACATGGATTATACCCACTTTCTTCTTCCTCTATCTTCTTCTTCCTTGTGAACTTGTACGAGCATCAGTACCTGTTACCTACCTCTAGTGAACATACAATAGGACTTTATGCAGGTTTATTAATATATTTTAACTGCCTAGGTTTTCAGGTAGTTATAGTAATGCAAATTTGAGATTAAACAGGTCACACTTTTAAATCTGTAAGCATATTTGCACCTCTTAACATGGTAGTAGTTTTTTTGAGTAGCTGTCTTGGTTTTGTGTGTCAGAGTAAGTATTTTTAAAACTTAATGGATGCATTCCAAGAAAACATTTTATTGCAAACATCAAAAATATTATACTTGGGAGAGGGCAAGGCATATACTCTATTTGACACATTGCTAAACACACTTGCTAGTTGTGAACTGAATTCATCAAGGGTTGTCTGTCTACTGGGTACCCAAAGTGTGTATCTCTGCCTCTGTAGACGTGGAATGTACGCAACAGTTGGAGTCTACAGTGGCATGTTGGATTGATCCCTCTGAGAGCAGGGGCTGTTTTAGAAGGAGAAAGCTTGGATCAAAACATGTGACCTGACAGAGTATAAGAACTTATAGGCAAGGAGGGATGATGAGCTGCATGGTGACTGAAACTAAGAAAATTAAAGTAGAGGCTGGGAAGGGGACAGTGCTGGGAATAATCTGTCTTTGTGTAGAAGGGGTGCTGCTACTGAATTTATATGCTGAACTATGAAGAAAAGAGGAGAAGCACATAAGAATGAGTAAAAGGAAAATGAGCACAGAGCAGAAGAGACAGAGATGAAAATATGTTTGAAAATAAGCTTAGAACGGCAGCTCATTTGACTGGAAGAGAGATTTTGAGTGGAAGTTGGTACCAGGACAGTGGACAAGAGTCAGGAATAAAGTCCAGCTGTTTGTTAAACTTTTTGCTTGTCCTGCATTTGTTCATGAGTGTCCTTTCTTTCTGTTTGTCTAGTTGTGCTTGATCTATATTTGTTTCATCTCATGATGTGAGAAAACTAACACTGATCTACTCACACTTTCCTTAGTGTGATCCCTGTTGTGCTGTGTAGAGGTTTTTTTCAATGCAGCACTGTATTACTCCATCTGGAGCTGACTAGCCAAATAAACACTGTGTCCTGACTTGCACTTAGTCTTGTTTGTGCGCCATATGGTGGCCTGATAACACAATTTTTATGTATGTGTCTTAATTAAATTTCTGAAATTGTAGTAGTTAAGTAGCAGCCTGTCAGAGCAGCATTTTTAATGGTGTGATTGAGACAGTAGTGTTCATGTTGCACATGGGTATTGCCCAAGATGCTAAAAATAAAAAATATAGTCTAAATGGCATTCTATTATACCTTATAAGTACTTGGAAACTTACTATTTTCTTAATAATTTTGATAATTTCTAAAGCATCAATGCTTGCTTATTTATTTAAATTGATTGCCATGTTTCACAGCCCAAGTTGTGATTTAAGACCACCTTGTGTATCTGGAAAGCTACTGTGTATAACTGCTGATTCTAACTAGAGTATTTCAAAGCCTGATTTCTCTTCATAATTGCAGAAGACCGAAACTTTAGTGATAAAGCCTGAATACTTTTGTGTGTGACTTGACCTATGATGATCACTAGAAAATAAAAAGTACCACATAAACTATATTGTTGCAGGTTTTACAATTTTTGAGAAAAGAAATTGTAGTCAGTTCTGCATTACTTCTTTCTCTGTCTTAATACCTTGTCTGTCATTTTTAAAAGTTGAAAATACTATTGAATATAATTTTTTATGCCAGCTGTGTGGCAATTTGTGATCAACTTTCTGCGGACTATGAATGATACTTTGATTATGGCAGTAACTTATCTTCAACCTGCAACTTTAGCCTGTAACTGGTATTTCAGAAGAAAGTTTTTAAAGTGTTATAATCAACAGGTAAACGGCCATCCTATCCCTATCAAGTTTTCATCCTAATTCCTGTGGAACAAGAGTTTGCTATCACAAATAGTTTTCTCTCTTTTCAGGAATTTTTCTGCATAAATAGCGTGTGAATATTTGTGAAGCTGGACACTCTGAAGCTACCATTCAGTTTCACTTGGCATTTGTTCATGGAGCATTTGTGATAAGGGTTTGTGGGATAAAGTGCCTATGGATTTAAATTTTTTAGTGCAAAGGAATTGATGTTCTCACTTTGTTTCCAGGGTCCACAAATGGGCACTTTTATTGGTGTGTATCTTCCCTGTTTGCAAAACATCTTGGGAGTCATCCTTTTCCTGCGTTTAACATGGATTGTAGGAACAGCTGGAGTTCTTGAGTCTTTCATCATTGTGTTCATGTGTTGTGCTTGTGTAAGTTAACTGTATTATACTTTTTTTAAAACTCTTGGCCAAATCCTCTGTTGCAAGAGTACTGATACCTTCTAATATATGAGTATCGGGGAAAAGTAACCATATTTAATCATATTGGTTAAATTGTACTGATGTTTAACCAATATGGTTAAATTGAGAGAGATGGTTTATATATTTAAGCAGTGACTGTCAAGTGTCAGTCTCACCCATATGGACATTCTTTTGAGTTGATCAAAGTAAGCTTTTGTTTGAAGTATATGAGTTTTATTAAATTGGCCTTTAGCAAATGTTTCATTATTTACTTTGAGATCTGAACTGTTCTGCTTTTTACAACTCCAGAACAAAATGAATAATAAACTACGAATCAAACCACAACGTTATGTCCATAAAGTAATATTTTAGAATGTGAGACCACTACTAGATGTCATCATAACAATGTTACGATCAGTTTTCTCTACTTTTTAATTGGAATAATGAAAATACTATTTTAAGTATATTCAGTGGTCTGTATTCTTCCAGTTGTTTTTAAAGACTATCAAATATCTAAATAAACGAAATCTGCTGAAAAATTGAGTACTTGAGTTGCATGGATGTCCCAAATTAAACATCTTAGTTAAAGAAAAAAAACTAGTCCAGAAGAAAGCCCAGTCTTTCAAAAAAACCCTCCAAAATTCTGGTATTTTAAGTTTCCTCTATTTCATCTTTCCACAGACTATGCTAACTGCAATTTCAATGAGTGCTATAGCAACAAATGGTGTAGTTCCAGGTAATGAAGAATTTTATCTTAAATGGCAAATTGTCAAATGATGAAAGTTTAAATCTGGGATAAGAAATTCTTATAGTTCTCAAATATCAGAAGCTTTTGTGTCAAATGCGTATTTTCTGTTAATTGATTTTATAAATAACTTTTTAATGTGAGATGCAGTCTTTTAACTGGACCTTTTGAGAATTACAGTCTGCAGCACATCTTTGTCATCAATCATTTGATCCTGTTTTAATGAAAGATAAGATGTTATAATTTGTATTAATGGAGACTGGCCTTCACGCAAAGCAAATTTCTTTACAAATAAGGCTACTACTTTTTTCTCTCCTGAATTTGCCTACATTCCATCTAAACACTGGAGTTAGTTATCTTGTTTTCTTCAAGAATAGTAACTGGTCTGATGGCAGAATTATTTTTCTATATAAGCACTCTAGGTTCTGCCCATCTCCTTAAATTTTCAGGATAAATTGATAAATTGATTTGGCTTAATAAATTAAGAGGATTTTTTTTTAGATGCACAATCAGTTAGCCCTTGAAGCTCTTAGCCTGTTCAGTTTCTCAACACATTAATTGATAGTTCTGGTGTTCAGGCATGGGTATGAACTCTGAACAGTTTACTAATGAACTTAAAATAGTTCCTCACTTGCAGAGCTTCTGCAGCTTAGTAAGGGTTTTCAGAACTGTTACTGAAGTTGTTGGGCAAAAGTAAAAGATAGAATTTGTGTAGGATGTAGAATAACTGTATTATAATTGTAATTTATTGCTACAGTACCATATATGAAATAAAAATACAATAGACAATTTTGTTTAAAATACTTGTGGTTTATAATAATATTCAAATCAGTGTGCGGATAACTAAAATGTTCTGCTCTTTTCCCCCTCATATTTTTAAAGTTCATTGTAAAGGTTTTGTTTAACATCTGTCACAGACTTCGAAGCCTGCAGTTCTTACACAAGACAGGTCTTAATTTTCACTTTTTTGTTGCTGGTGCCAGTTTCTTAGAGAAATTATGCTTGTGCTGGCATATATGGAGAAGGCTGAAAGCATGGATAAGAACCTAGGATGGAAGGAGACCTGAGCAGCAGGATCCTTTCTTTTGCCTTTATATGCAACAGCATTATATTCAGTAAAAGGATTGGTGATGCATCATAATATCTTTGTTAATTTCTCACTCATTCATATTGAAAACAGTGAAGCCTGTGGAACAGGATGCCCAGACAAATGGCAGTACTGCCATTCTTGGAAGTGTTCAAAAAACAAGTAGATGTGGTGCTTATGGACAGAGTATAGTGGTAGACCTGGTAGTGTTAGGTTAATGATAGGACTTAATGATCTTGGAGGTCTTTTCCAACCTTAATGATTTTATGAAAAACAGCTTCAGACTGTGCACATTGATGTATGTTTATTTAAAATTAAACACATCCTTTCTCTGTCTCCTTCTTTCTCAGTTGTCACAAGTGGGACAAATATCATGAATTTAAGAGTAGATGGAGAGGGAACCAGAGAGAAGAGTTTGCCTTGAGGGAGTTGGGTGACATTCTAAAAAAAGAGATGAAGTTCTTGAAATTTAGAGCCTTATTGAAAGGCAAATAGTGCAATGGAAATAGGGTGGTGGTGGTGTAGTTTATGACTTAAAGGAAGATGATGCATATGTGTGGGAAGTAAGAGTGAGAAGAATTGAAAAACTCAGGGTCAAAGTGAATAGCATATAAGTGGACAAGAAAAAGCAATCCCTACCTAACACTTTTAAACAGTACTAAAAAAATGTGATCTGTAGTGAAAGTGGCAATGCTTTCATATACAGAAAATAGAATTTATATCAGTTGAAAATACTCTTTTATCCTTGTCTCATAAAGCAATTATTTTGGAAATTTATTGTTTGATGGGGAATAGCTTGAGGTTAGAAGCTAAAAATTCATTTACATCTATTTATAGCTGTATATCCTTTTCTAATTTGTTTTTGTTTAGCTTGTGAAAGTTTTCCTCTTCTTCCTTCAGTCTTCACTTTCTGTTCCACAGAAAATGCACGTGGGGATATTAATCTTGAAATGTACATTCTAACTGCCTAGTTAGTATAGACATTGACTACAGTCTTGGCATGAGCATGTCAGTGGAGACACATGCAGTGGTTATCTTGATTATGTTGATTGAATGACTCAAATTTTTGCTCTCTATTGCCATCCTTAATCTGAAGACCTGGAGGTGTTTTGTGTGTTGTTGTTTTTTTTTTTGTTAAATTCACAGCTGGAGGCTCTTACTACATGATTTCAAGATCTTTAGGGCCAGAGTTTGGTGGAGCAGTGGGACTTTGTTTCTACTTGGGCACAACCTTTGCAGGAGCAATGTACATCCTTGGTACTATTGAAATTTTATTGGTAAGTACTAGTTTCTCTTAAGACTAAATGTACTTGGGCTGTTTTGGGATATTTCTGATGAATGTTCTAAATGGTCTAAAATGCATTCTAGTTCGGTGATTGTTAATGTTTTGATACTACATTTTCAGGATGTTGATATTTATTCTTACTCTACTTGTGACTATTTGAGAAAGTTAAATTCTTATCAGTAATACAAAAATAAATTAAAGGCTATTTGATGTATATTTGTTCTACTTAATGTAGGAACCAAGCAGAAGTCTTCTCTTTCCAAATGATAGTCTGCAAGCCTAGATCAGCCAAGCAGGCAGTTACCAGGGTAACTCACTGCTGCTCAAAGAAAAGTTGTGAAGAACATGAAGGGCATGTCTCAAATGAGGCAATAATAATCTATCCCACTTCCTCATTTCCAAACTACTAGCTTTGAATTTTCATATATTTGCAAAGATGCTGTGGCCCAGCTACTGTGGCTTTGCTTCATCCAGGAGGGGCCAATAACTGGTCATCATACCAGAAACTGAAGATATGCACAGGAAATACTTAAGAATTCTTTCTTGTTACTTACAATGGTCCGTGTCATCAAATCCAGGCTTTTTAAAATTTAAATTAGAGATAGTCTTCACTAATGCTTGCTTGTGTGATCTGATCTATAGTAGCAACACGAGCACATGTTAAATTGTGGATTGAATTTGGTGCACTGTTCTCCCTATTAGAGAGTCATGCTGGGTTTGTGTTGTTAATAAAAATGTACAAGGTTCAGCTACAGAATTTGAAGTAAAATGCCACCCAGGATATCTGACAAAGACCTCAGAATAGACCCCTGTCATAACCACAAGGCATGAGTATTGCTTTTTTTTTCTCCACTGGGGCATGGATTATTTTGAGAAACAGAAATCAGTCGTTTGCCTGTGTTTTTCCCTGGCAAAGGCTGTGAACAGCAGGTCAACAAAATCCACCAGAAAATCTTCTGGAGTACCTCCATACAGAGCCTGAAACTTCTGCAACATCACAGTCTAGCGTTTTCTAACAATATATACTCTATCTGTAATAATTTTTTCAGTTTGCTTTTTTTTTCTTCCATGATGATGTGACAGTTTTCATCTTTTCCAGCACTCTAGTAAACATTAATTTACTAAACTTAAATTTAATCTAAGAAAATTCTGGTAAATAATTGTCTCAGTCTATTTTTGGATTTTGCTTATAAATGTACCATGGTAGCCTCCTGTTCAAAGTTTCTTCCTGCCTTTAGGAATTATATTATTGAAAAATAGTCATTTTAGCAGGTTTTTTTAAGGACTGGAGTTGCCTCAAACCCTAATATCCAAGCCCTAGTAGCTGGGCAGAGAGGGTTTTTTTCAGGGGTGCTAGAAGAAGGAATATAGATATTGTTATGTAGTGTAGTACACCAAGTACACTATTGTTACACAGTGTAGTCTCAGAACTACAGGTCAGTTTGTCTTCTCACATTCATTTATCAGTATGAGTCCTATAAACTGTTTCCAGCTTATTTCAGGTAGAACACACCAAAATTTAAGAAAGAGAGATCTGTAAGAGAATCTTCTGTGAAACTGCAGTAGTTTGAAATGTCTGTTTTAGCACATGACTAAGTTTTTTCACACTAATCTTAAATCGTGCTGTTGCAACTTTTAGATTAAAATTTCATGAAGTATAATATAGGATCTATAATACTCAAAACATTTTTAGTTTTCTATTATACTTTTGTTTGATTGTTCATATTTTGTTTCAATCAGTGGAAGTCTAGTTTATGGTCTGTGCTTTTTTCTTTTATTTTTTTGTTGTGTGCTACTTCCTTTCCCCTCCAAATTCCTTAGCGGTTTTTCCCATTTGGCAGACATGTGATTTTAAGGAGTGGAAACTCTTTAATGGAAGAGAAGAAGCTGGAGCAAAAGCTGTATTCTATTCTCAAAACTTGTTTTTCTTCACCCTCGCCTTTCCCTTCCTTTTATCTCTACTTTTTCTAAATGCCCAAATTTTCTGGCTAAAATCATTTGTGAAAGCAAAACTGGTATAGAAGGTTAGATTTTGCAGTTGAAGTAAATGATTTCTTAATAAAATGTTCATTATTACATGTTTGATAATTTGCCATATCACTTGCAGACCTATATTTCTCCAAGTGCTGCTATATTTAAAGTGGAAGATGTTGGTGAAGAAACAGAGGCTATGCTCAACAACATGAGAGTCTATGGAACATGTATTATCATTCTGATGGCCGTAGTAGTTTTTGTGGGAGTAAAGTATGTCAACAAACTTGCGCTGGTCTTCCTTGCCTGTGTGATTCTTTCCATTATTGCCATATATGCTGGAGTTATTAAGTCTGCTTTTGACCCACCTGACTTTCCGTAAGTGCAGTATCCAAGTTGTGTGGGTTATTTAAAAGAAAAAAAAGTGTGGGGAGGGAATAGGTACTGCAACCATTTCATGTTTTAAGCTAAGCTTCAAAATACAACCACTGTGGCTTCAGCGGAATTTTATGTAGTTTAAATATTGATGTGTTCATTTATTATTCTGAGTTACATATCTGAATCTTCCTCTCATTTTTCATAAGAGAGAACTTATAACTCTAGAAAATGTTCTTTGGTGCTTAAAATTACTGGCTTTTATTGCATCCACACCTGAGGAACAAGAAGGTAGGTTTTACTGACAGTAAATATAACTGCTTTATCTAAAGATTTAAACTGAAAACCTATAGAATAAAGTAAAAAGGTCATTGTAGCTATGAACCATAGTTATGAAAGAAACATACTTTTAAACTTCTGTGTTATGAGGAAATTTTTGAAACTTCCATTTCTCCCTACTTAAAATTGAACCATTGAAGTGTTTAAATTCACTTGTGTTTGTGAAGCCTTTCCTGTTAATAAAATAAAATTTTATTGTTTTTATGCATGACATGTTGCTTCTGGACATCCTCAGTGTGCTTAATTCTTAGCTCAATAAGAGTTATTTCTTTACTCCAGTTATTAGTTGCATTTTACTTTACCCAGTTATGTGAATTGCATTTTTGTGCATCTTTTTCTACTGAAAGAGAAAACAAAATTATATTGCATAAGACATTATCAGAATAGGCTGATAACTTCAGTCTTGCATGGCACTTCATAATAATAAGAGTTATCCTTTGCTGTTTGATTGTTACAAATTCAGTATTACTTTGAAGTGTTGGTAATTGCATTATGAATTGAGCATTAGAGCAGTACTTGTGGACTGTTCCGTAACATGATGCCAAGTCTTCTATTGAGAAGATAAGCATGATCAAAAATGTTGACATATTTCTGAATAAAACTTATGTTTCTTACAGCAACTTTCAGTGGGGAAATAGCAATATCTTTTTGTCACCTGTATAGGTAAAAGAGAGTTTATATGGATATATAGGTAAAAGCATAGGTAAAAGTTATTACCAAGTTCCTGGAAACCTTATATGTGGCTGATACTGTAATATTATTGTACTGGGGGGAAAAAATATAAAGAGAGTTTATTTTCCAGTAAGTATAATGGTTTACATTTAGGGTCTCTCTCAAAATGAGAAACTCTAGTGGGGTTTTATATAACAGTAAGACTGAGCTGATGGTGGTCGTTAAAAAAAACCCAAACAAACCAGCTTCCAGTTAGCTGGTTAGTTAGTTTGAGATCACTAACCTCCATTAAGTTTGTCCATTGTATAGGTGGTAAAATAGTTTACCTCAAGATCTCCCAGTTGAATCAAACTGAAAAAAGTTTCCTTTGTTTGTATCATTTGACCCTTCTGCTACTGAGTCATCAAATCAGTAGCAATTAAAAAGAAAAAAAAGCAAGGCAAGTGGCAAGGTGATCTCTTTAGCAATGGTTTTCTGTTAAATCTGCTCAACTTCCGTGTGATGCCATACCTTGAAGCTGCACTGCTGTATCTGCCTAACCCACATGTTTTATTTGATGTACCTTCTTTTGTTTTCATAGATATATATAATTCCATTCTTAAACAAGCCTGGAATCCTAAACATCTTTTGTGTAGTTTTGCAAAGAAACAAACCTAGATCCTTAATATTCTGTGCTGGTAGGAATTTGCTTTTGACAAATGTTCTGACTTTTCTAATTTTTTTTCATTCCTGAAAGAAATAATTTGCTTCCCAATACATGATTCTTTAATGTGTACTCCCATCACTGTTGTTAAATTTTGCTGTTTAACCTTCCTGGCTTATTTCCTACCTTTTGGCTTGTAATATTTTTGAGGATCATCTAAAGTTTTTATTTGCTGGAAAAGGAAGGGCACTATTTACTTGCTTAATCTTACTTTTATATTTTCTTCATCAGACTCATCTTTTAATAAAGTTTATAAAGTATTACTTAATTTTACTTCTTTCTTGGAGGACTGAATGCATCATGATTGCTGTTATTTAGTAGCCAAACTGTTTAAATTGATTGTACTTTCTAAAGAATAAATCAGAAGGCAAAACAGCTGCTAATACCAAAAAGTAGAAATATTTGATCCATGTTTTAAAGACTGTTGATGATAGTTTTAGATGTAGAAACTATATACTGTTTTAGTAGATGTAGTATAGGCCTTAAGATAGGTAGTGTAAATAACAGGTTTCTGAAGAAGTCTAATGGACAAAAAATGGCTTAATTCACAGCCCTGTATTGAATGAACACTGATTTTATTTTTCTTGTTTATAGTATCTGTCTCCTTGGAAACCGTACATTGTCAAAACGCAGCTTTGATGTCTGTGCCAAATTTACTGAAAGCAATAATGAAACAAAGACTACACCTTTGTGGCGCCTATTCTGTGATAGTTCTTTGCTTAATGCTACATGTGATGACTACTTCAGTCTCAATAATGTAACAGAAATTCAAGGGATTCCAGGAATAATGAGTGGAGTTCTAGCTGGTAAGTTGGAAAGCACAGTGATTTAAAAGTTTTTGGAAATTATTAATTTGGCCAATAGCTGGTCAGTAGTATAGTGGTCTACTCTGTCACTATTTCTTTACCTCTAATCTGTGCAAAAGATTGCTACCTTGAGCATACTTCTTCCTATAAAATTTTCATCTGGTTTTAGAATCTTAGTATCAAGTGCTTTAATTTGGGTGTAACTGGAGTTTTATAGGTGCTCTTTCAAAAGCCACTGGTCAGTGAAAAAGGTACTAAAGTGTTTATCACAGCTATTTTTTTTAATGTGTATGTCAAGCACACATGTCAATAACCTATTCATTAATACATTTTCAAACTCTCCTGAGGGAAAACTTGTTTCCAGTTTACAGGTGGTGCAATGAGAATGAAGTTCTGTGGCTTATCCAATGTGTACAACAAGTTAGTGACTGAATTCAAGAAGAGCGGTCTACTAAGTGTATAGATTTTTTTTTTCTCTTTACAGATCTGTACGGTTGTGGCAGCTTGGAATTCCAATTGCGTTGAGTCATAGGATTCATCTTAAATGTGTAATAATTTGTATTGTACACACACAAATGTTTCTGGGAATGAAATGGATACTCTGATACCTCTCCTTTGATTTCCCTTAAAATAAAAGCTCAATTTATATAAATATGCTACATAGGGACACTAGACAATCACTGCTGCCATAGTACTCTAGTTTAAAGTATCAAATATAAAGTGTACAAATACCTTAAAAGCTACTAAATGAAACATAAGCTTCTTTGATTCTAAATTTGTGGGTTTAAAAAAAATAATTTTCCCAATGAAAAATGAAATTATTTGCTTGTTACAAGAAATGTAACTTAGAGTTTGTTCTCTGAATTTTATAATTTACCATATGCATATCTACAATTTTTTATGAATAATTTTGCATTTCCTGCCCCAGCTCACAAGTCAACTGTATGTTCTAATTTTTTGCTGCCCTGTGAGATTTAAATTGTTCTTTTACTTTTTGGAGGTTGCAGGCTGAGTACTGATTTTTTCTCCTTTTGGAAAGATGTGCTTTTGTTCTATTCACTGTTTAATGTTTCTTTGAACTAGCAATCCTGTATAAAAATATATTTTGCTGATTTATTCTCACATAATGCTAAGATCTCTAAAGACCAGGAATCTGCTGAAAGTATGAGCAACACACTTTCCAGTATTCACTGCTTTTTGCTTACCTATAGTGAATGCTAAGTCCTCATACCGTTTATTGGGCACTCATATACAGTAAGTATTCATCGCTTATATACCTTCTGTGAATGTTGTCCCAACTATAACAAATCATTCTGCAAGAGGCTAACTAAATAAGTCTGTAACTCTAACAAAAATGATACAATTCTGCAACTAGCTTTAATCAACCTTTTTCTGCTTGGTGGTAGCATGTTGGTCTGATACATTGTACAAGTTTTCGTGTATGTATCCTAAATGTTGCTAGAGGAGCCTTAGCAATCAAAGAATGGTCCTAGAAGAGACAAATCTCTGGACTTTTCTGAATGTTACTCTTTTTTCTCACCTTAACTTTCAAGTCCACTTGGATTATCACTTTTGGGGAAATGACATAGGAAAGCTCTGTGTGATATGCTATGAAATAGGAAAGTGATTTCTATTTAACAAAATATCTAAGCCAATTTTACCCACTTGTGCTGGCATGCACAGTTCCACAATTAAGTTGTATGCATTGCAGTGCTCAAGTCATTGTCACTCTGTGTGTCATGCTGAATAAAGGACACAAGCTGTTGAGTACTCATTAAGAGTTTAAGTGCTTTTGATTGGCAATTAAAAACTGATTTTTGGACTTTCTTCTTATGTTTCACAAGGGGTAGATAGATGCTAATTTGGAGATCAAGTCTTATTTTATATCACTTCTCAAATCTCTGCTAAATTTCCTGAAATTTAAAATTCTCTTGTTTCATTTACTCTTCTTAGGCTTCAGTTTTATCTCTAGATCAGTCTTTACTCCTCTTCATTTGACTGAATACACATAGCATTCTTTACCAAATAATACTTACTTTTAATCTTTGCTCTGCTTTCTTTTCTGCTTCTCATGCATATTTCCATATCTGCTTACTGATTGTAAGATTTTTGTTAAAAATCTGGGTATGAGTGCCCTATCTTTGGCCACTTATGGTTCAAAGTCCGTCTTCTGTTGTACTCAAGGTTACTTTTTGCTACTATAAAGACTTAAAATAGTGTGGTTGAATTCCCTAAAGTTATTCAGAATGTCTGATAATTGGCTATTTGATCATCCTGGCAGTCCATGAGAATTGTTTATTTCCTTGCTGTAAAATCCTTTGCCTTCTTAACAGGCAAGAGTATCTACTTTGTTTCCTCACATATGATAGGACAACTTGTCTTATTTTCAAATAAGAATCAGTGTGGGCTGTTCTTACAATCTTATCAAGGTACACAACCAGTGTTTCCACAGATGTAAGCTCTCAAAAGTTACTGGCTTTTTGACCTATCAGTCTTCAAACAAATATGCTTAGTTTGCTGGGGAATTTGAGCCATATTCTGCTGGGGCTTTTGTGTTTGTCAGTGATCCTCTGGTGTCTGGTTACCCTGCTGTTGTCACCATGTGGAAATCTTTAGCCATAAACAGCTGAATCCTGAACTGTTATCCAGGATTATTCTGTACAGCAGGTCTCAAAGAATTCAAGTTACTGTTCAGTAGCATTTCTTTTTCATACTGCTCAGCAAAATACAAGAACAAGAATTATTAGTATATACTAAGATTCCCTGAACCTGGAGATAAGTTTCCTTTTTTTTTCACAATAGCACATCTGTGTGCCTGTGCAATGGACATGTACATTCTACAAATATATTAGAATTTAGTTCTGTAACTGTATTTTCCTTTAAAGGAGGAGAAACTTTTGCAGGATACATCTCACACTACTGCATTTTTACCGGCATGGACTGGAATGCCCACCAGTTACAACTCGTATTAATCATACTGGAAAATGTCATGATTTTTGTGTAAGAAAAAGGCATCTGATTCCTAGGATTATTGCATTCTCACTAGCTGATATCCTGAAATGGAGAGATGACACTGACTTTTGTTTTTTCCCGCGACCTTGTAGATAATCTCTGGAGTGCCTATTCAGAAAAAGGATCAATAGTTGAGAAAAAAGATCAGCCATCAGTTGCTGGATCAGAAGAGTCAAAAATGGGTGGACTTCCTTATGTTTTTACAGACATCATGACCTACTTCACAATGCTTGTAGGGATTTATTTCCCATCTGTGACAGGTAGGTATTTCCCATCTGTGACTTTTCTTGTGTGAGGATGTGTACTTATATCCAGAAAAAAAAAAATTAATGTGAAAATTTTTCATTTGCACCAACCTTATTGGTGACTCATTCTGTTGCTAGTTTCTGTGTCCATGTACCTAAAACCTTCTGGTGCTAGGGAGACATAGGTCATGGCTGATGACTTTTGGAGATTATAGGACTTAAGAAGTCTGTTTAAGGGCCATTTCTATGTCTGCAAAGAAAGCAAACCCCTCATGTGTTACTAAATGCTTATTCAAAATAAGATGTATACCTTTATAATACTTTAATCTTCAAAGGCATGAGAGATCAGTTTAATACTCAAATGATCCTGCAGGTGTCCAAGCTGCCTGGGATTTGTTTAAATGTCCAATATTTTTTTTGCCACAACTACTGTGTAGACTTTTTTGTCAAACTTAGACTAGTTGTATTTCATTTTACTCAGCTCACGCTTGACTGAAACAACCAGACACGTTTTTCTTCGGAAGTCCCAGCTGAAGTAATTGTAATACCAAGTAACAGAATAGAACTCCAATAAGAAGCCACAGCACTGTTTCTTAGTTTATTATCAAGTGGAAGCGTCCTTTTGTATTCATTGTTTGAACCCCACTGCTCCCCTTTCTTTACTTCAGACGCTTACCAACATTTCATCACATCCGAACCCATGGTTAATGTTTCATTCCATGGAGTTTGACAATGTTTTTGCACTGGAATATCTTGACATTAGCTTCCATGTTTTTGCTTCCAGTGACCAGGTCAGTTCTAAGAGAGATGGCAGAAATAGTATGGGTTTCCTTCCCTCCTATGACAATATGTGCTACAAAGTACTTCTGTTCTCTTTTTAGACTCACATACATGTGTACGTGTGATTTTTCTAACCTTCTTTTTCTTGCCTGCTCTTTTTTGCTTGTAAGCTTTTATTCGTTAGTTTATTGATTTGTTTGCATATGTTACTATGATGGTCTGCTTAGTAGAAAGTTAGTGCCTTAGGTCACACTGGTTAAAATTACTAAATCCCTATTAATTTATAACATCCATCCCCAGTATTTTGCTACTCCTTGTATTTCTTCATTTCAAGAATGATTCTGAGGTTATGCTTGAAAAAAATTTTTTTTTAATCTGTCTTTTTACTGACCTTTATAGGATTTGCTTATTCAAGTGGGTAGTAACACAGACTTCTGAATAAAATGAAGGTATAAATTGAGGATTTGTGCAGGATTATAACGCTTCTACAGCCTGCTCCATTGGTAATCCCGGAGTTAAATTGGGCTTAAAAATAGATGTTCTTACTCTATTCGTTATTAACATGAAGTTATTATTAATTGTCTTTATGACATAAATTTTGTCTCTTTTTAAGGTATTATGGCAGGTTCAAACAGATCTGGAGATCTAAAGGATGCTCAGAAATCTATTCCTACTGGAACAATTTTGGCTATTTCAACTACATCTTTTATTTGTATCCTTTATACTGTGACTTTTTTCTAGTCTACGTTCTGTAGGTATAACAAGTTTTTCACTGGAAAGTCATTAGAGTTCCCTGAGTATAAAATGAATGAAATCTAAACTGGAAGAAATATTTTATATTTGTCTAAAATATCAGTATTATTTATAAATATTACTAAAATATGTCAAAGTTTATTAACAAATATATATATTCTATACTCTACTAGTGCTTCGAATTCCAAGATATAATTGATGTTTTTAGTCAAGCGATCCAAAGGTTTTTAGCATTATGCTTCAGTTGGCAGATTGTTGTTATACTCAGTATAACCAGATCTTAAACCAAACAACCAGCAATAGAAGTTGTCGGTCCTTCAAAACCTAGTGTACACAAGTACTTGCTTATTTGTATGAGAAAATACCTGTTCTGTTGCATGATATATGAACTGGCTATTTCCAATACTTCACAAATCATTGTGAATCAAATACAGTCATAAAGATCATAAACTAAAATATTGTAGCAGGGAAGAACTTAAAAAAACAAACAAAAAGCAACCAGGAAATGTACACACATACTTCATTGTTGTGGACATTTTCATTTCATACCTAGGTGAAAAATGGTGGGGTTTTGTCTATGTGATTTTTTAGAGAGTAATCTTCCTTCAGTCTCAGTAACAGATCTCTCCTGTATAGTGTTGTTTGGTGCCTGCATAGAAGGTGTGATATTAAGAGATAAGTAAGTAATTTTCAACTTCTAATATAACAGGGTGTATATATAATCATAAGTTACATTATTAGGACGTATTAATGGCTCTTCTGTGAAATATATATGTGGTGGATATATATAATCATAAGTTATATTAATGAGACTTATTAATGGCTCTTCTGTGAAATATGTATGTGGTATATATTTCTTTTGCTTAGGTTAAAACTGGAGGGAAAGCTTGTCTGTTAAACTGAGATGGCTGCAAAAACTGATCAGGTTAGCAGACAGTATGCCTTCAAGAAGCAAAAACAGAATCTAAGATAAATGTTTGAAGTTGAACCAGCCTAATAAAATGTTCTTGATGAAGAAAATCATAATTAGTATTTGCAGAGCTGATGGATGGGGATAAGGGGATATTACTTTGGAAGAAGTAATAGGCTTTTGAAGAACAAATTTAAAATTTTGAGAGTTACATGACAAGGGGATTTTACAAGATTGCAGTGCACCATCAGAATAATGATTTCCACTAGACATATGACTATTTTTTGGTTTAAAATCTCAGTTGTACATCAGGAGACATGTCGATTTTCAACCATGTAATTGCCTGACAAATTTAAGGCATAATACAAAGCATGAAGGGAATAAATGTGATGGATATGAGCATGAAGAGAATCTCCAGAATTTTGATCAATTTCTCCATTAGGAGAAGTTGGTTAAGATGAAATTGTCAGGTTTCACATTTGTTTTCTTGCTGGTGTCTGGTTCTCTTTTCTACCGAGGCCCACGTTTGCTTTTGGTTATAAAGTAGTGGCATTAGGGTATTGTTTAAAAGGTGGTGAAGTTGATGCTGAGTCTACTTACATCATTAGTCTAGAAGGAAAACCATAAGTTTAAAGCTGGATTCTAATCAAACAAATACAAGAAGCAGCAGGGTATCCATGAAAGGCTTTTGACACTGTCTCTCAGAGCATCCTCATAGGCAAATTCAAGACGTGTGGACAGTGAGGTGGACTGAGAATTGGCTGACTGGCAAATCCCAGAGGGTCATGATCAGTGGCAGAGTATAGTTGAAGGCCTGTAACTAGTGGTGTCCCCCAGGGTTCTATACTGGACCAGTGGTATGCCCTTGTGGCCAAGAAGACCAGTGTAATCCTGGGTTGCATTAGGAGGAAGAGCATTGCCAGCAGGTCAAGGGAGGTGATCCTCAGCCCTGGTGAGGCCACATTTGGACTGCTGTGTCCATTTCTGGGCTCCTCAGTACATGAGAGACATGGGGCCCTGGAGGTCCAGTGGAGGGCTATGAAGATGATAAAGGGATTGGAGCATCTCTCTTATGAGGAAAGGCTGAGGGAACTGGGCCTGTTCAGCCGTAAGAAGAGACAACTGAGATAGGACCTCATCAATGTGTTTAAGTAACTAAAGGAGGGGTGCCAAGAAGATGGACCTGGGCTCTTGTCAGTGGTGCCAACCAACAGGACAAGAAGCAATGGGCAGAGTTCCACATGAATATGAGGAAGAATTTCTTTACTGTGCAAGTGACTGTGCACTGGAACAGATTGCCCAGAGTGGTTGTACCCAGAGATATTATAGAACTGTCTGGATGCAATCCCATGCAATGTGCTCTGGCATGATCCTGCTTGAGCAGGGAGGTTGGATCAGATGACCCACTCTGGTCCCTTCCAACCTTACTTGTTCTGTGATTCTGTGATTTTTACTTTAAAATTATATTGATGCCTCAGTGAAAATATCTGATAGTTTTTTCTTCAAAGTAAATATAAAAGTATCTTGGGGTGACAAATCAAACTGCCTAGGAAATAGTAAATGAATTCTGAAATAAGAAAATAATGCAGAGCTAATATCTATAAACTCACATTTTTGAAATTTACAGGGCGGGGGAAGGGAATTTTGCAAGCTGTTATCTATCATTAGAGCAGGTTGCATTGTAGCAAGAGCCTTGAACCCACGAACTTTCATTTACATTGCTGCCAGTTCTTATTTGGCTGAAATCCAGCAGAACAGTAAAGTGTATTGATTTTTAGTCTGGTTTAAAAACTGTTTTTTTCATTAAAATTGTTATATCTGCAATGGGAAAAAGTAGGTTGTACATTTTTCGGTTTCTTGCATCTCTTCAAGTTATTCCTATCCTGTGTTTAATTAAAAAACAGGCATTAGAATTTGAACTAAGAATAAATCTTGATATAGAAGCACAGTAAGTGTTTTGTCCTATAATTTTGAGGAGTGCAATTTCCCTTTTTTTTTTCCATCTGCTGAAAATAGTATGTAGTCATGCATCCAAACTTGGGCATAAGCAAGAATTTGAACAGTGGCTTATTATATTCACTTTATTCCTGTGTTTCTTGACCCTATTTTAATAGCAGGTCTGAAAAGATTAAAAGCATTTAATTTTTCTTAGTTTTTCTCTTCTTTCATTTCTGTAGACTTTTCCTTTTATTTTGAAAAACCTGAACACCTTGGGAAAAAATAAGGTGGTATCACAGTAGAGATAGCCTTAAAATAAAATTTGGCTGCTTACTAACAACAGTAATATGAACTTACAAGAACCTTACTTGCTTTTAAAATAAAACTGTCAGTTCGAAGGAGGGGTGAGGGAGGAATAACCTTTTTGTAGTTTATTCAAGTCATGCCTAAATTAACATAAAGTTAGGTATCCAAAAAAAAAAGTGGAGGTAGTATTGGATGGGATGCTCAGAAAGCACCTCTTCCTGACTTCTACCCGCTTGTTTGCTGTAGTAAATTAAAAATTGCATCAGGTAGCACAACAGCCAGAAGATGTGGAAAACTCAAAATGGCTGTGTCTAGTAATTTCTCTGTTTGCTTTTTGTATGTCAGTGTCACACTTTTAAAAGGAAAGGCTAATACTTTTTGTGAATCTCCTGCTTATGCCCTAGGGTATACTTGTATTATTAATGGAACAGATTTCTGCAATCTAGTTCCTAGTTGTCACAAGAATCTGTAAGACACATATGTACATACTCCTGCTATTGCTGTTAGTTCTGAAAAGTTTGCCAAGATATCTGATAATAGCTGCATATCTGCTTAGAGGCAGCACTTAACGTGAAGCAATTATAATGTCTTCTTTAAAACAGCACAGTAAAGAGAGATTGCTTGGTTGGGAAATCCTATAGTGCGTACTGTAACATAGTGTTTATTGTTAAAAAGTGCTGTTGTCCAAAAAGATTGAAATGTGGGTATTGAAATGATAGTAAAATTATTTTAATGCTTACTGGTTCTTTTTTGTTTTGTTTTAATTATTTTTGTTTCCCCTGTTCTTTCCTAAGGTTTGGAGAAGCAGTTAATGGAAATCTGGTGGTTGGTACACTAGCCTGGCCTTCTCCATGGGTTATTGTGATTGGTTCATTCTTTTCAACATGTGGCGCTGGTCTCCAGAGTCTCACTGGTGCACCCCGGCTGTTGCAGGCCATTGCAAGAGATGGCATTGTACCGTTTATTCAAGTGAGATTATTTTTTTTTTCTTGTTTTTACAGTACTTCCAATGTAGCTTCTATTTTGACAAAAAAATATGAGGCATTGTTTCTGCTGTTCCTGTAGAATGTGAAGAAAAGATTTGGAGCTCAGTTCTATTTGTGTAGAACAATAGATCAGGCTATTGTAGGACAAAGTTTGAGCTTCAGTACTTTTCTGCAGTGCAGTTTAATTATATTTGTTCTTACACGCAAAAGTTAGTGGTTCCAAACTGAGAATATAGTATTCTATAAATGGAAATAAATGAACTAAGAAGCAAGTAATAACTGAACTTCTAGACTCCAGGCTGTGTTTACTGCTTGTATTTGTGAACAGAGTTATTTAATCTCACTATGGAACTGCATAATACTTCTCATATTATAGAGATGAAATTCTAATTTTTATTCATTTTTGTAAGGTAAATGAAGTCAACAAAGACGTAACAATAGAATTCTATCCCATGACTCCAAACATGAAGATTTGTTTCAACATCTCTGTGCATGTTTTAAGAAGAAATAAATCAGATTTTTCTCAAAGTAAGGGAGCTGTTAAACAGAAGATGATGAGAGAATTCTTTCTGGGCTGCTTCTGCAAAACCTAGACAACTACACTTGAGTTAAAAATTAGTAAATAAGACTCTGAAAGATAATAGTATCTGGAGAGCAAAGCTGTGATCTCTATGGTGAAGTTTGAAGTTTACCTCAGGACTTGCAAGAGTATCTGTATCTGTAACAGGAAGTAAATACACTAAGTATGTTAGGGTGGAGGGACTGAGTAGTGGTGGAGTTCGACTTGTTAATGGAAAGGAGTTATAATGCAGTAAGTTAGAAATGCTGGGTAGTATAGAGAAAGAAACATGAAAAATTTACTTTTGCCTGAAGCAAAAATTTGGTACAGAGAGGGTGACATTATGATTACACATGTTCAGAGTTAGACTTGAAAGGAGTGAAGAATCAAAAGGAAAGATTCATGGTTTGGGAAGTGAGAAAAAGGGAATTGAAGAGAAGCAGGATATATAAAGAGGGATTTGACACTTGAGGATGCACTTGCAATTTTGGAGTGATATGGCTACTGCATGGACAATCAAGGAAATGAAAGGAGATTATTATAGACGCAAGAGTATGACATATTTAAGAAAAAAAATACTTGAAACATGAGTAGAAAAAAGGGGGATTTTAATATAATGGTAGGAAAATTGATGGAGGACAGGAAGCTAAAGGAAGAAGACAGTATGGAGAATCAATGAGGACTTAATTTCTGTAATTGAATGGAGAAATATAGAGGAAAATAAATACCACTGGAACTTCAGGCAAAGCATTTTGCCATCTGTCACCAGTATAGCTGGATACAATTCTCCACAGAGGAAATTAACACATGCAAAATGGTTTTGGTAGAGCTCTGTGCAGGATCATAGTCTTATCTAAGTCCTCCTTAAGGGTCAATATTATGTTGATAAGTACTGAATTGACACCTAATTTCTATGTTACAAAAAATACTGGCCTAAACTGTATTAGCTTTTTACTAGGCATAAATCTCCTACTCATGGTTTTTAATTTACTTAAGAATATTTCAACAACAGCTGCAATAGGACTTTAACGTTATGTAGTCATTGCTTACTTTAGTAAGCATATTTCATATTGGAAATGTGTATTCTGCAGTTTTAGTTTTTGCTTTTCACAGTATAGATTGCATCATATTCTTTTGTAACTAACATCTACTTTTAGTTCCAGTTAGAACTAAGTTAGTTCATGATTTGCACCATAGTTCATAACTGTATAATGAACAGCCTTCCCTAATCTTACTATTAATTTGAATTGAACCAGATATTTGGTCATGGAAAAGCAAATGGAGAACCAACTTGGGCTCTGCTCCTCACTGCTGGTATTTGTGAAATAGGAATTTTGATAGCCTCATTGGACAGTGTAGCACCAATTCTTTCAATGTAAGTATGAGTGTGGTGTTTTGTGTTCTTAAGTTAAATAGTATTTTCTTTTACTAGGTAATTATTTTTCTTTTTGAAATAATACATTAGACTTTGTTTTCTAGCAAATTATATTCCTATTTGATCTAGGAGATAATATGAAACAACAAAATGTTTTGGCTGAAGTGATTTCTAGGCAGAAAAAAGTTTTTCCATGACAGAGGTCTTGAATGCTAATAAAAATATGTTCAACTTTTAAAAAACTTGGATTTTCATATAACAATTACTGCTATTTTAGCTCAAGTGCATCTAACAGAGACAGACAAAACAATATTTTAGAATATGAATAGAATTTTATTTTACTGACTTTGTCCAGAACATGATACCATCTGAGCTACTACAGAAAGAGAATAAAATCAACTCTGTCCCAGCCAAAAATGATACACCATGATTGTCAGTTATTTGCCACGTTTGTCTCCAAAATATGTTTGAGGTTCTATACTATGGTGATACCATATTTCAAGGCCTAATATTCTATAAGTAATCTTAATGTATGTCTTGTGTTCTCTTGGCCACTGTGAACGCAGTGCACAGGAAAATGGACACCTTCCTTCCCTTTTTTGGATTGTGTTCATGTTTTAATGCACATCTGTCTAGTACATTTCTTATTAGAAAATGCTCTTCCTTTCTTAACAGGTTTTTCCTTATGTGCTATATGTTTGTAAATCTGGCTTGTGCAGTTCAGACGCTTTTGCGAACTCCCAACTGGAGACCACGTTTCAAGTATTACCACTGGTAGGGAAAATTTCTTCATTCAAAAGAGTTAAAACTAACTATACACCCTAAATTGTTGATTTTATTATAATAATAAAACAAAATCTCATTTCTGACTTAAATGAGTTATGATTCATGCACTGAATAAGAGCAGGATTTGTTTTCATGTGTTTGGAATAGCACCATAGTAATAGCATTGATCATGAAAACATGTGGCTAATGTAGATGGTTTGGAAAGGGGTTACAGGATGACATTTTATTCTGCTTATAAGCCAAGAGAAATCTGCCTTGTATATATACTTAAGGAGAACTGGTAAAAGTGTTCAGGAAGGTTAGGATGATTTTCATTTTGGTTATGCAAAAAATACACAAACCCCAAACTTCTACAGAATAAAATCTCATTCAATATACATCAGTTGGCTCACTGATGATGTGATGACTGGTTTTAAAATATGCTTTGGACATTGCATTTGGTAACTGAAGTCAACCCTTTAAAAAGTGAGTAAAAGTCAATAATACAAAAGGTGAAAGTGTGGGGGTTTTGTTTAGTCTTTTTTAATGGGTTAAGAGTTTAAACATTTCAAACTAAGATTGGGAAACTTCTTGATTTTTTTAAACTGTATGTTAAAAGTACATAATTTAATTAAAAGTAATTATATTGAGAAATTTTACTGCTGAAATAACCTTAAATACTAGAGCATTTAGTAGATAAGCTGGCATGATTCTAGGATGTAAGAGTTGCTTATGATTTTTCCTTTTAAAGACTTGAGTGAAAATGAAATATTGCAGTTTTAGCTTTGAAAAAACTTGTTGAATCTGCTCATAGTTACATACTAGTTTGACACCTAACCCTCCAAATACGTACATTTGGCAACAATTCCTTTTTATATTTTTCTCAGAGACATCAGTGAGGCAGCTGATTCACTGTGTGACTACTTCTAGCCAAAGCAGGTGTTGGAATGTTCAGCTGGAATTGGGATGGCATTTTGTTTTTTGAGCAAAAGTAGAGTCTTAGATTAATTCAGGCATAAAAGAGCAGCTGTTGTTCTTTTAGGCAAAGTACAAGACTGATGTCCTCAGAACTGGTAGAAAGCATTCCCTTAGTTTAAAATTGAACTCAGCGTACTAAAGAAGCAAACTAAAGGTACCAAACCAAAGTTGGGTCTACTGACACTCTGTCAATATAGTCAAAGCTAGCTCTAATTTGGGAATTGGGTGAAAATGAATTTGGGAGGTTGTATGTGACTAAAAGTATACACAAAACTGTCCATTTTGAGATTATTTACATCTATACTTGATAATAAGTGTGGGCAAACCAGGCATATAGACTTAAGTCTGGAAATGCTTCTGTAATTTTTTCAGCTTACAGTCATTCTTTCTTTTTAACTTTTAGAAGATTGTTTTCTGTATTCTGTTGACTTGTGTTATTGCCCAAGAGACAGACCACAACAGAAGTGAAGAATAGAATTGATGAGTCAAATTGAATTTAAAGTAATCAACTATTTTGGTGGAAGTAACAAAGTTGTTTATTACTGTTAGAATTTTTTTAGCTTAAATTCAAATCCACAGTAATAAGTGATAATGTGTTTTGAAACAGACCTTACTTGGAGGTACTGATGATGTTTCAACACTGACAAATGTAGTAAATCTATTGCTGTATCTAATTTAGATATATTATTTATGTCACGCAAAAGTTCAGAATGCAGTTTTTTTCTATCAGCTATAATTGGGACAATGTATTTTTGCTTTTATAGTAGCTAAAAAATAGCCTTTGAAGAAGAAAGGCCTTTCTGGAAGTTAACTTAAATAAGAAATTATTTTTGTAGAACATTTGCATGCCTATTTAAAAAAATGGAAAAAAATGGTTTCTTTTAGGACTCTTTCATTCCTGGGGATGAGTTTATGTCTTGCCTTGATGTTCATTTGCTCTTGGTACTATGCTTTGATTGCCATGCTAATCGCAGGATGTATATACAAATACATAGAATATAGAGGGTAAGACCATATATCTTATTTATTCTATACTTAATATCTTTACCATTCAGCAAAAAGCTCTTTTGTATAAAATAGCTACAACTGAAGTAATAAAGTTCAGAATATTTTTTGAAACAAGGTAAGATCCTATCTTTGTTAAAGGTTGTAAGTTTTCAGATTTGAATTTCTCTGGAAGCTCTATTCCAAACTTTTCAACGGCCAGAACTAAGAACCAATAAGTCTGGGAAACTCTCACAGGAACAGAGATGATGGTGTAAACTTTTGGTACTTCAGGAACATTACCTCTCAATATCAAGCAGTAACTATTACAGAACTGTAAATTATTATTACCTTGTGCAGAAATTCAAACTCTACTTTTTTTGGTGTGTGGACTTGATTACTTTCTAGAATTAATCTTTAAATTGCAACATACTTTGCACTGTATGCATTTGTCAAGAGATACCTGTAGGACATGCTGAGCAACTATGAGTCTTAAAGAGCATGCCGTGTTCATAAAATCTTCAAAAAACTAAAACAGCAAACAACACAAAAAAACCCCCACTAAACAACATATACAAACTACAGGAAATTATGATCAGTAAATGTGCATGCTATCCCTTTCTAAGGAAATATTCCCTATGCTGAAAGAAAATAGTAAGATCTTGGAGCAGGAAGTTGAAGCTAGGCCACTTGTTTTGATGAGTGATTAAGCACAGCTCTTAAGTGGATCAGCTGGTATAAATTGTTCCACCCTGTGGATTCTCCATCTTTTAATATCTCCATTTCCAGATTAGATGCTTTCCTGGATTGTAACATCTCCATTTACTGGGGTAATGATAAAGAAATTGATTTCCCAATTTTAGTGAGGAAGTCAGATCAGATGGTAAGAGTTCTGCTTGCGTGTATGTATATAGGCGCATACATAAAATTATGCATAATTCCAAACTCGTATATAGCATCTACAAATGTTGGCATATACCAGGACATCTACCTTGTTGAAGGAGACGCTTTGCTAGAGGTAGCAAAGTTCAGAGAGAATTCATGGGTGAAAATTAGAGGAAGGGAGGGTGGGCAAGGGAGATGGACCACTTGCCATTGTAGAATCCATTCTCCTGACCACTTTCAATCACCAATATTCTAATATTGGAATTAAAAGGACTGGAAAATGTAGGGAGATTGAAAGTGGTCAGGGGAATGTATGGAGCTTCAGGCTTTCTGGGAGAGAAGCTGAGAAGGAAAGAAAGTGGAGAAGGCTATAGTGGTGGTGCTGAGGGCAAGATAGGTTATACTAATCCATGTGAAGTCAAGTTTCCCTTGCTAATTTTGCTGCTTTAAAATAATCCCTTTTAAGTATCCTTCACTTATTCATTCTAGTGCTAAAAGGCAACTTAAGTAGCTCTCACCATTACAAAAGTGCTCTTGAAGTATGAATAAACCAGACCATAGTAAGTATTTATAAATACAGAAAAAATTACCTTGAAAGGACCTGAAACTGCTTCACCTTGGTTAGTCTTCAGTCTTGATTTCAATCTGCAAGACAAGGTTTTTTCATGCATTCATGCAAAAAGAATGGATCATTTTTTACATCCATTATCCCCCTCATGATAAAAACTACTTGATTTGTATAAATAAATAGGACCCTGTTAACTGAATCTCTTTTGTATCCTGAAGAGCGGAAAAAGAATGGGGCGATGGAATCCGAGGACTGTCTCTGAATGCAGCTCGTTATGCTTTGCTTCGTGTTGAAGACGGTCCTCCTCACACCAAGAACTGGAGGTAGAGTCCTATGTTTTTCAGGGTTGCATAATTCTTGAAATATGTAAATATATTGGGAATACTGCTGGTAAAGCAGTGAAGTAAAGACAAAATGAAATTCAACATTAAATAATGTTTTAACTTGGACATGACAATTACGTCATTGCAATACTACTATTTTACTGAAATGGAATGCGACTTGTGGTCATCATCTAATCAACTTTGCTGGAAGTATGGGCAAACTAACTTGAACTTAAATCCATATGGTGTTGACATGGTTTGCAAAAGTGCAGAAGAATTGTAATGTTTGATTATTTATAGACTTTTCATATTCAAAGAAACAGTTATCTTTGTGTCTCACTGTCTCTACAGAAGAAACACTGCAGTTCCATAAGTGCAATTTTTTTTTTTTGCTTCTGTATATGTTCCCTCTGAAATACATTGTACAAATCTACAGAGGACCCTTTATTTGTTTAAATTCATTTTTGTGGTATTCTTTTTTATATAGCTTCATTCAATAGTAGCACTTTCTAAATTGCTTAGATATCATTAAAAGAAAATCTCATACTATTTTTGCAATGTATTTTTTTTTACTTGTTAATCTCAATTCTCCTCAAAGCTAACATTAAAAATTACTTAACATTTAAAAACAAAGGACATTTGCACATTGTCACTTCTGATGAATGTAATGTGATACTTTAATTCTAGTCACTGCTCAGTGATAGTATCACGGGGTGCATGCACATGCAATGTTCTGTTGTCCATCAGTATAATGCATTATTTTACCATTTGTCCTGTGACTGATGAACTTGGCATCTCAGAGACACCAATGTAATGTAGTGTTGACAGTCTTATTAAATATTTGACTGCTTCAGTTCCAAATGAGATATCTTTCTATTGTGTCAATGTAATTGCTAGAACTGAACCATCTTGTTACATCTTAAACTGTGCTAGTTTTGAGGTAGAAAGTATGATCCAACTCTTCATCAGTCTTCTGAATTTGTAGCAATGACAGGAAAAGTATAAATGTTGGTTTGGGAAAAGTAAGTAGACTGAATATTGATTAAAGGAAATAGAATGCGTTCTCATCTAGTATGCAGTTGAAACTGAACTTTGGGTACTCTTTGTATGATTAAGGGGTTGACTGTCCTTTTGGATGGACCTACGCAGGTAGAGGAATGGGTCGTTAAGAACATCATGAAAATCCAGAAGGATAACTGCAAGTTCAGTACCTGGCACAGGCATATTTAGAGCAGTGATACAAGGCTGCTCTGGTGAAAAGGACCTGTGGTTCCCAGTAGATAGTAATCCAGCAGTGTGTCTTGGCAATGACATGCTGGACAGTATTGACAGGAGGATAGATAGTCCATTGAGAAGTAAATATACTGGGAAGTATTTGTTTTTGTTTAGGACTCATTAGAATACATTTAGAATATTTCTTCCATGTTTAGGTGCCATGATATAGGAATGACATAACACCAGTAGATACGACCACAGATGATGGTTGGCGCACAGGAGCATATCTCCTCTGGGGAGAGGCTGAGGGGAGCTATGCTTATTCAGCTTGGAGGAGGCTGAAGGGGAGCCTAAAAGCTGTTATAACTAACTTATAAACATTTAAAACCTAAAAGAAGGTTATTAAGAAGATGGAGTCCGATTCCTTACAGCAGATTAGGGTAGGAGAGTGAGAGAACATGATAAAATAATTAAGCATTGAAGAGGTGACCCAGAGGTGACATGTCTGTTTCTAGAGGTTTTCCAAATCCAACTGAATGGAGAAGTAAACAATGTGGTGTGCATTCAGTGTTTAGTCATTTCAAGCAGCAGGTTGCACCAGACGACATTGGAAGGGTAATAACTGTGATTTTATAATTTTCTGGGTAAAACTGGTCTTTAAGAGAGCTTTTCAAAATGACATTATGATGGTTTATGTAGTTATTCTGTACCTGAACTGTTGTTGCTATTGCAAATTATGGCTTACCTACTTAGTAGTTGACTGTTTTCCATTGAATTAAGCAATTAATCTGCATTTTATTAATTGTTAATTTTAATTTTCCAGTTCTTCCTAATGAATGTGTGTGTGTGCACTTAACTTTTTTTTTCCCTTTGTTTGGCAGACCTCAACTTTTGGTCTTGTTAAACTTGGATAATGAGCAGTTAGTGAAGCACCCTAGATTGCTTTCTTTTACCTCTCAGTTGAAGGCTGGTAAAGGACTGACTATTGTGGGTTCTGTGCTTCAGGGAATCTACTTAGATAAATGTACAGAAACTCAGAAAGCTGAAGAGGTATGTAAAAGAGAGCTTGCAAATACTTGTAATTGACATTACTATCTAAATGTTGAATCTGGATCTGGATAACTCATACATTGAATTAGAACAGACTGTTGTTAAATATTGAATGAAACATCTATTCTTGCTATCAGCGCAATCAATGATTGTATAAAAAGAATGGATTGGTGTATGTAGCAAAAGGTTTTATAAAAAGTTTTCCAATAGGATGAGAGAATACTGATACTTCTTAGCCTTTTCTTTAATATTGAGAGCCTACAATTGAATTACGTTAAAAAAAAAACAACAAAAACCCCCTAGTTTTAACAAATTACCTTATAAAGAAAACAGCATATATTCAACAAAAAAATTAATGTTTAACTAACAAATGCAAATGTATGGCATTATATTATCCTCATGATGTGATTTTTACATTGTTCTAGAAATACATAGAAGAACTAGGATTAGGAGTAGACTTTGCTGGAAAACTGTGAACAGGATCCTTCTTGAGATCCTTTATTTTATTTTTCTATTTATCCCATCTCTACAGAGAAAGTAGGATGGGTAGGAAAAATAGTAAGTTTTCATATAAGTTAAAATTACATCCAACTATGCTTACAAACAAGTGAATTTAATTTTAATGTTTCTTTAATAATAATAGTTGTATTTACCTGCCTATGCAACCTCTCCTACTCCTATCTTTATAGAGTAGGGAAACATATGGGGAAAGTACCATGTTTCCTGTATTTTATTGAAATGTCCAAAAGTAGGTTTTGATTGCTGTTATATCTTCCAAATTGGTTAATTTCTGCAGTGTTGTTCAAAAGAGTACCAGTTGATATGTCTACGATTTTGATCCAAATAGTCTTCAAAGCTGTGTAAAAACACCTGTGATTTTTTTTCAAACCTGGTATCTCTTAAACAGATGAGCGTTTAAAATCTTGAAATGGACTAGCTAACTTAGCTAACTGCCCATTTCCTCCTAGTTTTCTTTTTTTTTCTCGTTGAATTCAGGCTTATCCATAGTGATTTTTAAAATAAAGTAAAAAGACAGATGACCTATTTGACATCATATGAAAAAGTTCTAAGAGACCGATTAACTTGAAAACAAGTTGAAAAGTCTAGCAATGCTGTATTGTGAAAGTAGTTGTTACTCAGCTGTTGCTATCAGCATGTGTGAGTAGAAAACAAGACGAAGAATACAAAATCAGGCCTATAAAACAAAACAGAAAAAATCCTTTAAACAGAAACTGTTTACCCACAAGAATTTGAAATGTTATCTGTAGATGGCCTAGCTTAGCTATTTTTCTGAGAGATGGAAAATGAATGAGTTTAAGGGAGGCCTAATCCATGGGTTCTCTAGCAAGTCAGACCTGGTGTTAAGATTCAGGAAACTTGCTTTTAAAATGAAAATGAAGATGAATTGTAAAAGTTTTAGCATCTGGATGCCTCATTGGTTCTGGAAAATTTAAACTAGAAAGTGTTTCTGGGGGACCTGTAGGAAATAAAGATTTCTTCTGTCTGTCCTTTTTTTAAAAAAGCATCTATTTATACTTATAAACCCTCACAGCTATTATTTGCACAGACGTACTTGTTAGCTTTGCTAGCAAATTATCTAAAGCCTTTTTTCTCTGTTAAACAGAGTTTCTGATGTGAAGCCACACTGAGGCAGTGCCCGGCACTGTGATCAAATCTGTTCCTGATGATTTTTGACAGATTTTGTTTTTTGTAAAATTCAAAATATTGACGTATTAGTTCTTCCTTCTGAAACATGTTGATTTCCCACACGAGTCATTGATAATGATGGGGGGGTTTAAATTTATTTAATAAGAAAATAATAAATGCCAAAGCTCATGTTCCCTAGTCAAACTTGATATTGGTTTGAATGCTTCTTCTAAATTACCTGGTTATGTGTCTTCATGTTTGTCAATATCTAAATGGAGGAGAGCCATGTTGAAATTAAAGGGGTGTGGGATATTAAATCTGGTCTGTTTATCTTGTCGTTATTTGGACAGTGCTTCCAGTTGTCTCCTGCACATCTCTTTTTCCATGTTGGGAGCTGATAAATAATCAGCCTCTTAATGTCAAAGGTGTTTAAGGAACTTTGGCAGCCTCTTCTTAAGTACTTGGCATCACACTTCCAAACCCTTCCAATTCCAAAAGAAAGGACTGATCATTCCAACCATATGTTGTTTCGTCAGTCAGTGGTTTAGACCTTACCTGAAGCAGTGTTACTTTATTTATCTATGTGTTTTTACTCATGTGTTGTTCATTCTTCTTTGGAAATAAAAGGTTGAATAAGTAAAATAATGAAAAAATTGTGTGTGGTGTCTTTTGGGGAGGACTCTAGTTTTCACAGAATCATGTTCACTCTTTTGGAATTAGTGATTTCTTCATGTTGGTTATACATTGTTGATAAAGTTTTGCTATTATTTAATGCTGTTACTCCTTCTGCTGTTAATTATCAGTGTTGATGATTTGTATTTCCCTATGTGTAATTTTCCAATTGCAGAATGTTAAGGCCTTAATGGGACTAGAAAAGACTAAAGGATTTTGCCAGATTGTGGTGTCTCCTAACTTCAGAGATGGAATATCCTATCTGATTCAGTCAGCTGGTCTAGGAGGGATGAAGCACAACACGGTCCTGATGGCATGGCCACAGTCGTGGAAGCAGACAGAAAATCGTTTCTCATGGAAAAATTTTGTTGGTATGTGTTTATTGACCTTCTCATTTGCATTGTAATTCAACTGTGTTACATATTTGCTGTGTGGAGGAAATGTGCTACTGAACATGTGGTGGACAATTGATTATATCTCCATATCTGATTTCATCTGGAGTGGATTTTCTCACTCCTCTTCAACCATGGGTTTTGAACCTTGTTTTTTCTTCTTCTAAGCAGGTTGGTCACTAAAATCAGTGTCATGATTTAGGAATGCTACTCAGCAATTTAGTGCTCCCACTGAGACTTTCCAAATCACACTGCTGCTTGCTTGCCCCTCTTCCTCCTTCCCACCCCCCTTGGGCTAGGTTGGAGAGAAAAATTGGAGGCACAAAAGGTAAAGATCACAGGTTAAGATAAGAACAATTTACTGGAAACAACGAGATAAGAAAATTAACAGTAAGAGCAACAGTGTTAGTAACAAAAAGTATACAAAAGAGAGAGTGATTCACATGCAAAAATGTCCACCATGGAGCTTGACCCTACCACAGCCATGCCACCTCAGCCACTCCCTCTGGCTCAGAACCAGCACCACCCGGCCATTCCTTCTGGTGTTGAACCAGTTCCATGCTTATTCAACCAGAAGAAGCCCCTTCTCCTTGGAAGAGACTCCCTTACCCCTGCCCCTGGCAATGACCCCGAGGTGGTATAGAATTACCTCTGGGTCCTAGCTATGCCCCCTCCTGGCTGTTGTAAAAATTAACCCTGTCCTGGCCAGAACCAAAACATTATCCACCCTTTATTCTATACCATTTATGTCATACCCAGATCCTCCACCTTCCAACTAATATATATATATGTATGTATACACATGAACAAGTATCATTTCTACACTCAATATCCATTCCTCCAAGATGTCTCTTGAGCTCATTTAGTCCATGACTATGGGTTCTATCTGTCCTAAGTGTCTTCCAGGGCAGGAGGGCTGGTTGCAAGCTATGTCAGGAGCTCACAACTAGTGCATCTGTAGTAGTCCATACTCACTGTCCATGGTTAAGTCCACTTCTCGATCACAAGCTCATCAGTATGTTGCATCTCTTTCCTGATGACCTAAGATATCACGGGCCCACTGAACCAGAAATAATTCAGCCTATGTTGCCAGTCCACATCCACCTGAGAGACTTCATTCTTGGCTGCCCAATGCACTTGTCTGTTGTTGCGATGTTCTTCAATAGCCTGGCTTTTGGGTATGTGTGCATCTACATAGCATGCTTTTACAGCCAGCTTCTCTACCCAGGCAGAGATGTTTTGCCACAATTCAGCAGACCAGGTGGCTTTACTTCTCTGCTGCCAATAGGTCATTTTGCATAGTTGTAGCCACTCCCACAGAGCATTTGCTACCATCCATGAGTCAGTGTACAGCTAGAAGATTGGCCATTTCTTTTGTTCAGCAATACTTAAAGCCAGCTGGATGGCATTCAGCTTCACAACCTGATTTGATCTACCTTGTCCCTCAATAGCTTCTGTAACTCACCATATAGGACTCTGTACAGCAGCTTTCCATTTTCCATGTATGCCTACAATATGACAGGGACTATCAGTAAAGACAGCATAACACCTTTCATTTTCCGGTAGCTGATTATATAGTGGGGCCTCCTCAGCATGTGTCATCTCTTCCTCCTCTGATGTTAGTATGTAATTTTCAGCTTTGGGCTAGTTTGTGATGATTTCCAAGATCCCTGTGTAATCAGGGTTTCCTGTTCAAGCTTGCTGTGTGATCAGTGTGACCCACTTACTCCATGTAACATCAGTGGCATGATGTGTGGGAAGGATTTTCCCTTTGAACATCCAGTCCAGCACTGGCATTCAGGATGCCAGGAGGAGCTGTGCTTTGGTGCCAATCACTTCTGAAGAAGCTTTAACCCCTTTATGATATCCAGTTTTAATGCCAGTAGCCCTTTTTCAGGTGATGATCTTCATATTGTTGGAGTCAGATAGTTGCCTGAAGCACTGTTTGTTCTCCTTTCATTGACATCAATGCCAATGAGTTGGCATACAATGATGGTGCACGCTGTACAGATTTCTGACATGTGGATTGTGTACAATGGAACCTCATCTAGATCTACAGGGGACTGTTTGTTATTTGAATCCCTATAGATTACCTTCAGCACAGCTAATTCTCTCAGGTACTGGATACCTTTCTCCATGGTGTTCCATCTGCTTGGGTGCATTACTAGGTCATCCTTGAGAAAATACCTTTCCTTCATGCTTGACAGGAGTTTCCTCCAGAGGCTGAGTGTTTCTGTCTTCTTCCCAATACCCTTGCCAATGCTGACATCCCACATCTGGGATCCCAGTTGCTTGGCTTCACTACCATGTAGTTTCATATCAGCAGCACTATCCCAGCATCAGAGCAGGTAAGTCACTAGGGGCTCACCCAACTTGTGGCTGAAATTTTTTTTGCATATCTCACAGCTCACCTGGAGATAGGGCTTGGGTGATTATCTCTGGCCCTGCCTGTTCCTCCTGTTGTGAGGGCTGTCCTTCCTCTGCATACCTCACTAAGTGAACTGATTTTGTCTTGGATTTCTTTTTCTATATAGGGGCAACTGCTACTGGCACAGGTTGTTCCTCTGGTTCAGCTGCAGTTTGAGTGGCCACAGTGCCTGTTGGTCTGCTTTCCTCTTCTTCCCCCTGAGACTGCTTTCTAGTATCGAGGAATGTCCAATAAATAGTAGGAAGGGCCCAGCATGTTGCAAAACTTCACACCTCCCTAGAACTGCCACAGCATTTTTCTTTCAAGTATTCTGTCACTTTACCAGGGTCCTGTAGTTTTTCAGGAGTGAAGTTCCAAACCACTGGAGCAGAATAATCCTTCAAAAGCTGGACCATTTTCTCCCACCTTCCATGTCACTTACGACTATACACACTTGGGGCAGATCTCTGAATAACCTTCCTAGAAAACTCCTTCACTCTAAACATGGTGTAGACTGAGGAGACCTGGCAGGCTTAGCATCAAAAATACAATTTCCTTAACATCTAAATGGAATTCAGAATTTTCAAAATGTAACAGGCTGAAGGGGGTGGAAAAGGCCAGGAAAAGGGGGTGAAAAGCTGGGGAAAATCATCCTCCCCTGTTCCCCCACCAGAATGTATATGATTAATAAACATGCAAAGGTAGTGCCTGAGGTAAGAGTAGGAGAGCAACACTCTATATACATCCCAAATGACCGTCATTGCCCTTGATGTTATCATGTCAAAAACTGACATCCCACAGTACATCAGCAAGGAAATCCTGATCCCTCTTCCTACTCTGAAAAATATCATGAGGAGCACATACAGGTATATATACAGGATTAGGTACCACTCCCACATGAACAGACCAAGCAACATTGCGACCAACAGCAACAGTGGCTCCATACCTAAAACAAAAAATGCCTAGATCAAATTTGTTTCCAACCTGCTCTGGGCAGTTTGTTGTTATCTCAACCCATTGTGCCTTACCTCGGACACCAAATAAAGAAGACTGTTGTGGTTTAGGAATAGTACTCCCCAATTTTAGTGTTCCCACTGACACACTCCAAACCATGCTGCTGCTCGGTCACTTTTCCTCTTCCCCTGTGGCTGGTTGGAGAGGAGAATTGGAGGCACAAAATGTAAAGATCACAGGTTAAGAACAACTTACTGGAAGCAGCAACAATGTCAAAAAGTGTACGAAAGAGAGAATGATGCACATGCAAAAATGCTCACCATGAAGCTCCATCTGATCATAGCCATGCCACCCACCTGCCCCCTCCGCCTTGGAACTGGTGCCACCAACCATTCCCTCCAGCTTGGAACCAGCACCATGCTTATTCGACCAGAAGGAACCCCTTCTCTTTGGAAGATACTCCGCCCTGCTTCTGGCAATAGCATGAAGTGGTGTAGAACAACCTCTGGGTCCTAGCCACACCCCTCTTTGCTACTGCAACAATTAACCTTGTCCCAGCTGGAACCAAGACACCCAGGATATTCCTCTTTTGCCTCAGCAGAATCTGGGTGGGGGAGGGGGTTAAACTTCTGAATTTAAAACAAAAGCAAAATCTGTGAGTGAAAACTAGGAGTTCTTGATTAAATGTCTTGTTTTCCCTTACAGATACTGTACGAGAAACAACTGCAGCTCAACAAGCACTTTTGGTGGCTAAAAACATTGACTTATTTCCAACAAATCAAGAACGTTTTACTGAAGGAAATATAGACGTGTGGTGGATTGTTCATGACGGTGGTATGCTGATGTTGCTGCCTTTTCTCCTTCGTCAGCACAAGGCAAGGACAACAGAAAATGGCTGGGATTTAGTTTTCTAGCACTGAATGGTTCTAAGCATATCTAATTAAATACTCCTTCACCTTGTTCAAATTATGCATGGTAATAGTAATCACAGTTTTATGAATTGTTATAATGTATCTTTTTGGTAGGTTTGGAGAAAATGTAAAATGCGTATCTTCACCGTTGCTCAAATGGATGATAATAGCATTCAAATGAAGAAGGATCTTCAGATGTTCTTATACCACCTTAGACTGAATGCTCAAGTGGAAGTTGTTGAAATGGTTTGTTACTACATATTTTCAAGGTGTAACTGAGACTAAACTTGGGAAAACAGATTTAGCTTTTTTCAAATAAAGAGATATTAGCCCAAATATAGAAATTGAAAGATTGCAGTTACACAAAGAACAAGAAGTTAAGCATCGTTATCTTACCATATTACAATGCTAGTGTATGTGGTGGTGAGTTTAATGGGTTTGTGAAGTAGAGTTTGAGATGTTTGATGTGTTAATTCTTACTTTATTTATGAGGACTAGTCCATAGAGCTGGTTCATTCAGGAAGGAAAAAGCTTGAATTTTTAGCAAGCAGTGAAATGGAAGGCTGAATATGCTTAATCTAATAAGCTATGACATATGGTATGAGACAGGATGAACTTGTCCATGTCTCCAACTGCTGTAAGAATACCTCTCTGGAATAAGGAATCCCTAGGCTCAAATGAGAGTTGTTTTTGGCATCGCCAGCCTTAGCTAGCACTGAACAGCAAGACAGTACAGCTACAGTTTCACAAGTCAAGGTAGTGACAAAATGAATTTTGTAACTTTTTTCCTTTTGTAAATATGGGTCATAAACAGTTTTAGAGAAAGGACTAAAGCTATACTCTGTCTAGGTCCACTTTTTTTGGAAACTAAGGATGTCATTTCCAGCACTAAAGGGTGACTAGCATAATGTCCAGAGTAAGACTCATGGGGAAAAAAAAAAAAACCAACCAAAACTTTAAACTTTTACTCATTCTGAAGTGGGATGAAGATGAGTAAACTGGTTCAAAACTTCTACCAGCACTAGTTTCTAGAATCACCAGAACTTATTAAAAAGATTTATCATGCTAATTAATCATAAAATGATTTTAAGAATTGTTTTAATTACTTAGGAAAAAATTACTTGTGAAAAATTTACTGTTCTTTGCTTAGACTACTAAATGTGAGAGTCTAAAATGCTGTGGCATGTGCAGTTGAAAGAACACAGAGTGCCATAAAAAGGCTCAGCCTTGGTTGGATTTTGAGCAGAAGACAGTATAGAAAGTTGTGCTGGTTTCAGCTGGGGTAGAGTTAATTTTCTTCATGGTGGCTGGTACGGGGCTGTGTTTTGGATTTGCACTGAACAGAGGGTTGATAATATAGAGATGTTTTTGTTATTGTTGAGCAGGGGTTACACAGAGCCAAGATCTTTTCTGCTTTTCATACTGCCACACTGGCAAGGAAGTTAGGGGGGGTTGGGAGGAGATACAGTTGGGACAGATGACCCAAACTGACTAAAGGGATATTCCAGACCATATGACATCATGCTCAGTATATAAGGTGGGGACAAGAGGGAGGAAGGGGGGAGTGTTTGGAGTGATGCTGTTTGTCTTCCCAAGTAACCATTATGCATGATGGGGACCTGCCCATGGGAAGCAGAGAATTAATTCCTTGTTTTGCTTTGCTTGTATGCACAGTTTTTGCTTTTCCTATTAAACTGTATTTATCTCAACCCACGAGTTCTCTAGCTTTTATCGTTCTGATTCTCTCCCAAATCCACTTGTGGGGGAGTGAGTGAGAGTCTGCATGGGCCTTGGTTGCTGGCTGGTGTTAAACCACTACAGAAATACAATTTATTCTTTTCTTCTGTGGGTAATATTTAATTCTGAGAATCTTCCAGAGGATAAGAGATACCTTACAAGTCAGTAACAACACAAGTGACTGCTGTAGATTTTTATGTTGTATTTTAGTTTTTAGCCAATGTGAGAATATATGCCAGAATTTCTTCCTAATGGCTTCTGTTTATGAACATTTCTCACTGATGCAAGGATAATGTATTATTTGTGCCTCTGGACACTTTTTAAGGAAACAAGTGTACACACATGCTCAGGTGGCAGCAATGCAGATCCAGTTGAAGTAAGTGCTTTCAACTCTCACTTCTGCAGCCTAGTTGGAACAGAATAGTGGAAAGTGTGTTCCAAGTACCTAAAATTTAGATAAAACCACAATAATATTGTTACAATAGGATAGTTCACTGTATGAAATGGCTGTTTGAAGATTAAGTTTTAAGAATGAGGACGGAAGTGATTGATGCTCAGGATTACATGTGAATTGTGAATTACATGCTTAGGATTACTCTAATGCCATTAATACATCCAGGACCACATCCTGGTTCCATCCAGGAACACTGTCTAAATGTTGTTCTTCTAAGTAGTACTTTTCTTCTGGTGTTTCTAATGCAAATTTCTTTTGCAGTTTGAAAATGATATTTCTGCGTTCACATATGAGAAGACACTTATGATGGAACAGCGATCTCAGATGCTAAAACAGATGCAGCTATCAAAGAATGAAAGGGAAAGAGAGGTAGGAACTTTGACTTGACAAGATGTTCCATGAAAAATCTGAAATACTATCTTTTGGCTGTGGCTTCTAATTAAAACACTAGTTAAAAACTTTCATAACTGCATTCTGTGTTTCTCTACAACCAGCTTTACTTGCAAGGTTAAAGTTAATGGGAAAAAAAAATTTTTTTATTTAAACAGATTTTAAGAGTTTTCCTGTTCTTGTTGAGTGCAAGTGTTAATTAGCAAAACATTTGAGCGTCAGTGTGGAATATATTCAGAGCCTTTCCAAACTTGACATCAGTAGCTAAGATTCATGATTATACAACTGGACTGATTAGCTTTGATTGTGATTTGGTCTTAGGATCATAGAATCATTTCGCTTGAAAAAGACATTTAAGTCAAGTCCAATCGCTAACCTAACACTGCCAAGTCCACCGCTAAACCATGTCCCTAAGTGCCGTATCTACATGTTGTTTAAATACCTGCAGGGACCTCAACTTCAGCCACCTCCCAGGACAGTCCATTTAAATGATTGATAACCTTGTCTGTGAAGAAATTTTTCCTAATGTCCAATCTAAACATCCTCTGGTACTACTTAAGGGCATTTCCTCTTGTCCTGGCACTTGTTACTGGGGAAAAGAGACCAACCCCCACCTCACTACAGCTGTCTTCCAGGTAGTTGCATAGAGTGAGAAAGTCCTTCCTGAGCCTCCTTTTCTCCATGCTAGAGAACCCTACCTCCCTCAGCCACTTACTGACTTACAAATACACCATATTCCACAATATAATACAAATTTCTTCAAATCACACTGACTGCTTTTTTAGTTTCTGCATTATTTTGAATGTTTTATGAATCAACTAATTTCTTTCTAGAACCAAAATTAGGCCAACAAACTATAATCCTATAATATCAAGATGGAAATGCTGTTTTTCCTGCTCCCCTATCCTTACTATTTTGCATATTTAGTGACAAGCTTCATTCAGCTGTATTTTTATGAATATTTGTAACTTGTAAGTCCTTTCCTTTTGGCTTGTGCTTCTACCCCCTCATCTATTCTGCTAACTCTTTCAGTATTATCAAGACTTTTTAGTGATGTAGAAGATAGTGAATGCTCTGGCTTTGCCATCACATAACTTATTTCTGTCCCATGGCAAATAAGAGAACTCTACTGTGCTTAATTGCTCATTTGTAAAACAGCTGGATTTTTTTTCTTGTGGCTTTTCTTTTTGGTGTTAACCGTACAAGTCCAAGCAGTTTGGGGTGTTTATGGTTCTCTTCCCTTTATTTCTCCTCTTCTCTCTATTCATTTTTACACCTCACAGGATTTTTTTAAGGTTCCTAAAGGTGCCTGCTATTGTTACAGTGATGTGATGCTGTAAATCCTCTTATCCATGTCATGGTAGTTTTCTTTCAATTTGAGCCTGCCTAACATCTTTTCAGTAAAAAACCGAACTTTTCTGTATATCTTATTCGGTCTTACTGTTTCTTTATTGAATAATAGTGTTTTTCCAGTGGAGTTTGAGTGATTTATCTATTGTAGATTTTGAAGGATTTAATTTCTACATGAATAGTAGGAGCTGGTGCTCTGTAGTCTATAGCACATAAATTGCAGAGGAGATGAAAGAATTTCTCCTCAGCTCTGAGCTGGTTGGAATCTGGACTATACTTCAGAGTATCGTTCGCTTGGAAGTTTTTATTTCTTTCTATTCCCTCCATATAATTTTCTTTCCTTATTACTCACTTTTATCTGAACTTTACCATCACCATTATAGCTTCAGTTTCTTCCTTCTTATCAAGCAAGGTAAAATCTGTGTGTTAGTTTAAAAAAACAGTCTAGTTTTTAGTGGGCAGGAGAAAGCTGCTCGAAGCTTCTACTATGTCCGGCACAGAGCCAATCACTGAAGGCTGTGGCGATGGGCAGGCTACTAGCCCAATTAGAGAAGTTGATAATACCTCTATGATGACATATTTAAAAAAGAGAGAAAGCGGAGGAAGCTCTCCTTTTTCCTCCCCTCCGAGGGGTGGCAAGGGGGCCACCGAGGCCTTTCCCAGCACAGCAGCTGGTGCCATGCCACCGGGGGAGCCATCCCGGCACTGCGAGCAGCTACGCGGCCAAGACCATGTGGCCAGGACCAGCGCCTGGAGCACCCATGTGGCTGGGGTGGCACAGCTAAAAGTGCGCAGCCAGAGTCCTCCCGGGGCCAGGGGGTGCTGCACGGCTGGGGCCCTCCTGAGGCCAAAGCCCTCCTGAGGCTGGGAGCGGCACAGCCAGGGCCACCCATATGGTGCCGGCAGGGACCGCATGGCCAGCAACAAAAACATAGCAAACAATTCCCCAACACAGAACACAGATGAGATCAACCTTTTCGGCGCAGCAAAGCTCTATAAGAACTTTTCAATTGATAAAACTTGAGAACAATAATACCTGCAGGCAACAATTTTCTTCCAAGTCAGAGAAAAGGAAAAGTGAGGACACGTGAGGAGAACCAACATGGCAGCACTGAGATCAGTGAAAGGAGGGAGGGGAAAGAAGTGCTTCGGGCATCGGAACTGAGATTCTTCAGCAAGCCGTGGTGAGGACTATGATACAACAAATTGTTTCCCTGTAATTCATGAAGTCCATGGGGGGATGCAGAGATCCACGCGCAGCCCATGAGGAAAAGTGCCCATACTGGAGCAAGTGGATGCTGAAAAGCTGTAATCTAGTGAGGAACTTGAACAGAGAGAGAAGACCGTTGCTTCCAGTAATAGAGAAAGAAAGGCCTTGCTTCCAAACTAGAACAGCTTCTCCTTAAAAGACAAAACCCCATGAACTAAAATGACCCACGATGTGCAGTTTTGGGAAGACCTGCACCATTTGTGGCAGGGACTCATGTTACAGCAGGTCGGGTGGGGCTGCTATTCGTGAAAGTTAAAACCACGCTGGAAAAGTTTGCAGAGAACTATCTCCCGTGGGAAGGATCCCAGGGCACAGCAGAAGAAAGAAACTCCTTTCCTTAAGCGTACTGAAGGAAGATTTTTAGGAAGTGACAAAGACTGACCAAAGCCCTATGTTTTTGTCTCCTTGCACAGTCAGTAGGAAAGAGGGAGGAACTGGGAAGGAAAGGTGTTCTAAAAGTTTATTTTATTTCTCATTACCCTTTTTACTTTTAATTCTGTTAATAATAAATCTTCTTTATACTGTTTGAGTTTTGAACCTGTTTTGCCATGGAGTGTTTTTTCCCCTAATCCTTATCTCAACTCATGAAGTTTCAGTTTTAATTTCCCCTCCTCTGCTCACTATAGCAGAGGAAAATAAGTAGATAGTTTTTCATGGGTGCCTGGCTTCTAGTCAGTGTCAAAACCCCGTGACTGAGACATTCAGAATACCACTGAATTTATTTAATGGTCTGAAGTAAAACCCTTGATAATTCCAAGAACCCCTAGTATTTACTGCCTTGTCCAAGAATAAAAGTTATATCTATCTATTTTTCTGATCAGGATATCTAAATCTACCTTGTTCTTTTGTATTTTCATAAGAAAGTGTAGTTTATTTATGTCTTCACTTCATGTGGAGCTACAAGATGAGTATAAGCACTCAGTGTGCCAGGCCCATTCTTACCCTGATCATCTTTTCTTAAATGAGCTGAGCCATTCTTTTCATTTTTTTGCTGACCTCCAAAACATTTCTTTTATTAGTATCACAAGTTCAAATTAACATTGCTTTTCTTTTTATTGTCTGTCTCCAGGCATTCAAATATAACCTGGTATTCCAGCTTTGAATGTTGAGTGTAATTTGGTTTCCTGTTACCACCAAGATTAGTAGTTTAACCTCACTTTTGTGCATGTACGCCTTCAAATGAGGCTCAGACCTTCTCAAAGAGGAGCATTTGGTTTTGTACAGTGTTCTTTTGCTGTTTCAGTCATAGGCATGCTTTTATCCCTGAGCAATCACCCTCACCATCCCTTCTCCTGTCACTTTTTAAAAATAGAACTGATTTGATCTTGCCTCTGGGTTTTCTTGTAGAACTGGGGATTGAGGACTCATCAGATTTTTGTTTACTTTTTTGGAAAATCTGGTCAATTTGCTTCTATTCGGGTGTAAATATGACATGTGCCTGCAAAGCGTAAGATAGGCAACTTAATTGTAACTGGCAAACATTTATTTATTTGACTGTCAATAGTGCTATGAAGGGGAAGGAAAATGTAGAGCCTCATTCACTTTCTTGCTTCCCTTTTTGGTCGTTGTTGGCTTCTTTCACTGGTTAATCCTCACTAAGGATTCTTGGGCCAGGCAGTGATAATGGGACCTGTGAGAAGGTAATAATCCTTTCCCCACCAAATTGTGTTGGGTTGTGCTGTTAGGTAACATTGGCAGAAATTTGGGTGTATGCAGGTGAGGAGCAAAATTATAGTTTGTGAATCATTAGATTTTTAGGGGTTTTGGTTTTTAGAGTTGGAAAGTAGCTTTCTCACATGCTTTAATTTTTTTCATGCTTTTGATTGTAATTGAGTAAAAAAATTCATCTGGATATATACATATATGAAAGGATGTGACGCTCACAAATAAGTGAATATTTGAGCTTCCCATAGAGACTGAAGGACTCAACCATCTTCATGTTTTCACAAATGTCTGTAAAGGGACTTCATAACCAACTACTAAACATTTAAAAAAGAGCCTTAAACTGATACCACTTCTCATCTATTTAAATGAAGAAGAATATGATATCTGCTTTTTTCTGTAGCCTTTTTTTTTTGTCACTGGTAACCTTTCTGTCCCAGATTCAGAGCATCACAGATGAGTCTCGAGGCTCAATTAGAAGAAAAAGCTACTCCAGTCCATTGTCCATTGTCCAAGATGTTCAGGCACTGCTGACTAATGATTATCAAGAGGAAGAGGTAGTTGGACATAGTGCTGACTAGACATACTTTCCACTGCAACACTTGAAGTGCCACTATTGCAAACTGAACACATGAACAACTTAATTATTCATTTTTATGGAGCAGTTTTTAATAATTTTTTCTACATTCATTATTTTGCCCTGTGGTTCTTGTCTCTAGATGATGCTTCTGTGACATGAACTATATTCTCTTTCTCACACTTATTTTCCATAAAAGAAACACATTTCTGAGAGTGCCTGTTTTCTTAAGAGCCAGAAGCAGGGTGTTACATTAATAACTATATTTCATGCTTTCACAGACTTCCTTTATAGTTTCTCTATTGAAATACTGAAAATTCTCGGAGACTTTATTGATATACTAGGTCTTTTAAGGAGATTTCTATGCTTATTTGCAAGCCATTATCAACCCATATATGTCATTACTGCATTCTGTGTGGTGACATTGAAAGGAAATGGACTGATGTAATCAATGAGTTTAGTGTGCACTTGAAGTGTTGCTCATATCTAAAATGTGTAGCCTAGTTTGTAGAAGTGCTGTATACCGTTGTATTTTCCTTTCATCATGGAGTGAGAGAGCAATGTGTTGTGTTTCATGAATTGAATTTGGTATCAAAATAGCACTAACAATAACGTGATTTTGTTGTGTTTGCATTTTTATAAACATGTATTATAAGTCCAGAATTTCTCTTGGTCTCACTGTCTTTCTAAACATGGCAAATTTTCTTCCATTGAAGCATAGTTGTACTGAACTCATCTTACAGTTGTTCCTTTGAAATTTTAGTTCATCAGATACTGCTACATGGTATTTACAATACTGACATGTATTTGTTGGCTTTTTTCATTCTTGTGATAGAACTGTATTCACAGGAACTTTTGATTTGTGGTCTTGAACCATCATTTAATCATCTGTGAACATAGGAAGACCATCAAACTAAGAGATATTTATGTGAAACTCAGAACTGAACTCTAGAATTTGGGAATCCTGAAGGATAAGGACTAGGAAATAATTTAGGGAATATACAGAAGCTCAAGGGCATTTAAAACCACCTGCAATTACAGTTTGTGAACCACTAGAGGAGTTCCTTTTCTGAGAATGAAAGTAATATTCTTATCTGCTTGGGTTTTATTCATGCTTTTTATTGACTTGCATGAAATTCTTAATCAACATGTATGTGGAGGGACCATGACAATGTCTAACATGAGTAATTGAGTTCCCAAATGGAACAGGAGCTTCAACTCATGATTTAACAAGTCTGAATAGCTTTCAGAACTGTTAAATATCTTAAACAAAAAGCAAACAATCAATCAATCACAGGAAAAAAGAAAAACCACCTCCAAAAGAGAAAACTCCAAAGCACAAAAAGAATCCTGCCCCCAAATACCAATTCACTTACAATTTTCAGAGTCTAAGGTACTGTATTTGTGTTGCATTTGATGGTAATAGGGAAGTCTATGGACAAAGTTATTATGAGGGAAAGTAAATAAATAATGTGTTAAATATTTAATCTTTCTTTCCTCTCAAGAAGGAAGGGGAATGGAAAATAGAAAACACAATATTCTTCTGACATGCATATGCACTTTTGTGTTCTTGAAGTTGATTTGAGTTTCTACTATTAAAAGGGAAGAGAAGGCCCCTTCATGGCTAGATTGGTTGGATTTGTTACATAATATGCTCTTGCAGGCATAAATAATCTAATTTAATAATCTAAATCTACAGCTAGCCTTCAATTCAGCCATCCCATACTGGCGTCATGAGAGTCATGTGGTAGTTCAGCTAAAGGCATGTGAAAACGACAATGTTTACAACAGTATCTGTGAAACAATGTAACTTTTGAAAAATGAGAGTACTGGCTTTCAAGTTTTTCATTGGCAAAACACTCTGATGTTAATAAAGTACTCTCTGGTGAAATTCAGCTTCACTTGGGTTCATTGCAAAAGTAATGTTCCAGGTAAGATGTAGTCTTGCAAATATAAACAAATAAGTACATTTTTACAAGCAATTTCACTTCATGCTAAAGTCACAGTAGTCTCATATTTGTTCACAAAGCAAGGTGCATTTTTCTTTAGCTTCTTTGGTTCTACTGCTGTGAAACTCCTTTTCAAAAGTTTAATAACGTGTAATTTGCAAATGCTGGTTTTGGCTGCATCTTGGGGTGATTGTTTGTTTTGTGGCCAGGCCCAGCTGATCCATGATAGAAACACTGCCTCACACTCTGCTCCAGCAGTTGAAGCAAGTGTGGCTGCTGCTGTGCCAGAGAAAGTGCAAATGACCTGGACTAAAGAAAAGTTTGTAGCAGAAAAGCATAAAAACAAGGATTCAAATGTGTCTGGCTTTAAAGATATTTTCAACATGAAGCCGTAAGTATGCATGTGATATCTGGAGCTTTTTATTTCTTTGTGTGTATTTTAATGGGGGGAGGGGTTCTAGTTGGTTATTTTATCTGGGTTTTGTTTTTTAAGAGATTCTGCTTTATTTAAAATTAAATGCAAAAATAATCTTTTCATGCGCTTCACTTAAACAGCATCCTTATAAAAATAGCATGGACTTGGTGGAATGACTGTAAAGAGAATGTTGTGAGTGAAGTTTAAATATGATAGACTTCAAGCTGTAAACTCAGCTTCTGGATTGTAACAGAAAGCATATATGTTTAAAAGCTTAATGATAACTTTTTCTCTCTTCCTGTGGGTGAAAAATTAGTGTATTTTTATTGTGTTTGGTATTAGAGGGAGTACCAAAGAAGCAGATAGTCTTTCAAGACATTTAGCTTGTGGTTTTGATTTTGGGTGCATGTTTTTTGGGTGTGGGGGGTGTTTTGTTGGGAAGAGAGGGGGGTTGGGTTTTTTTTTTGTTTGGTTGGTTTTTTTAATGGACATTCAGCCCTCATCCTGTAAATTAAAGCAATATAAAACTTGTGGAAATATATATGTCTTGCTATATTAAGTATTTCCTGTTTTAAATATTCCTTAATGTCTTTTTCTTAAATAGATAAGAGCTACTCCTTGTGTCAAACCAATGTAATAGACACAAAAACAATGACAGAAGGAAATCAGCTTGTTTGTTGCCTCATATTGTGATTTTAAGTACTCATGTGCATCTTTTCTTAGTTCTGGAAGGATGCACTTAGAAGCACAGCTTAAATTATTTTCTGCCCGTGACCAAACCGAAACTCTGGATGTCAAGGGAAACCTTAATATCCAAAGGAAACATATCTTAAATCTTGTAGGCAATGCAGTTAGACAGCATATTTAAAATCAGTACCTTAAAATCCTACATTGTTTTGTGGATTTGCTTTGAGCTTTTAGAAACAGTTTGCTTTCTGCACATTCCAAAAATTACTGTGCTTATGCTCTAAAGCATTGTCCTGGGCTGCATTATACTCTAATCATTAAGGGGTTTTTTAATTAATATATTTGAAATATTTCTTATCACTACTTTAGAATTGTGTGATAAAACACCAATTTCAGATAATTATTATTTTAAAACTGCAATGTGTAGTTGGGGTAGAAATTACAGTTCAAACTTGGTGTGCCTGTAAAGTATATTAATATTGTTGACTTAATAATGTACCTGATGGCATAATTTTTTTTCTATGCATTTGCTTCCCTTTCACATAGAGAATGGGGAAATCTGTAAGTCTAAATTTCACTTCACTTAAACAACATAGGCTGAGTTCTCTGATTCTTGTGATCTTGTACATTGTATGCATGTTTCTAAATCATAATTTGCAATGCATGTATTCTTTTGTTCCTTGTTTAATATAATGTGATTTAGCACATCACTGAAGAAATATCATTGTGACTTATTAATGTTCTCTTAAATATTATTAATTTTCTATTCAAGCTAAGTCACAAAACATGTGTTTTAGTTTCTGTAAGAGTATAAACCTTGACAGGATTCCTCTGCACCAGCATAGTATTTAGTGTTCTAATGAACTACATTTAACTACATTAAAAAGTGAATATATTTTTATTCTGAAAGAATAGCCTCCCATTGTGCTATGATTACTTGGACAATAAGGAATATTTGTTCACAAAGGGAACCTTCATGTTTCATGAAAAGTCAGTTCTTGCCTGCCTTCTACCAACCCCTGCACGTGTAGAAATAACATAAGTTTGGACATACATTGGGTATGCCAGCACACAAAAGTGGGATACTACATCTCTTGAGTGAAATTCACTTGACTGCTCTGCTTTTTTTCAGAGTTCAGCATTTTCTTAATTTTATCTGCTTAGCACATTGAGCTTCTTATGAGAATTTTGGAAGTTTACTTTGTCTACCTTGTATGATTTCAGTTCTACTGAATTCTTCAGAATGCTTGAAGGATAAGTGATTATAGTCAGCCTCAGTTCACATTTTACACAATGCGAGCCTTCATTTCAGTGCTGAATTTTTGCCCACTCTGTCACAAAGTTACACCCTGCATTTTATTTTTAGTTTATCAGTGTTTCAGCTTCAGTATTTATATATCTCAGTTATACAGTCTTGGCTCTCTTCATAGTTCATGTTTGGTCTTCTCAAAATGCAGTTCTGCTTCTAAAAAACTGAGCTTCAAGCATTCCTTATTCCATAATATGTTGTTCCATATATGGTTTTTGTACAGTTGGTTCTTAGGATAGATGGCCATCATGATAGAAAATCCCCTAGGAGGGACTGATAAACTCAGTTTTAGGAATGTCATTCTCTTGTAGGGGGAAGATCGGGGGTGGCAGAGCATGGAGAATCAATTGAATTGATAGGGCTGGTTTCCACTGGCCACTAAATTTCAGGCCAAATGCCTTTTAACTATTTATTTAAGAAAAAAAAAATCTACTTTTGGGCAGCAGATCTTTTGGATAAATGGACTAAGTTAGGGTTTGAATATTTGGTCACGCTGTAGCATATGACTCATTTCCAGCCATGGCTAACTTTACACAGCTGTTTTTCAGGAACTGTAAGGAAGCTGTTCTTTTATTTTGTTCTGAAAAACTAAACCATACAAGAGAAATACTAAAATAAGGACATTTTTTTAAATCCTAGCAGTTTTTTCTTCTTGTGCACAAATCTACAACAATTACATTTGTAGATTCAACAAGGAAAATATTAGGTAATGTTGATAATGGACGGGGATAGGCTCAATTTCAGTTTACTGCTTACTGCCTTACTCTTATGGTGTGAGAAGCTAGTAATTTTTTCAAAATTCTATGGTGTTTCTGAATTTTCTTCACCGGCTTATAGAATTTTGTAATGTTTCCAAAGGAGCATGAGTAAAATCTTGTACTATACAACATAAATAACTGTGATCTTTCCAATTGCATTCCTGTAATTTCATTGTCTGGAAATTCTTGCATAAATCCGGTTACTTTTTTATATAATTCAATAAACTGGATTCTTAGTGGTTCTTGTCTGAACTTTAATTTCTACTGAAACCAAGGTTTTGATTCATCTTGGTAAAAGATAATTGACAACTGGAAGATTTGTGCATTCTGACAATTTACTTAGAACTGCTTGAATTTCAGAGTTAAATGTTCTTGTCAAAGGTATTGCATTTTCTTATTTATTTTGAATATGTACAAATACTAGTGTCCATGAAAATAGCTTGTTTTACATACTTACAATTTCAAATAAATAATGTATGATTCAATTACATAAGTATTATGATGACAATGCTTAAAAATGTTTCTTTGCATGCTAGAAATCAGTCAAATGTGAGAAGAATGCACACTGCTGTGAAGCTCAACGGAGTAGTGCTTAATAAATCACAGCATGCTCAGCTAGTTCTCCTGAATATGCCTGGACCTCCTAAAAACAGAAAAGGGGATGAAAACTGTATCCTCTACTGTATTGATTCCATATTTCTTGAAATTGAGAATTTCATTTTTGTGATTCTGCCATTACCTGTTGGGATAACCAGTAGTTATTAGTATGATAAGCATAAGTTTGCCTTTAAGAAAATGACACAAAGAGAGTTATAAAAAATCTTGGTAGTGGTGAGGGAGGAGGTTTTTTTATTTATATAAAGCATTTCTTAACTTTGAACTAATTTTAAAATTTCCTACTTTTATCTATTTTTGTAGGTGAGTAGGGCAAAACTAGGAATTTCCCCCTAGTTAGGCCTCACTTCCACTTGAATAACCAGGTAATGAGACAGTAAAGGGTGACACAGAAAAACTCTTTTATGAAATTGTTGAACTCTATTTTTGCCTTATATGTCAGACTTTTTGAGAGATTACTAGCCATTTTGTTTCTCTTCTAAATAAATTCCTTGACCAGATGGTATTTCAGACATGGAATTTCTGGAAGTTCTGACAGAAGGTCTGGATAGAGTTCTCCTAGTCCGAGGCAGTGGACGTGAAGTGATCACCATTTATTCTTAATCGGTTTGCATGTGTTTTTCAAACACAACACACCCCCACCATAAGAAAACAAAGTTTTTTGCCATAGTTTGAGCAGCTTCATTGTGTTCTAGTGCATTGAAAATTACCTGCAAGATGAATCTTCTGATGATGTGTTCTGTTTTTCCTAGTAAGATGTTATATTTAAATAATATTTTAAGCAGATTTATGTAGAAAATATTTCTATGGGGAACTGATAAATGGTGGATGAGTTAGGATATTTATATGTAGCATATTCTGACACTTCTTAAGCTGTGGTAAAACAAAAATATTGGTAATGCAATCACATTTTTAAAGATACAGAAATGTAAGCAACTTTTGATTATTTTAATCTTTGTTCTGCATCTAAATAAAAGGGAAGGGTTGGAGGAAAGGTTGTCTTTTTTCCTTACCAAAATGCTGCTGTGTTGCTTCTATTGGAATTAGTCGTGGTTCAGGAACCTTCCTTCAGAGACGTATTCAGCCAGTCAAATTTGTCTGATGTGCATAAAGTGTTTCCCTGAAGTTCATGATTTGCCATACCTGTTAAAAATAATATTTCTGTACTTAAAATACTTAGGTAGCTGAAACCACCAGATGATAGCAAATAGACAAGCTGTGTGGGTTACCATTATATTGCACAATTATACCAATGATGAAACATGAGAGCATCCAACTCATAGGAATGCTATGGTGCAGCAACTCCACCTGGTTCCAAATATAATTTAACAGTTTGATAAACCACAGCAAGGTGGTTAATGAAATGCAGTCTCTTGTTTTCAGATATGTATATTTTGAAAATGTTGTATGTATGTGCTGCTGTTTCAAATAAAATCTGCTTTTCTGAACTGAAAGAGCTCCTTAAGTGTTTTTCATTTGAAATTGTTGAACAGTTTAGCTTAGGTGCTCAATAGAAACTTTTTGCTTCTGTTATAATTCTGTTCCTTTTCAGGTACTCTTTAGTTTTGTAAATGTTTAAGACCTAAAGAAGATTGTTCCGCTGTAAAAAGAATGGGTCTGTTTAAACATAGAAACCATTATTTTGGTTTTTCTTTTTCTTATTCCTTTATAATACAATCAAGATGTCTGTTGCTCAGACTACAACAGCAGTGATGCAGTGCCCAAGTACCTAGCTAGGCTCAAGGCCGGTGTTTTTATCATAACCCTCTCAGGTGAAGTAAGACAAAGCTATAAACAGCAAAAGCTGAAAGCAGCCATTACCTGTCCCTGTAGTTCGATGCACAGGAACAGAGGGAACATAAAGGTAATCAGATGACCCAGTGAACTCCTGATGACTCAAAAACAGGGATATTTTGATGCTGGGATACATCAAAAGGCATTTGGAAAGGCATGCTGCACACCAGAATGCCCCCATAAACCACTGAGCGTGACTGCAGCTGTATGCCTTGAGTTAGGAATAGGTCTGTGCATAGGCACTCAGAGGTACCTTGGGGGTGCACCAAAGACACTCCAGGGGCTCTTAGGTACAATGAAAGGCACATGGAGGCCCTGTGGACTGATCAGAAGGCATCTGAAGCTTCTAGATTTGCACAGCAGATCAATTGAATTAGAAAGCATTCTCATATCAGTGAGGAGAAGAAAAACATCAACAGATGCCCCTACTGCACTCCAGATGGCTCTAGGCTTTTCATGGGACATATTAAAAGGCATTCTGTGGGCTGTGGTGCAGGACCATCAACAGGCATTTACAGACAACTGTAGATGGCTCATAGTAAAAGTAATGATAAAGATTTAGTATAGTGGTACCTGAGCCACCGGCTGGGATGGCTGGGGGACCAGAGAGCCCAGGGGCTCAGTGGTGGGTAAACTCGGAGGTCTGAGACCCCCACAAACTCAGTTGATAGAGCTCCTCCCACCTGGTCCTGTGACCCTGCACAGGTCAAGTCTCTCTGGTTGGCCAGCAGCCAGACAGTCACTCTACCCCTTGCTCACCCCATACTGGTCCTCGGCAGTTATCCCTCCCCCTGTCTGTATCCCTTGATGTGGGGCTGAGGCTTGCCCTCTTGCTACCTGGCCTGCATGGGTGCAGGTCGGATTAAACATCAGAGCCTCCGGCAAGGGCCGCCTCTATACTCCTTGCTTCTGGTACCGCCTGAGCTAGCGGCTCTGTGTGAGTGTGGCAGCATGCCTTCCATCGCACGGGTGAGAGAGAAGCTGTACCGCGAGGTGCCCAGGCACCACCAGGAGTCCTAGGCTAGGATCTCTTTGGGACAAGCCACGGCTTTCTCCACTAGCTACCCCACACAACAGCAGTATAGAGATAGGCTTTCAGAGGCATCAGGGACCTACCAGAGGCTCTATGAGTGCCCTTAAATGCAAGGCAAAACTGACAGAGGTTTCTGTGGGCATACCAGAAGACATTTGATAAACTTACAGAAGTGGTTGAGAACAAACCTTCAAGCTGGAAAGTACAAAACATCAATTTAGACAGGAAGCTTTCAATGTTCCAACAGCAAATGAGCTTCTGAGACTTTTATGTGTGCTTGTGTGTTACAGGGACCACCCATGCTGTGATGGAGGAGGATGTACAAGCACTTTCATGTCGGCTTCATTTTCTTGATATTTGCTTGTAGGTGCACAATATTAAGAATTAGGGGCTGTAAGTTATCAAACACTGATTTAAAGTGGTGAATAGGTGAATTCACATGCAAGACTAGTCAGGCCAAAATGCCATTGAGGCCTTATTTCTGGTGATAGTTTGTTATATTTCTTAATGACTTCATAAGAAAGAGCTACAGGACAATTTTGCACCTATTCTTGCCTGCAAATTGCTGTCTCCTGCAACCCTTAAATATGTGAGGAAGTGAGGTAAGAATCCATTAACTTATGGCAGTAAACGTAGACCGCAGATCCAACAGCTGTTGAACTCCTGAGGCTTTCATGCTTTTTGGCGTCAGGTAGTAAATGCACCATGATGGAGGAGGAAGTATGAGTGCACTTGTCTGTTGGGTACGTAATTCTTTTGGATTTTGGTCATAAGTGCACAATACTAAACCTTACGTGTTACAAGCTATGAAATACCATGACTTGAGTGGTGAATAGGTAAATTCACATGCTAGAGTGGTCTGGAGAAAGGGATTGTGCCCATCTTTGTCATTTGCTTTTTGTGGTATTTCTTAATGAGTTTGTGAAGTTAAGCTTAAATCATAGAGTAGGTTGTCCTGTAAATTTGAGAGATGCAAAGGACAGTGGCATGGGACTTAGGTAGTTGAGCAAGCTCAGAGTTCCTGTAATTCTAGGGCTCTAAATGGGCTGCCAAGGAGTTTTTGGATCTTCAAAAATGAGAGCAAGAAACACCTTTAAGTCCTGGTCACTCCTGGAGCTGGTCTCTCCTGAGAGTGAGGGTTTAGCTGCAGGTGAAGCTTAGGTGGTAGAGGAAGTGCAGAGTTGCAGTGTTTGGTCAGCAGCTGGACTAGGCAGTTGATGTAGGTTTATTCCAAAACAGCTTCCCTCTTTCCTCACCTCAGAACTCAATGACATCGAATAACAATGAGACTGTTATTTGCCTGAAATACCAGGGGGTTTTCAGTTCTAAAAACTCTTTTAAGGACACAAATCAAAAAAGGTTGCAAATGGAAATAGGATTTTATTTTATGGTGGGGGTTTTGTTCTTTTTTTTTTCCTGTATCTTTTTCAGAACCAATGCTCACAAGCATTAACACAATGCACACATGTAGGCAGCAGCAGGCTGATGTGTTCTTCAGTTTAGCTTGAAAAAAATCCCTTGCAGTCTGGCAAAGAAAAGCTACCACGAGTAGCAGCAGGAGTACAGGCCAAGCAGTCCCTGTTTCCTGAGGAGTGAGAATGTGGAGAATGTGGATCAATACTGACCAAACACAAATGTAGAAGAGGTGTGTAGTGTTGTAGAATATTTTCAAAAGTATGACACGAGTCAATGACAAGCACACTTTTTACTTTTCAAAACTTGCCCAGCTGTGCTTCTCAGCCAGGGATGCATGAGAAGTGTGTGCAGTGAGAGCTGAGAAGCAACAGGTCCAGATAGTGCAGCAAGCCTGGAGTCCTTTTAAAGCACAGGCTCTTTTGCAAGATAAGCAAGATCCCCTGAGGAAATGGAGCTAAGGGTAGTGCAGTGCTCACTCCCTCTCCAAACTTGCATTGAACAAGAGAAACAGGACACAAGTGGTGCCTTGATAGTGCAAGAGCAGCAGGCATGCGCTTGCCTAGCCACAGTGGGATTGCTGCTGTTGAAAGCCTGCAAGAGCAAGGCGAGTCTGCCCTGGCATTTTCTGTATGGGAGAAAGTGCTGGACTCTGGAGAGAGTGAGAGAATGCACTGGTACATTTAGTTGGTAAGACAAGCACAGAGACCCAGGGTTGGTGGTTCTGTTGAAAGGCTGGCAGAAGATAAGGGCCAGCTTTCTGTCCTGACTCCTTTTGTGTGAGAACAGTTGCTGGATGTTTTCAGTTTTGGAGTTGCACTTGAAATGAGTTTGAGTGTGTGATGGCAAGGCAAGGACATAGCTCTATCTGGTGGTGCTGTTGAACAGCAACAGGGAGGAGGTAAAAGCCAGCAACAGTTTTTTGTCCTGGCACCTTTTGTGTGGGGCCCATTGCTGGACATTTTCAATTTTGCAGCTGGGCACTGTGGAGACTGAGAGATAGTGATGGTGCTGTTACTTTGCAAGAGAAGTGCATAGCAGTAGTGTTGGTTATGCTGTGAAAAGCACTGCCAGAGGAACATCAAGGCCAGCAACAGCAACAGTTCTCTGTCCTGGCACATTTTGTGTAGGAGGAGTTACTGGGCGTTTTCAGTTTTGGAGCTGGACTCCCCTAAGAATGCAAGAATCTGATGGTACCTTTAGTCAACAAGGTAAGTATATAGCGTCAGTGTTGGTGGTGCTATTGAAAGGCTGCCAAGGGAAAATGAATGCTCTTCAGAAAGCTCTTTTACATTTTTTACCAAGGGTGGTTAAAAATTTATTGGTGTCTACTAACATTTGTGTGTATCAAGCTCGGGGGTTTACCTGTGATTTCATTGTTTACCCTGAATGACACACTTTTCTTATTGCTGCTTAATTTTGTGCTGTTAACAGATAAATAAAACACTTGGATCCCAATTTGCCTTAAGATGCATGGAGCGGCTTTTCCTGGCAACACTCAAGGAAAATGACACAATTGTTTAGATCAGTTTTAAAAAAAACCAGCTCAATTAAATATCGCTGAAGAAAAGGATAATGTATTGAGGGTAGAGATTGACAGTAGATCACCCCAGCAAGTTTGTTTGCATCCTTGGAATGCCAAAGGCTTTCTCTCTCCCATAAGATTTATTTCTGGAATGATCTATCAGGGTAAAAGGGAAAACCACACAGTTTGTTATTGGAGATATTGCTGTAGGCTGAAGTAGACAGTCCTGGCTGGGTTCCTCACTGAAATGAAGAAAATTTTGTGTCTATCTGAATGAACTGTCTTTTTTGGCAAAACTATTATTCACATTGAAAACAACAGTACAAAATGCCACTGCCTCTGCCCAGATCTGTTACTAAGTGAACATAATCACCTCTTAGAAACAACTGGGAAAAAATAATCTGCACACATATATATACCACTACCTATATGTATGCCTATAGGCCTTGTATTTATTCCTAGCTCTTTATGTATCTATACCCACTTCCTGGGTTAGTGCAAACAAACCCTCACATCACAGCAGTACTTGTAAGTCCAGTAGAGGGCCTATACTGAAGGTAGCAGTTGGAAACAGCAGAGCTGCATTCAGGGCAAAGGGACTCAAGCTGGAGGGAACAGCAGCAGCAATGCTCTTGCAAGAGCTGCTCATAAGCAGAGGCAGGAAACAGAAGAAACTGTGAAGGGACAACTTGTTGCTGATTCATGGAATGACCTGAGTTGGTACTGAAAGGGAAGGATCGGTTCTAGAAGTAAAGGCTCAAGAAATAGTGACCTCCTTACTCAGGAAAAGAGGCAGGTCATGAGGAAGAAGTGTTGCAGTGGCTGAACCAGCAGCTGTGGTGGCTGGGGGACCAAAGAGCCCAGCTACAGGAGAGACCCACTGGTGGGCCAACTCCAAAGTCTAAGATCACCCCTTAATTCTGGATAAGAAAGGCTTCTCCCATCAGGCCTTGTGATTCTATGTAGATTAGGTCTGTCTGACTGGCCAGTTGACAGATGCCCCTTGTAGCCCTTAGAAGGATGTAATCCAGCCCCCACTCTGCCCCCTCCTTCTCCCCATTGGTTGTTGTTGTATTACCCTGCCCCCTTTCTGTACCCCTTTATAAGAATGTCCCGGCCAGAAACCGCTTCTCTTCATCCATGGAATCCATAGTTGTGGTTTGGTAATAAACCCTAGCAGAACTCTGTATGAAGAGCCGCCTCTTGACTCTTTGCCTCTAGTGACGCCTGAGCTAGCCAGCTTAGTGTGAGCGTGTGCTGCATTTCCACTGCATGGGTGAGAGAGCTGGCTTGCGAGTGTGCAAAATAGCACTGCCGGGGGTTCCTCGCTAAAGAACACCTCAGGAATAATGCAGCAGCTCCCCACCAATCACCCACGGAGCGGTAAGAAGAGGCATCTCTTTCCTGTGTTAGAGAAACTTGCGGTGTGTGGCGTAGGCTGCCTTTCAGAGAACTTTTCAAGTGTCATCTCTTTTCCTGACCATGTAAACCACCTCTCTTCTTGCTATTCCTCCCAACATCTCTGTTAACATTGATGCCACACACTGATATATGCAGATAATGCATTGAATTACTACAAATCATTCCCATTATGATTGTTTGTAAATCACTGGTTTTACCTGTCAAGCTAGTGAGAAGTTGGGATACAAATATTTTCTCTGCCTGTGTTCTTCCACAGAAAAACTCTCCAGCAAGACCTGGACCATAAGCTTTAAGCATATAAATGCTGAAGGAAAATTCCAAGCTTGTCAGTATTTGAGCATATTAAGAACAATCTGCTCTCTTGCTCCTTAATAGACTTCCTGCTTGGAGAAATTCTGTGTACAGTGGCCAAACCCAATTCTGATGAGAGAGAAACTAATTTGCCTGCAAGATAATGTGTCCTGTGAAGCATCTAAAAAGGATCAAATTAAGGAAAGTGAGCCTTGGAAGGTCTGCAATTTCAGCCTGAGGAAGCTTGCAGGAAGGATAAACTCTAGTTTTGAATCTGCTGAGTGTGAAAAATGGAGCTCTGACTCACAGAAGTGTGCTCCTGTGAGACTTCTCTTCCTTATTCTCCCCCCTTCAGGTAGAAACATTGTGAGAGAAAATTTCACAAGATAAGGTACAGAAGCAGTGTTCCTTTGTGAAAAATACTCATTCAGCACATCAGTTTGTTTCAATAGACAAGCTGTGGACTCTATAAACCTCATCACATAATCTCACAGCACTGCAGAAAGCAATGACAACAAAAGGATTACACTTCTACTAAGCATCAATGAAGCTTATAGTTCTGTTTCGTTAGGAGCAGGTTAGCTGGTACTCAAAATGAAAATGGAAATAAGGAGCATAACCAAGGTTGTCTTTCAGCCTGTGAAAACCCCAACAAAGAAAGAGCTCTAAGTAAAACTGATACTGTGTGATGGATCTCAGGCTCAAGAGAAACCTTCAGCCCAATGAAGCAGAGGATGGAAAAAGACAAGTCAGTGGCTCTATGCATAATTTCCCACAATACACAGCAGAAGCATTAGCAAAAAGCAGAAAGAAACCATTTCTGACTGAAAGCATTTATTCTAGAAATTACTGAGAAGGGAAAAAAAAAGATCACCACCATCATGTTTTCATGACGACTTCACAGAGAAGACACGTGCCTTTAATAGTGTAAATGAGTATTCTCAGTTCTGGAATTGGGAAGAAGGTGGAGATTTGGTCATCTACATCCAGAGAGGCATAATTCATCTTTCTAGGGTCAGTTCCATTTAATACTTTTAATCAGTGATCTGGACTCTTTCCCAAGGTTGCAAGATGGGGTGATTTCAGCAGCCACAGCCCAAAGGAAGGCTAAAGTGTAACTACAGCCATAGACTAGGAAGGACAGTGCCAATAGACCACCATGGAAATAACATCAGCTTTGAAAAACAAGGGGACATAGGTTACACTGGTGTAATGGAAAGTCTAAGTCATTTTCAGATCGAGTGTGGGATAATAATGAAAGATTGATGTGGAGGATTATAAACATGGTCCAGTGACATGCAGCTGGGGTGTAGAAAAAGAAGTGTATCATATTAATTCTTTTTTAGCCTCCTATATTTGACAAGTAGAACATCTCTGTTTAGAAAGCACAGGCCTTTGGTAGATTCAGTGGTGCCCTGCTGCACATGCTTGATTACTGCCCTGCTCCAAAGATCAAAGCACAGTAATAAAGTACGCCTGCACAAATCGCTGACAAAGAGATGAAGACAGCAGGGTTGGTGATCCTCTAGCATGAACTGAACTCAGTGGTACCTGTATCCCTGGATGCCTCTGTCTGGGTGTTGCTTTGGGGATGTCCCAGTTGGTGACGTAACAAAAATGGATTCACTCTTTGCATTTCATCTGAAGTTTTCTGGTGGTTCCAGTGTCCTGCCTGTACTGACTCACACAGCCATTATAATTACCCCAGCTATCACTTCATAAACCCTCTGCTCAAGGGAGAGGCAGCAGCCCTGCAGTGAGTCCCATCCAGCATTACATCTCTGCTCTGCAAAGGACTCCTGTGTGGAGTCCAGTGGGGCAGCAATATCTGCTGATTTCAGAGGCTGCATTTTACTCAGGAAGGTCCAGGTGTTTGGAGATACTTAGCAACTTACCACAGCAACTTCGCACTTAGCAACTAACCACATTTAAGAACTGAGTTAGCAGCCCTGTGATACTGCCTGTTCATCCTTGAAAAAGTATGTTACATCTCTGAAGGCAGCACCACATTCCTCCTAAGAGTGATGCTCCAGTCCCCTAATCATTCTTGTAGATTTCTGCTGGACCTGCTCCAGGAGCTCCATGTCTCTCTTGTACTGAGGAGCCCAGAACTGGACACAGTAATCCAGATGTGCCTCACTGGGGCTGAGCAGAGGGTCAGGATCACCTCCCTCAGCCTGCTGGCAGAGCTCTTCCTAATGTACTCCAGGACACCACTGGCCTTCTTGGCCACAAGGACACAGTGATGGCTCATGGGCAGTTTTTTGTCCACCAAGACCCCTAGGTCCTGTTCTCAGAGCTGCTTTCCAGCAGGTCAGCCCCCAGCCTGTACTGGTGTTTGGGTTATTCCTCCTCAAGTTCATGACCCTGCATTTGCCCTTGTTGAAATTCAGAAGGTTCTTCTCTGCCCAGCTCTCCAATATATTGAGGTCCCTCTGAAGGCCCACACACCCCTTTGAGGTGTCAGCCACTCTTCACAATTTTGTATCATCAGCAAGCTTGCTGAGGAGGCATCTGCAACCTCATCCAAGTCACTGATGAACAAGTTAAACGATACTGGACCCAGTATAGAACCCTAGATGACAGGCCTCCAACTAGACCATGCAATTGATCATGACCATCTAGGATTTGCCATTCAACCAGTTCCCAACCCACCTCACTGTCCGCTCACACTTCTTGAGTTTGCCCGTGAGGATGCTGTGAGACACAGAGTTGAAAGTCTTGCTGAAGTTGAGGCAGACAATATCTGCTCCTCTCCTTTCATCCATCCAGGTGGTTATTTCATTGTGGAAGGCCATCAGGTTGGTCAAACATGACTTACCTTTAGTGAACCCATGCTGACTACTCCCTGATCACCTTCTTGTCATCTGCATAGATGGAGATGGCCTTCAGAATGAGGCACTGTATCACCTTTTCAGGGATCAAGGCAAGGCTGGCTGGCCAGTCAGCTGACTGGCCCTGGGTCCTCCTTCTGGCCCTTTTTGAAGACAGGGGTGACGTCTGCTATCACTGAACATTTCCAGACCTCAGGCACCTTTCTTGATCATCATGACCTTTCAAAGATGATCACGAGCAGCCTGGCTATGATGTCCACCAGCTCTCTCTGCACTCAAGGATGCATCCTGTCAGGGCCCATGGACTTGTGGATGTTGACTTTGTTTAGGTATTCTCTGAGCCAATCCTCCTTAACCAAGGGAAGGTGTTTCTCCCAAAATTCATTTACCCTGGGTCTTCTGGGTCAGAGATTCCTGAGGGCTGCTCTTATCAGTGAATACTGATGCAAAGAAAGCATTCAATAGCTCTTCCTTCTCTGCATCCTCTGTTACCAGGGTCCCCTCCCCATTAAATAATGGGCCAACATTATTCTTTTTTTCCTTTTGTTATTGATGTATTTGAAAAAGACCCTTGGCATCCTTGGCCAGATTTAATTCCAGATGGGCCTTGGCCTTTCTAGCCTCATTTCTACTTACTTTGACCATTTCTCTATATCCACTGCAAGTAGCCTGACCCCACTTCCATCTCCTGTGTATTTCTTTCTTATACTTTAGTCATGACAGTAGTTCTTTATCCATCCACAGAGGTTTCGTGTGCCCTTGGCCTGATTTCTTCCTCACTGGGATTGTTACTGAGCCTGGAGAAAGAGAACCTTGAATATCAATCAACTCTCTTGAATATCAATCAACTCTCTTCCCTGAAGGGGCTGCTCCCATGGAATTCTTCCAAGATCCCTAAAGTTAGCTCGCCTGAAGTCTGTGGTCATAATCTTGCTCTCTCTCCTGCTACTGTCTTTGTTCAGTACTGAACTCTACAATCCCATGGTCACTACAGGAAAGGCTGCCTGCAAACTTCATATCATCAAGGCCTTCCTTGTTGGTTAGTATAAGGTCAAGCAGCACACCATTCCTTCTGGGAATATTCACTACTTGTGACAAGAAATTACCAGTGCTTTCCAGGAACCTCCTAAACTGTTCGTGCTTGCCTATGTTGCTTCTCCAACAGATGTCAGAGTAGTTAAAGTCCCCCACAAGAATCAGGGCCTGAAACTTTGAGGCTGCCCCAATCTGCCATCCACTTCCTGCTCAGGTGGCCTGTAGCAAACATCCACAACAGTATCACCTTTACTATTCTAAACTTTTTATCCCAACCCTCTGTTCTGGGTTTGTTTTTTTCAGTGATTTTTTTCCCATCTACTACCTGGAAGAAGGACAGTGGTGGGGGGTGGGGGGTTGTGGATTATGGCTTTGCCTGGGAGACAAATGGGGCAATTAGGAAACAAAAGATGTAGATGTAGCTGAGTGTCACAACATTCCATTGAAATGGCTCTGGCTGGGGGCGGGTTTCGAGAAAAAGGTGAGGGGGCTACCCCACAGGTTTTGGCCGGGTTTTAGCTGGGTCTGGTTTCCAGGTTCAGGGGAAGAAGAAGCTGTTTGCCTGCTTCCCTGCCGCCTGAGCACTCGGAGCTCAGAACCAGCGCATGTTGTGCCGAAGCATCGGGACTAGCTCTCACCAAACCCTCTGCCCATGATGCATTGCTGCAGCCTCTCCTGTATGTTGGACTCTGGGATCCTGGTCTGCTGCAGTTTTCCTGCACTGTAAGTCTGCTTAATTCTTTTTTTGTCTTGTTTTCCAGCTGTTTGGAGGGGGTCCGGAGCCAACGTGTGGCGTGTCCCCTTACAGGCCACCTCTGCATGGTAACCCAGCAATTGTGACCAGCTGCTGCCCATGACTTTCCATCTTGGCCAAGCCACCATTAACCGCATGGTCTTTGAGCTCGCATCAGAGCGCCCCCTGCAGCCGCAGGGGAATCATTGCACCTGCCCTGCCCAGCCAGGAGCCAACAGTGCCCCTGCCGGCTGTGGCCGTAAATACAGCAAAAGGGAAGTTGCTTAAAGAGCAGGAAGAGACTTCATTAGTTTTTCTGGTTTTTTAGTTTGTTGTTGCTGCCATTGTTGTTGTTTGCTTGCCTTGTTATACACGTACATACTAGTAAAGAACTGTTACTCCTTTTCCCATATCTTTGCCTGAAAGCCCCTTAATTTCCAAGTTATAATAATTTGGAGGAAAGGGGTCACAGTTTCCATTCCAAAGGAGGTTCCCACCTTCCTTGGCAGACACCTGTCTTTCAAACCAAGAAACTCTCTCAACTTGTTAATCATCCAACCCAACACAGAGGTCAATACATTCTAAGTGTTGCCTCATGTAGAAAGCAACTCCACCACCACACCTTCCTGGTCTGAAGTTTGAGTTTATTCAGGTTCAATTCTTCTGGACTCTGCCATGTTACAAAATGTGCATCGACACTAGAAATTGATATGACAGCTTTATTTAATGCTGCAGCATTAAGCAAGCAAAGCATGTTTGAACAGCCAGTGGTTTTTTGGCTCCAAGCCAGTTGTCTGTGCAAAAAGGCTTCCGAAAATCCTTCACGCAACAGCACTCTTGTGAACACATGAGAAAACCTGGGGGAGGATGGGGGGGAAATCCACACAGGAAATAGCTACAACATACAGCAGATAAAATACTTCCACACCACAAAAAAGGTGACTTATATGAAGGGATGATTAACACTGTTGCTGCCAGGCTGCTCCAGTATTGGTTGTACCAGATAGAGGAGAAAGGGGAGGAAAAAAGGAGCAAAAAACTGCACCAGCAGTGGGCATTGGTGGGGCAGGGGCGGGGTTGGAGGGTAGGGGCAGAAGGGGAGGAGCAATGGCTCTGATAATGCTTGTTGGGGCTGCTGGGGAGTGCAGCGATTGGATAGGACTGAATATAGTATGGTGGCCAACATGACCATCAGTGCCTCTCAGTTCCTGCTGCTTGGTAACCAGCGTTGCCACGACGTTCCAGCACTCACCCAGTGAGTGAGAGAAGGGGGAAGAAAAAAACAAAGAGGCTGTGTGCGGCTGCCTTTGGGTGGTGTGAACAGCACTGAAGCTCTGTAGGAGGTTCCTCACCCGGCCTCTACCATAGGGCGAGGGCAGCAGATGGGAAGGTGGCTCTGGCCACGGCTGGGGCTGAGTGCTGGTGCTTGGCCACGTGGTCATTAGCTGCAAACTGGCGACAGTAAGCGCTCTCACTGAAGTGTACGTGTTCCTGTCATGTTCAAATCATTGCCCAAGAAATTTGTCTATGTACTAGCAGCAGCAGAATGTGCAAAGAAACTTCCTTAATATATATCTTTTTGTGTCTTTTTGATTTTATTTTTTTTACCAGTGACTGTGGCAGTTACTTTTTGTCACCACAGTGTCAAGGGTTTTGTTGTAGAAATATGTGCACTCTATAAAAAGCATCTCTTGGTTTTGTTTACAGAGCTTATGGACAAATGCATAGGTTCACACATTCATATTGTGATGAGTGATAAAAAAAATTGTTGGAACACTCCTAGGATTCAATGACTTTGTCAGTATCCTTTGATGGAAACAGTAAGGCCATCCACTTTATGCTTTGGCTCAATTCAATAACTGCCTTTGACATATTTGAGATTACTAGCTAGAACCTTTTTGTACGGCTTAGTTGTAATTTTCTGATATTTTTATTTTATGGAAAAATTCACAGTGCAGTGTAAAATTAAAATAACTAAGTGTTTTTACTTGAAAGTGCTGGGCCTTATTTTCCTTGAAACTGGATTTTCAGATATGGTATTAGAAGATGTTACAGAATTGTAAGTATTACTTCTGCCTCTTGATGCTATTTAATGCTTGGTTTGCTGAGGAAAGTGAATGTGTAAGACCTATAAGAAAGGTGGACTTACATTTTTTGAATACTTGCTAGCTGAATAGTTTATGCTGTGGACATAAATTACAGAGGGAGATTTCTTCAGCCATGTCATAGAGTACCTGTTGCATGATATTTATATATGTAGTCAGGTTCCTAATTTGTAGCCTTAATTTTGTGTGGGTTGTGTGCTGAATTTTCCAGTAGTTTGTTTGCTTTTGACACTTTCTTAAAGTCTAGGCAAAAATTTAAAAGGTAGCAGACTTAAAGAGTATTACCTTATGGATACAAAAAGGGCTGTTAGAAAGGTTTTTCCAGCTTCTTGCAATATTCTGTGTGAATCTTTCCTTTCTCATGCAAGCTATGAAAACAGTAAGATGGTTTTTGTATAACTATCTGAATCTGGTGTTTGTCTAAGTCTGTTTATGATACACTGGAGAAACATTATTGAAATGGGTGTTGTAAGACTTCAGCCAATCACCCTAGGGGGTGGGTGATCACTGACCAACCGTCTTATGTAATTACACATATAAGTGGGGATTTATTTAATTAAATAATGTCACTTTCTTGCTGGATACAAGTGGCCTCATTTCTCCGTCCCTGGCAAACAGCAACATTACCTTGGTAAGACATGTTGCTATTGAAAACGTATTTTGAGTACCATTGGTATTCAAGAAATTTCCAGGATTTAAAGGGTGAATCTGTATGTTTGTGTACTGAGTAGAAAAGTGCTTTTTAGTTGCTAGGTAGCTTTTTTTTACTCAGGTGGTCCATTTATCAAGATTATGCTGCAGTATGGCTAATTTACTTGTTAGTTCCAACAGCTGTCATCTTAGAGATTTGTTTTACTGGGATCTTTGTACCCAGTTATGTGTTCTTACTTTTTCTAATGCTGCTTCAGTGAATCTCACCTGAGGGCAGAAGAATCACAAAGCTGGACCAGATTCTGCTAAATGGAAATAACATAACAATAGTAAGTCATCACTGTTAAAAGACTGTGCATTTATTTTCTGTACCTGTAAATTGAACAGTAACTGAGTTCAACTACTTCAAGCTGAGCTTTCCAGACAGTTTTTTTACATATGCTATTTTCAAGTAGCTTCCAGGGCATATGATTCTATTAATTACCCTGAAAAAGTGATCTTGTTGCCTTACTTGGTACGCTTTATAGTTATAAAAAAAAAAAAAAAAAAGAGAAAAAAAGAAAGGAGCATGGCCCTAACTTCATTTTATTAAATGTTTTTCAGGTTTTCAGATGTGCAGGGAATCACTGATCTCACCCATTCTGTAGGGTGCTTCATACAGCAGCTTCTAATTGCTGTTTGCCTGCATAAGTATGGAATACATCTACATAAGATGGAATACATAAGATGGAATACATCTACATTTAGTTTATCTTATGTATAAATGTATTTGTAGCAGTTTGGGTGCTTACAAGCTCATGAAGTCATTTGGTGATTATGGTATCATGTGATATCCAGAGAGCTGAATCTCTACATACTCTGAAAAAAAAGTCTGTTGATTATACCAAATCAGAAGCATTATGATTTTTAGTTTATCATGTACTGCTCTATGTAGATCAATACTGAAACTGTAATTAAATATTGGAATTTTGCAACTGCTGAATTCTGCAATTTCCTAAATACCACAGTAGTTTTTTTCTTGTTTGCATAGATGGCTTAAAGTCTGGACTTCCTAAGTAAGACCATTCCTGATTTGTGGGTGGAGGAAAACTGTCTTGAGTCAAAGTCAACTCTGTGTGAATGATTTTGTTCTCTTACCTACCTTGCACCTCCACTCTGTGTGTCTGAGCAAGTGCCATCTTGACTTAATTTCTAAGCCATTTTCTGCTTTGTTTATTGTTCCCGATCCATGAAGGACAGCGCATGTTCCAGTTTCTTGTGTGGGATAAAATTACATTAGACTTTTTCTTACTTTGATCCCAAAAGCAGCAAAACTTTGCCTCGAAATGTTCAGCTGATTATTAAAAATGTAGCAGTAAAAGGAATGGTTATCTTTTTTCCCTTATTCATTGTTTTCCTTTTGTATTTCTGTTCAGCTCTTTACTTTCTTCACTGGAGAAGTTTGTGCTTACTGCCTGCTGCCTGTAGAAGAGTTCAGGCTCTTAGTTTTTGGGCCCTGCTTTGCAATAGAAGTTGGAAAGAGGAAACCAGCTTCTCAGTATAGCAAGTTTGGGGAAGAATCAGCGGTTGGAGAAATTCTTTGTGAAAGGAAGTGTGTTCTTGGTTGTTTTGAAAATTATCTGTGGTATTTCCATATATAATTGTCTCCTTGGAGTGAATAGCAAAGAGAAAAACAAAAATGTGTGTTACCTAGGATCTCCTTTGTGTTTTCTTTTTGGCATGTGCTTCTCTGGAAGTGACTGACTTCCTCTGTTGTGATAAGAAGATAATACTGAATCTAAAACCCAGTTCTGTGGTCCACTCTTTTCTTCATCTGCTAAAGTGTTGTAAAGCAAGAATGTATGGGCTTGTAAAGCTCATATCTATGGCACTAAAGTAAAATTGTTTCATTCTTTTATAGCTGATTCCTGGAGGAGAAGCACCTGAAGTATAAATTGATAGAGTTGTCATCTATGAAGATGTGGTTTTTTAATATATAAATCTAAATAGAGCTTTTGGGGTGTGGGTTTTGGTGTGGATTGTTTGTTTATTTTATTTACACACTCTTGCAGTTGACATTTTATAAAAGACAAGGATTTCTTCTTCAGGAAAGGTGCATTGCTAGTGGTAATGCTGAATTTTTAAGCTGAAATTGTGACTTTCTTGGAAAGACACATTAATCTGTTCTGAATAAAAGACTTTATTCGTTACTTACTGTGTTCTGTTATGTAAGTGGATGGAAAGGAAAAATAATAGTTATGTTTCAGTTGCTGTCAGTTTTCAGTTTTTCTACGTCTGTTGCATTTGTTTATAGCCCAACTCTATATAAATGAGCCAAGAGATCACTGTTCTTTGGAGGACAGACAAGCTGAATCATTTGTTGAAATACAGCTCCAGGCTATGTCAGCTCTGGTTCTGCCGGCCTAGATTCAGCTGTCTTGGGCTTCTTTTGCTTGCTAGAGGTACTTTCTAATAGTAAAGGCACTTTAATGGTATTTGGCAAGTGAGGACAAACAGGCTAAACCTAGTTCTTTTCAGGGGGTTAAAAACTACAAGAGGCTGGTACTCAAATGTCTCATTCCTATCAGTGGTGACTCAGCTTTCACCACTAAGTGATGCTGGGTATACTGAATTAAATTGGGAGCTGACTGTGCCCACTTGCCTAGTTTGGAGTACTCATTTTAGTGTGAACTCTTTTTTTTGCTGTGTCCTCCTGTGATATAAAATTTCACATACCAACTACTATTTTAGGAGAATTTCAATAAATTGAGGAATGACTGTTCTTACTTAGTCATGAATGACAAAAAATAACTGGTTCTAAATCACATCCATTGCAGCATATGCTTCCACAATACACTGCTCAAGTGATTTCTATATGTAAATATCTTTGGAGAGGAATCCCAGCTGCCTGCTGTTACTATAGACAAGGGGAGTAACAGCATGGGCTCAGAGACAGGATGTTCTATCTCTTGCCTTTCCATCAGCAACAGAAGAAAGAAGAGTGGTCCACTACAGAGCACACACTGAAGCTATGCACTTTGATTCTTGTCTGAGTGTACCATCATATTACTCCACTGCTATAGAGTCCACCTGCAAATCTTAAAATGCTCAGCATTTGCTGCAGAAAAATAAGAACTTATTACAAAAAAAGATTGTGCTGGGAATCACCTTTTCCCATGCAGCCTGTAAAAACACATATTAGTGCTAAGGTTTTTTCTTTTAAAGCTCTGTGCAGCCTCGTATTTTTGCACACTCTCAGCAACCATAGCCTTTGTTATAATCCCTCCACAAAATAGGACAAAGAAATTAATTGCTATATTTTACATTCAGAGTGGAGGATAGCAACTGCCCTGTGCACACCAGGGCAATGAGCTTTCCTTCCCAACTCTATATACCATCACATTCTTTCAATGTCACAGAGATCTTGTACCCTTCCTAAAAATATCCTGTAAAAATCTCCATCACAATTGATACCAACTGAGAAAACTCATTCTGTCTGCATGTTTAACTCACACCCCTTGAATTGCACCACACACTGTTCTCTGCCTTCCTTCTCATTTGCAGCTGTGTGTTCTGTAGAGAAGAGGCTGTGAGGAAAAGGAGTAGTCCAGCCACTGCCACAGTCCTGAAATATTTTTCTTTGTGGGCTGTACCTGGACACTCTTTTCTTTAGCTTTAGTCTCTGCGAGACTGAAAGAATGTGATCATATACGATTTTAGGACTCTGGCAGTGCTTTGGAGCTATGTGCTTTGCTTCTCAGGTGGGTGTATCATCATAATCTCACTGTCATACAGTCCACCTTGCAAAACTGAAAATGCTCAGCAACTGCTGTAGAAAAAAAGCACCTTGTGTAGTCTTATGCAAGGACTGTAAATGGTCGTGATTTGTAGCTGGGTGGGAGATCCTAGTTGAAGTTATTTCTTATTTGCACAATTTAATATCTTAAATATGAGTGAATGGTATAATTTGAACAGATTCATTTTTACAAAAGGAATTTGACAGATCAATTTTATCTCCTGCCAGGATTAAGATAATATTTACTGAAGACAATGAGTCTAGCCCAAGAAATGAAGCACCTTAGTTTTGGATACACTATTAGAACGTCTGTAAAACTTTCAAAATCATAATGGTCTGTCAGTTTATGCTTGTTGAGCCTGCCACATTAGGCGATGTCCTATGAAAAGGTAAGTATTGCTAATAGTTTGTAGACTGTGCATTTGCATGCTTTAAAGTCACATAGAAGTAATTTTAATATTTCCTTTTTATTTCTAGAACACCTGTTCATAGACCCATATAAGCACAGACCTAAATCTCATCTTCTTGTATTGCTGTAAACTATTGTGTTGCTGTAAAATATTTTAGCTGATAGAAACTCAAGCCAACGGCTTTATATTCCTACTTATATATGTGTTTATTATGCAGTAGCTCAGAACAAGTTAAGAGGCAACTGCATGCTCTAGCTACACAGAAGGCACAAAGCACCTGGCCTTTTCCTTTCAGTCAGTGGAAGAGGAGAGATTCTCCCAGGTAAATCTGTCTAACATAGAGATAAGAGAATTTGTACCCCTCTCCCAGTAGGAGAAACACTCTGTGTTTCTGCAGTGAGTGAGAACTGCTTTAACAAGATTCTTTTCTTTCTACAATACTTTAAAAAAACCACAAAACACAATTTTAAATCTAATAAAACTGATTAGCTAATAAAACTGTGTTTGGACTACATTCAGGTGGCAGTCACACTTCTCTCGCAGCCCATGACCTGCACTCATCCCATGGTGCTCTGCACATTCACTATCAGCTCTCCATACCGTCCATGCACTTTCAGTTTGGCAGCGGCTACAGCATCCCTCTGCCGCAGAGAAAGGCTCCAGGACAGAAAGACTTCCTCCGTTACCCCTTCCCACTGCAGCCTTTTGGTTGAAGGCACATTCATTCCAAGCCGTATGGATCATCGCCTTGTTTCACTCTCGCAGAGCCTAGTTCCAAACCTTAAAACCTCTGGCAGCTGCTCCCGTGCAACAGAAGCTCACCGATGGCATTCACCTTGCCCTTTGTAGCCTGTATTCTGCACTCGCCCCAGGTGAGTTCTGCACTTCACTTTTCCACTCGGCTATGTATGGGACCCCAATACCCTTTCAGTCTTGCACAGTCTGAAGTGGCTGTCTGGCTCTTGCTCAGAGAAACGTGTCAGCACAGAAGCGGTCGCTGCACTAGTCCTCCTGTCTCCAAACTTTCCAGCAAAGCACCATGAACTGGACCTCTGCAAGACTGAGGTTAAAGACTGAGGCGCTTTAAAGTGCAGACCATCATGCTATGTGTGCAGTTTCTAGGTTGTTAAGAGGACAGTGAGTGGCACATCTTTGTGGCGCCAATGGAAGCTTTCAAATGTCAGGAAGACAGCAAGGTCAGCGAATGTGTGCTCTCTCTCAATCTCTCCTGGCACATTTCTCTGTGCAAGCTGTGGCTGGAAACCCTTTGGTTTAGATTCAGGCTGCCAGAGTGCCCAAAGGCCATAGTAGGTAGAGCTGGGAAGGAAAGAGCACAGCACCAGTCTCTTCTAGGACTGGTGGTGGTGTCAGCTGAGAATGATCTTCCTTGCTCAAGACCTACCTGGTGCCCGCTGAACTGGGTCACACAGCCTGGAAACGTGCACCTTCCCTCAAGATCTATGTACCAGTGGAGTGTCCCACTCTCGCAGATACCCAAAAGCTTAAAACATCCAGCAGTTGCTTCCATGCAACAAGTCCGACGGACTCTACCAGGCCTACAGGTGATTCTCCCTTACCTTCTGCACCACAAGACCTCTCAGTGTCACACAGTCTACTGCGAAACAGCAGCGCCTTTCCACTTGGAGAAGCTGAATGCCCCAGGACAGAAAGCTTTCACAAACCGGCCCCATTGTGTTCTCCTTGCAGCCTTTCAACTTCGGAGCAAGCACTGAAGCTAAGAACTCGGCTTCTCAGCCGAGTGTCTTGTCATAAACACACAGTCCGATACGGCCATATATTTCTCACACAATAAAAAGATGTGTCACGATGGACAAACTGCTTCTGTAGAAACATGCCGATGCTCTACACTTTTCTTTTTAGTCCTGCGTACCATCCCATTCTCTATCCCACAGTCCGGCACACCGTAAACAAAAAAGTTTCAAGACGTTTCTCGCACAAAGAACTGTGTCAGGACACAAGCTTGCGCGGACTTTTGCCCCGGCCACTTGCGGCAGCCTGTCTTCGCGACGCCTTACGGGGGCAGCCCTCATTCCTTCCGAACTTGCGAAGCGCCAGCAGACGGCGGTGCCGTCTGCCCGCTCCCTCCC
>VXAZ01003372.1:55701-111513 GCA_013399875.1 Gymnorhina tibicen | reverse complement strand
GGGTTTTCCCTTTTATCTAATCTTAGTGGTTCAACTTACAGTCCAAAGTACTAGTCAGGTATCTTCAGGGAGGCTTCTTTGGTTGTACCTTCTTTATACAGTTTTTGTTATAATGAGCAAAACTTTATATCAGTGTCTAAGGCATGGAATATTTCAGTCTCTGACAGAAGGCTACAGAATTAATGGTTATATAAGTAAAAACAAAAAATAAATTAAAAAAAAAATATATATGTATATTATTTAAGAAAGATCAGTACAAAACATACAGAGCCAAATTTGCTACCTCCAAGTTGCTACCATGGAATAAAAATCTGGTGGAAAGAGGTTATATATTACAGAAAGAAACCCAGAAGTTTAATTTTTCAGAATATCAGGTTGCCTTGGAACTGGGTAACAAATGGACATAACAGCTGGTTAAGATATGTAGTGACATATTACAGTGTTTTTTAAGATTAGAAATAACCCTCAACGTACTGTGGGAAAGTGTTGCTACGTTTTCCATCTTGTCTCTCGCAGTGGTAAATTCATATTCAGAGCAAGGGATCATTTCACCCCATTCAGCAAAAGATGCAGCACAGAGCAGGTGTTCACATTCTAAGGAAAAATCAAAGGAAACAAACTGACACAATAGAACTGAGGAAAAGTTCTCAAAGGAGCTTGCTAATGCAAAATTTTCTGTAAAAGGGTATTTAGGTATGCACACGATAAATTATATATATGTTCAAATTTCAGTTGATTTATTCCTATTCCTTCCTGGGTGCTGACTATTTCCTCTTGAAGATTCCTGACAGATTCTCATAAGCCACCTCAAGACTCTGGATCAAAAGGCGTGGTGTAAATTTGTCATTGAGTTATCATTAATTTTCTTGAAATGACAACTTACACAGTATTCACGTGCAATTCATATATTTATTTATTTATTTGTTTATTTATTTCAGCTGGGAAAATGAGGAGTGCAGTCCATGTAAACTTACTTCTCAACTGAATTTATTAATCTTTGCCTATCATATTTCTTTTTCTATCCCAGAGGAGTAGTTTCCATGTATAAGAGTTGAGCAGAAAAACTGCATCCAGATGTCTGTTGACCAAGAAACTTCCTTCATGTAGCCCTTATTTAAAGGCAGCATTTTTAATTTGTGAGGTAATGCAGAAAACACACTGAAGGCACGTAAGTATACAGAATCACACCAGGAAGGTCATTCCGTCATACAGAGAGCATGGCGAGTACAGAGAGAGAAATGTATGGCCATACAATTTACATGGCAGCCTATGATGCTATCTCCAGGATTCTCATACCCCAGAAGTTTTCTTCAGTCAGTGACCAGGAGGAGGAACAGTAGACATGAGTCTCACACATCATGGGAGATTCTTGTTCACCTCCACATGGCAGTGAGCCAAAGAGGAAATACTGTCTGTCAATATGGAACCATTATTCATTACATCAGCCTTGCCTGGAAACCTACCTGATGCTGTTTTCTCAGTAATTTTTAAGCTTCATTTTCTTATTGAAAAGTAATAGTGGGTTGAAACAGTTCAGATTTTCTTCCTAAAAATTCTAAGAAATAAAAAACCACAATACTTTTTTTGTAAGTCCTAATGCAAAGATGCTAATGTTTTTAATTTTCTATAACAAAAAACATACCGTAATTTGAAGTGGAAATCTATTCTCAGAAATCCGATGTGGGAGATCAATATTTCTAGTAGGAGCTGTGAGAAACTAAGCCCATTCCTCTTTTTGGGGTTTTACAAATTTTATAAGGGACAACAGGGGACAAAGGTCACTTAAAGCAAACGGACAGCGCTGGGTGCTTAGCTCATAGCCAGGGGCATGCTCATGTACACAGACTTCTTGGTTATATGCTTTAACTTCATGCATATTAATAAACTACAACGCATATGCATAGTTTTTTTCTGAGAACTAATATACATATTTTTAGAAGGGATCAACATAATTCCTCCCCTGACCCATCTTTTAGAGCATGCATAGTGTGATTGTGGGGGTCTTCAGGGGTCTTCTCCGATGAAGGCTCAAGTTCTCTTCATATCTAGAACTTTTCGACTTTGTCTTTGGAGCATGCGCAGTTATCGTATTCCTAGGTCTTTCTGGGTCTAACCAGTTTAAATTCTTTACTTTCTAATTTATTGGCTTCACATCTCGCTGCTTCCCTTATCTAGCTATAATCGTCTATTTTTGAAATTATCCACTTGGCGAGTTTCAGTTTATTTAAGCGTTAAGCGATTAGTTAACCATATACTAGCTATTACATTGTATAAAAGGTTATGATTCAGATTTTATAGGTATAAAAATTTATGATTCAAATTATACAGGTATCTTATAACTCAAGCTATATTAGCATCTTGTAACTTTGACCCCAGTTATAATGTTAACTAGTTAATATCTGCATAGAAAACTTACTCTTAACATGTTTACTCATAGTATTTATTATCATATTCTAATACATAATATTTCTTACATTTTACCACCTGTGAAAGCCAATGCTATAATAGCTGTTTATCACAGAGCACATGCTGGATGGAGCAACACAAAATAGGATAAGACATCTGAAACATGCTCAGCTTGCAGCCTGTTCTAACTTTTTGAGAATGCAGTAACCATAATCCACTTCTTTTCTTTCTACGCCTTGGGTACATAGAGAAGAGGTGCAACAGCGACACAACTTTTTCTGTAGTACCAAGGATGTATCTGAAGAAGGCTCAAGCAGCATAGCCTGAGCTGGTTGTAAAAGCGTACTTCGAGATGGCTATTAGAGACCATGGTGATGCATAGCACATCCCCATCCGATGACTTAACGCATTCTTAACAAATTTAGAAGAGTGTGTTTAGTTGCATAACTAGTATATTGTGATACACAGAGGTGAACTTTCCAAAATAGGAACTCAGATGTCTCAGGGGCTTTCCAGATACTTATTAAGGAGACCTCTTAGTCTGACCATTCATGAGACTCCTGCAGTCACAATCCCACCACCAGAGACTGTCACTGCTGGGACTGAAGCCCCTTCACAGTGGGTGGCTCCTGTCAGGAAAGTTAATCCATGAATGCCAGAGATTTATGTCCAAAAAGGAGACAGTGGAGTCCTTTTACTTTATTCGAATAAAGGGAGAGACTATGGGGTAGTCCCCCGGGGTCTGTCGAATTTTTGGAGGATGCAGCTTCCTTTTTTATCCTGTTTTTCCAGCCACATTTCCCTCTCTCTTCCCCCACTGGCTTAGGTACTTGAGCGGTACAGACTTCCCAGAATGCCTAATACTTAAAATTCCCTTCTGAAGTATAACCCCCCCTTAATTTTTTAGTTCCTGGAATTCATGGTTCTTACCACCGTTTCTTTCATCTCTCAATATACAATTTCATTTATCAGCAGACTTACAGTTTATTTGTAAAGACAAATCTTTTACATTCCATTCATCAATCGGTGAAATTCCTCCCATTGTTTCTTTTATCTCTCAGTGTCAGTCTTATCTACAGCAGGCTCACAGCCGGTGTGTAAAGACAAACCCTCATTCCTTTCAACAGGAACTCAGATGTCTCAGGGGCTTTCCAGATACTTACTAAGGAGACCTCTCAGTCTGACCATTCATGAGACTCCTGCAGTCACAATCCCACCACCAGAGACTGTCACTGCTGGGATGGAAGCCCCTTCACAGTGGGTGGCTCCAGTGACCCACTGGGAGCCTCACCTGAGTCCCCCCACTCTCACTCAGACGAGGCTTCCCAGGGCAGACTCTCAGATGTCTCATTCCACAGAACAATTTATTCATGGCGCAGTAACACAGAAACAGCCCAAGCTGGTGCCTCCGAGGAGGATCCCAAGCAAAAGAACCCCCGGGCTTTTATACCCTCATGGTCCAAGAAAGCTCAAGACTCACTCTTCCTCCTGAGTCCTCAGCTCCTGCTGTGTCTCCCAGTGTCCATTCACCCAGCTGGCAGCACCAGTCATCCTGCCCTTTGCTGTCTAAAAGGTTATCACTTCACGGCTCCCCACTCCCCTGGCTGGCCACCACCAGACTTCGTGCCCTTTGTTGTGCAAAGAGTCGGCAGTTCACAGCCTCTTGTCTCGAGTTCCCACCCAGAGCTCAATCTGCATCTCAATCTGCATCTCAGTCTGCATCTTGCAAACCCAGTACCTGCACCAGATGTATTCCTCAACACATCTTTCCAAAGTCCTTTTATTCTATGGTTCCAAGCATCTCAAGAGTCTTCTGACACCACATCAACCAAGACTGCTAGGATTAACTTCAAAAACCATGGCTCCTAGTGTAGTTTGGAAGCAGAGAGAAGTCTGTCAAATAAAATAAATTCCACAAGGTAGAAAATGTAAGTAAATTTTGATAGGAAAAACACCCCATGAAATAAGTTGTCTGGAGAGGGCATACCTTCAGGAATAAAGATGCTCGGCTACAAGCAACCATCTTTGGATAGAAGGAAGCACATTCTTCCACTTGTAGTTGCCAGCACTATTAACAACTGTTGTGATGTGACAGAGCACCATGACACCCCAGCTCAGTTCTTCAGTCATTTCTATTGAAGGAGCCATTACCTTACCTTCCTTCATGATACAAAGCTCCTTGAGATGAGCCAGGCCAAATCCTTCCTTCCTCAGGACGTGTATGAAATTCTTTCAGCACTTCTTCAGCCTCTGTCACAGCAGCTGTGACTAGAACTGGCCAGAGTTCTACAACTTTGCCTGTTGTAGAAAAAGATTTGTTTCACCTACGTAGAAAGACATTAGTAGACACAGCTTGAACTACTACAGAAGAGGAGAAATAATTTAATTACTTTGAGCTTCTGCTTATCTCTACTATGGTATGTCAATATCAGTCCAAATTTTCTGGTCAAGACCCACTGTTTAGATAACCCATTTCTCCCTTCTGATGACAAGTGGAAGCAGCTTTGACTGCAGCACTGACCTGTCTTAGTCATTATTCCACAATAGCCAGTCACCTCAGAATTTGTACCTGATTCAAATAAATTATTTTCAAGTTTTTCCACTCCATGTCACTGCATAGGCACTTCACTTTCTCTGTTCCCAAAAGAGATTTATTGTAACATGGATTTTCCTTGTTTAATCCCTTTTACAGATTTTGTTATTAATTTCCAGTGTCTTGAGTAGAACAGGCATCTACTGGAGGCAGGGTTGCAACTCTTCTCAAGTTCAGACTTGAATCATCCGCAGTCTTCCCCAAAGGGGGTGAGTCTTCATTTAAATTGTTGATAGAAATAAAATAATGCACCCGTTCTGCTAATACCTCATAGAGGATATTTTAGTAATTTCAAGACACGAATTAACTTCTTTACTGAGCAATGTTTTTATTTAATACTTGAATGCCTATTATATATTTTATTAAGTAAATTAAGTACTTGGTAGTTTACCTGTTCACTAACCTTGTTACTGGATAATCTGGAAAATCTCCCCAAGCAAGTAACTGAAGGAACGTGTGACCCATTTAAATTGTTCCCTCCAGCAAATAATGTATATAGTAACTATACTGTAGACAAAGTTTTGAAATTATATTCCCAGAAGACCACGTGCAGGTTGTTCACTAAGCCTGCAAACTCAAATTTTCTTGAGATACCATAAAAATACATGATATTGACCTGAACGGCTTTTACAAAATAAAGAGTTTATTAGTTCACGATTTGAAAGCTGGTGCTCAAATTTCCACGTGTTTGACAGTAGTGATGTTGGAAAACATACCAGTTGAAAAATTTTTTATATATAACTTTAGCCAGGTTTTTTCACCTTTGCCCCAGGGGAAGGGAACTGAAGCTTCTTTCCAGGGCATTGTTTCTGTAGGTGAGGCCTGATGGGCTTAGCATTTCAGCAGACTGGGAGTAGCCCCAAAGAGATAAGGCCATCAATGGAGCATCAACAGAACATCAGCAGCCATCTAGGAACATCTACCCCAGACTCTGCCTCTGAGTTGGAGACATCACCTCTGGAAAAGACTGATAAGAAAATCAAGGAAAGAAGACCTAATTAGCATCGGAGGTGAAGAAACTTGGATCCAACAAGAAACCAAATACTAAGAACTACACAACTTGAGACCAATGAACACTGACCCAATTAGTTTCTATGAGTTTTGACTGTATAAAAGATCTGAAAAATCTAGTAACTGTCATGTATCATGGAATGATTCTCTCTGCACACCCGGGCTATGTGTGGATAAGATGATTTCTGTGATACATCCTGGCCAGAACATCCTGGCCAGATAATAAAGTAATGCCTTGACTCTCTAAGATTAAAAATGTTGTTGGAGGGTTTTTGTTTTTCCTGCAGTTTTGGTGACAGTGATGGAAAAGTGTCATGTGCTCCATTTTTGCTATGCTTTGCTATCCAGTAAAAAACCCCTTCTGAAGCTGAGTGAATGCTTTGTAGAACTGGGATCTTAAACACCAAATTGTGAAACTTGTCTTAAAGACAAGTAAGATAAATGTCACCCTTGTTTCATGAAAAATGGGGACTACCTACATTTTACCCCAGTCAAAAGCATATATTGGCACTGTTGGGAAAGCTTAAATCTAAGAAGGATATCAAAATGTGTCTATTCCACACTTTGTAAACAAGTTATGCTAAAACAGAGTCTTAGCTCAATGCTGGGTTCAGCCTAAGCACATTTAGTGTCTTAGCATGGGCCTTCCTTTTCTTGTTATCAGTTCTGGATTAATTAAGGGCTGCTGGATCTATCCAGCACACAGATTCAGAGATAGGTATGGAGATGTTTCCAGTAGGAACACTGGGGTTTTTTCCAGCTTTCTAAAGTCATTCACCTCTCCAGGGATGTTTACAGAGTCACTTCTATATTTGATATTACCACTTTTGACATGTGGCACTTTCTGGGACAAAAAGAACAATCTTCCCCTTTTGCTCATCTGTGAGACTTCAGCTCTATCCGGCTTATTGTGCAAAGTCTGAGAACAGAGGAGTGGGAGGACTGGTGTCTTAGCCACAGAGCTTTGCCAGTCTCAGGTCTGCCTAGCAGTTATCTGGGAGCAAATACAGATATATTAGCTCTCTCTAAATCACCTCTGCAGCTGCTACTGAACAGCCATAGATGGGCATCAGCCACAAGTAGCTCAAGCCCTGTGAAAGTCATGTTGCCAGAGGCTAGGGAAGCAGAAAAGGCAGGACACCTGCAGGACACCTCTGGTTCTCAATAAATGTACTGTAAAGAAGAATCACCGTTCCCTTGTGTGCTCTCTGAGTGGTATGCAATGACGCTGTGTGGGGTGAGTGGAGTGAGTGCAGCATCCTTCCCGAGAAGCGTCCCTTAGCCACTCGGTTGGTGCAGCACAAGCACACTGACACACCCGTGCAGGTGGAGGCACGCTCACACACACACACACACACACAAAAAAAAGCAGGATCACTCTAGCATCACCAGAGACAAAAAGGCAGGAGGGATTCTTCGTATGGTATTCCATGGGGGCTTTACTGCAGCCACGAAGGGCTCAGGAATGAAGAACCTTGAGCAAAGAAAGGTTTGGGTTTATATATGGGGGTGGAGAAAGCATCAGGTGTGGTGGATTCTGCCCCAATTGCTGCGGCTGTCCATCATGAGGACGCCACCTCTGAGGCGGGACATAGCCTCTCAGGGGACAGCCCAGCAGGAGGAGCCGAGGCGTAAACCCCACCTCTCCTCCAGAAAGTTCTCCTCGGTTCGGTATTTCATTGGTTGTATGCGTTTGTACCCTCCCCTCGCGTATTTTTTATTGGACCCCTCGACTGTCTTTCCCTAATCTCTGTAACCCTATTGGATCCTGGACCCCCATAAAACCCCCCGAACACCCAGTGCTCCTCAGAGAATTCCCCTCAGAGTTCTCACCTTCTGACCTCTGTTCGTTCCCTCAATAAAGAGGACTTCAGGGAGCTCCCCTCCCGGACCCTTCATCTCTCCGTTGCCTCGTTATTTCAGCGCCTTGGTTTGCTGCTCGACTGGAGCTGCTCCACCGAATTGATAATAAAGGGACGTATCGAGGCGATACGCCCATCAGGCCCCTCTACTTGAATGACATTCTTGCTCCGTTCTGGCGGAACAAATCCACCCACTCCGCGAATGGCACCTACCACCGACTGCCTCTCCCACGATGATGGCCAACTGTTGGACAGGCGACGCCTGGCAACAATCAGGGACCAATGAGCTGAGGGCATGAGGGGGAAGAGAAGGTAGGGTGACATAACTGTAACCAGTGGGAAGAGGCAAGGGGTGGAACAGGGGAACCCAAAACCAATGGGGTGTTGAGGATGGGAGAACTTACTGGAACAAAGGTTTATAAGGGGTAAAAGGGTGTGCCAGCCAACTGAGAAGGATTAACATAATACAGCAAGGTTTGGTGGGGAATTCACCATCACCTAGAGGGTGACTTCAGACCTCCGAGCTGTCCCACCAGCGGACTTCCACCGCTTTAGGGCCCTTTGGCTCATCGGTCACTCCTGCTGCAGGCTCAGCTGCCGCAAAATGCAAATTCTGAGGACTGTTTCTGCTGTGATTCTTTCTGTCTCAGGCAGAGGTGTCTATATACAACATGCACTTAAAAAGCAAAAAATAAACCCCAGCTCTGAAAATATAAACAAATAGGAAAGTGTATCTGTAAAGAAGCAGTTTTGCATTTGCCCAGAGTGATAAGACACAAATCCTGCCCAGTGGATTCAGGACATCTGTCTTTTTTCCTTGTAATGAACTTGAGGGCTAATGTCATAGAGAATGAAAATAGATGTAATACTTCACCTCTTCCTGCTTTACTTTCAGGTAAACCTGCACCTCCTCAGTGTCTCTAACAAACCTATAGGGCTGCTAAGAGAAAGAAATGGAGAATCTAGCTTTGCTGATAAGAAATGGAATGCTTATTGTACTGCAGGCAGGTGTCAGTCCTGGTGTGGAGTGGTGATTCTGTTAGTTTTTATTTTTGTTTGGGGATTTTAGAAGGAGTGAACCTCCTCAAACACACCCACGCCCACACCCACACCCACACACCTGCAACTGGACAGATTTCAAACAAAGAGAAAATGGCTCTGTAGGGAATGAATGCTAATTTCCCTTCATTTCATCTGGAAATCTGGTTTAGTGAATGGAAGCCCAACTGTTCATATCAAGAGAATTATTTACTATATTGGGTAAAATGAATAAAGCCACTAGCCTAGCATAGATGCTTGTCTACAGGACTTCAGCCTGCTTGTTTTCAACAAATTAGCAATGCTATTTGAGAACCTGAACATACAGCATTGCATTCTATTTTCTTTCTTATTACACCAAATTCAGTGTCTCTGATTTGTATTTTATATAATTGTTCTATCCCTAGGTACTAATACCAGTAGATATTACTATTGGGTCAAACCCTGCTTATTTCACCAAACTACTCACTTACATGGAATCAGAAGGGCTATAGCCAGGAAAGCAAGATTTATTAATTATATTTTAAGTTCTAAACTATTGAAAACTTTGGAAATTTGAAAACTGACTGTCCCTGAAGATTGACCATGCTTCCAAATTATGGAACTTTGTACATATCAGTATAAATTAGTGTTAATATATTAACAAAATAAATTGTGTTAATATATCTGGATACATAAAAGTTTCTATTACAGACCTAAACTTTAATATTTAAGAGAAAGGAATTACTCTGGTTTAAAAATGAAGAAAAAAAATCAGGCCAGTTTAGATTTTAAATATGTCATAACACGTTAAAAATATTTCAATGGACCTAAGAGTAGAATATCAGCTTCTTTGTTTTACCTGCCTGGTTTAATATTCAGCCAGAGGAGTAATGTTTTGCTGTATGATCCCTGTTCATAGAATTCACCTGAGACCTCTGAGGAGGTTTTTGACTAAAGCCACCAATTCGGCTGCTACATCTAAGTCTGACAGGACAAATAAATGAGCTGCTGCCACATAGTCTGCCACATTAACACACTGAAGTACTGGTTTCTCTTAATACATGAAGAGATTTGTCTTAGCAAATGAACAGCAATCTCGCTACAGATAGAGCTCTTTTGCGCAGAAAAATAGAGTCCTTCAATTTGGTAAATTTTGTAAACACGTGTTTTAGCCCTATGTAAGTGCGTAATACCTAAGAACACAGCTAAGTTTAAGTTCAGTTTTTACATTTGTGTTTTGCTAAGTTTCCATTTGAAAGTTGAACATTGTGTAAATGAAGCATAATGAAGTTGTTCTTATAACAGATACTACATCACCATTCTGCATGTAGTATGTAGTTCCTTCTGTTTGCATTGAACAAAATCCTTCCATTCTCTTCAGTGCTATTTTACCTCTAGAAAACACACATGATACATTTGTGCACTCACATTGACTTCTGTGACAAAGAAAAATACTTACTCTCTTGGTCTGGATAAGTGCTAGTTTTCAGTTACTTTCCATCTGTTTTGAATACATCATAGTTACTTGACATGTTAGAATTAACCCCACTCTGTAAAAGCTCAATGCATATCTGATAGTTTTAAGCACGATTCATTTGTGTATGAAGGATTAACAAAGCTCAGCTGAGTTTACACTCTCCGTGGGCCTTGGTTCAAGCTCTTGTTTTGAAAACCTTGTTTGAAAAAGAAGACAGACAGTAATAAAATCACTCTTGATCCCAATATTTTGTTGCTGCCCTCTCTGCACTCCTCCAGCTTGACAGCTTGCCCATCGAGAAGGCTAAGAGTCTTCTCTCCAGCTGCAGTACTAAACACCCACAACCTTGATGGGATTTACACCTCTCTGAGTCTCAGAATGCATTAAATATGAGATCGCACTTGATCCCTGACTTCAGAAAGACATATGAAAATACACTGTTGGATGAAAAGTACAGAAAATTACATGGGGTTGAAGAGATGCTACCAGGAAATGAATCATGCACACCTTAAGACCCATTTAGCTGTTTCCTCTTGTGAGTTGCAGGGTTCTTAAATTAGGGTTTATACATCTCTAAAGATAACAAGACCATAATAAGAAACACCCTTCAGTGCAAGGCACTAATGTCCAGGTCCTCAAAAAAAGATCTGCCACCAAAAGAGGAGAGTTGGTCACATCACTGGAAAAGCTCTGTTACCTCTGGATAGAAGAGTACAAGTCTAATGGGAGACAGAGGTTTGCTACAAGAGAAAGCAGAACTGCAGCCTGTTCAAGGTAAGTTGTGATCAGTTATAAGTGACCCAGAGCTCAGAGTTGCAGCTCACATGGTGCAGATGTACTTGATAATGTTATTGCTGATTCTAAAGCAGAATTGTGGAGTGCACGCCAGTAAAATGGCCTATAAAAGCAGAGGGCAAAGGCAGCTGGAGCATGTTTCTGTGCTGGTATCTAAGGAATGGCATAATGTGATGACTTTTCGTTACAGTTGAGAAAATTGCTCGCTCCTTAATATGCAGTTTCAGGCTAGAAGTACAGTAGATACAGTAGATACTGTATGTTATAAATAAAAGCGGGAAATTCGTGCTCAAATATGTAATATTGAAATATGTGTTAAAGTTAAGTTACAACTAAGTTTAAAACAACCAGAGCTTGCCCAGAGAAAATCGTAACCTCGAACGGGAACGCATTTACATCCCAAAAACAGTGCTCCAGAGAACTGATGGCCTATCAAGAAAACATTAAGCTGGCTCCTGAAATTTGCAGTTTCAAAAAGAGCTTCCCGGCAGAGCTGATGAGCTATCTCCGAAAAACCCCTCCCAGCTCAGGTGTTAACAACCAGATCGAGAACCAAGATACGGAACATCATGAGCCATCAGATAACATCCTCTGGTGATGAGTGATTAATCAAGAGCAGGATGCTCTTTGTCCACCTCAGATTCATGAATAGCATGCTTCATGAATATACTGATTGGCAAAAAGAATACCCTGGATCCAGACTTTATGGGAAAAACTGTATATAAAGCAAGCTGTTGGAAGCAGTCGGGGTGAACAGAGGGAGGTCTGATGCGATAGAGGTCAGACCTGCGTTCACCCAGTTGCAATCCCGGGCTTGGCACTGTCTCCTTTTCGATCATGGCGTTGCGTGTACGAATTCTCGGACACGAAATAAATTTTATACTTGTTTTACTTTTAAATTGGGCGCACTTATTTATTACGCTGTATATACTGTATTCCTGAGGTGTTGGTGGTTAAGGTCTGTAATTCACAAAAAGGGAGATGTACTGTTAGGATCCATGCAACCTTCTATGATGAGACACAGAATTTCAACAATGCCAGACATGTAACTCTAATGTCACATCCAAGATGTCCACCACAAGCTAACTGTGGTATTATTTATCATTTATAGGTTATCTACTTGTATTTGTTGCAAATTCACACTTACAACACTCTCTAAGATATTGTAGTGGTCTTTATAATGAGTTAGAATCATTCCACCATTGCAAGTGAGCTAAAGCCAATTATATATATGTATTTTTGTATGTTTACAGACATAAATACTAATATTGTGTCCGACCTGGGCATTATTTCAATGTGGAGAGAGTGGTTTATAAAGCTGGTTAACATTTATGTTAAATATATGCTGCACTGTGTAGATCAGTGACAGTCAATGGCTTGAGGAGTGAGCAGAAACTAATTTATTAATGCTGGGCTTTTAATTGAAGTAAAAGTCTACTTCTACTGACTTAGAGCTTAGCCATAGAAGAAGATCTGAAAACAAAGAGATTCCAGTGGTTGCAGCTTGATCTTAAAGAAATTCTAGTGATTTTAAAAGGTTAATATTACAGAAGCAATTTTATAGCCCTTTTTCGACCTTTCCCTGTATTTNCCAAGCATTCCCACCGGGATAAAAATCTGGGGTTTGGAACAGCATGAGAAGCCTTACCTGCTGGGATCCCAGAGGACAAGGACTACACCACCACTGGATTTCCGGAGGAGGACCAGACTTCTCTTCTACAAGATCACCACTTCAAAAGAACCATTTCAAGGAGAACTGCAGCTACCGCCGAATCGGACTGCTACCAACACCCTGCCTGGCAGGGTGCCAGGTTGTACCCCTGACTCTGTCAGGCTTTAAACCAGTGTCTCTGTATTATTGTTTTGTTATATATATATATATATAAGTAAAAATTGTTATTCCAATTTCCTCGTATCTTTGCCTGAAAGCCCCTTAATTTCAAATTTATAATAATTGGGAGGGAAGGGGGTTGTATTTTCCATTCCAAGGGGGGCTCCTGCTTTCCTTAGCAGACACCTGTCTTTCAAACCAAGACGGGAGGTAAACAGGCTTTTTCTCATTACAAAACTACAAGAAGAACTAATTTTTGCTATTTTTCCTTTACTGGAACTACTGGACTATTTGAAAATAATTGTGTCTTGTTAAATTGTTGTGCTACTACTTTAAAAGGTGAAATCAATCCTGCTTTACTACATTGAATTTTCTATATGCAGGAAGTATTTTCTCCCCCAAAATAATCACTGTAGTCATTAAGACCACATGCCATGGCTCTTGTAGGCCAGAACTCAGCACAACACTCTCAAATGTAAAAACTGAACTTAAACTTAGCAGTGCCCTTAAGCCTTACACACAACAGGGCCAAAGCACGTGTTTACAAAGTTTACCAAATTGAAGGAGGGTTGTCAGTAAGCTTTAAGCTGCCTGGAGTACTGAACAGACAAGGCTGTTTAAAGCAAGAGCAAATGACAGCCAGAAGGCAAAGTATTCCAACTTTCCAACATTTTCGTATACTGCTAAATGGGCTGCTGTAGGCAGAGGATTCTTCATTCGTCCCTGGCTCACTCAGAACCTTAGGCACAGGCAGAGTTTCTGTGGTGCTAGTGCTTTAACACAGGGTCAATGCCCACACTGGTTTAAACTTGAGAGGGTTTATACCATTAGTAGTGATGATCTACTCCTGTTAGGCCTCCAAACTAATGTTGTAGTTTTGAACAGAACGTTGCAAAGATGACAGAATGTCTGAAGGCCAGAAACGTTTGATGTAGTACTTCTCATACTTGTCAGTTTAGAAGTAATCCACTGTTCCTACTCAATTTACAACCTCTTCAGGCCCTCACTGGAAGACTGGGGACAGTTATGAACAATTGTTTTTCACTAGACTTTAAAAATTGTTATACTGTCAGGTTTTGTATTCTGCAGAGAAAGTGGGACATCCTTAAGGTTCTCTTGACTTAGGGTTGAGTATCTCAAGGCAAAGCCACACTTCCTAGGTTTCCTTCACAACCTTTGTTTGGAGGATCTGCCAAGTTTTACTGAGAGATTCAGTGGTGTTTCTTTCAGCTCTTTTAAATCAAGTCCCACATATGGAGGCAGAACTTGAGGCTTCAGTTGTCTTCTACAGTAGGTCTTGTGGCAAGACAGGCATTTCAATGGATTTGTAGAGAGAAAAAAATGGGCAAGGGTGTATTTGCTGTTCTTTTACTTACAGGTTACAGATTACAGGTAGCTGGAATGTTAAGTTTTCTACCTGGATAAGAAATTGAAACCTGCCGTTGTTTCTGTCTTTTTTTTCTGGAAGGTACTAAATGAGAAAGCATTAGAAGACCCTTAGAGAAATTTTTTCTAATCAAGAATTAAGGACAACTTTATTATCCTCATGCATGTAATTTTCATCAGTAAATAATGTTGACTTGTTTTCAAGTGCTCAGCTCGGTCTATGAGTATTCTGTACTTTCACATGGAAATCTGTATAAATACCTTGGGTTCCATCTCCTGATTGGTCTTTTTTTTTTTTCTCTTTATGGTTGTTTTATTTTTTTGTAATGGGATTCAAGAACATTCTCAAGATGTGATCTAGAGTTCTTTACTTTCTATGTAAGGGCATCCATTTCTGGCTTGAAGTACAGCCTGAAGTTAGAGGCTGAGTTGGGTCTTTTCCCACCTAGCTACAGAGTGTAAGTGGTAGGAAATGAATGAGTTCTGAAGAGGAAAGAAATGCTGTCACAGAATTTAGTTTTAGATGAGAGCAGGGAGAAAACAAAGATCTTGACTAACTAGTTCAGCTTTAATTTAGGAATTCACTAGCTACCCATTGGAAGGATGCATAACTGTCATCCATTATATCATTGTGCTTTCTCCTTTTGCTCTGCCAAAGATATAAAGGTGGGAATTTGAATAGAAGTGAGAGCATATGTCAAGAGTACCTAATAAAATCACACTATGTTGAGTACGTAATTACAAAAACATGCGAGTTAGAGTTTGTTGATAACCTCTATTATTCACTGTACACTTCTGATATAATATTACTTCAAAGTTTTAGGATGAAACCCATACAAAAATTACTCAAGGCCTAATTATGCTACAGCCTTAGAACAGAGAGAGGGGTTCTTAAACCTGATACAATGTATATCCTGTCCAGGAAGTGTAAATGAAGGTGTGGAAGGTGTCTCCAGTCTCTCTACCCCATGTCACATTTGGTCATGCAGTATTCTTGTACTCAACTTGAAGGTTAAAAGTAGTTTTATATGTTAAGGGGCACCTTCAGTACTTGGTATGTTCAGAGCAGTGAAACACTGAACTAAGTAACAAAATGGATGTCAGTTGCAAGGAAAGTGATAGCCAAACAGCTAAGAAAAAGTGATCAGAGTTCACAGGTAGCACTGTGGAAGAGAAAGCACCTACATCAGATTTTGCATTCTCTGGCCAGTACAAGGCATCAAGCAAGCAGAGGAACTAAAAGTTAAACAATACAGAAAAAGACTTCATAAGACTAAATAGTGGAAAAATGTGTAGAAGTGCCCTGGCAAAATATTTTTGAAATCTAAAAACAGCACCAGAGATGAGTGGAAAAGATAATGTAGTCTTGAATACCATTATTAAAAATCTCTTCCACTAGATAGACGTTAAAAATAGACATTGCTGGGATCTGGAGAGAAGATCAAACACAGTCCATGCATTGCAGACCCTTCCAAGTCCTCGGTTTCTGTCTGTAGATGTAAAAGATGGAATGTTTGGAACCTGACTGCAAAATTTCAGAAGTGATGATAATGCTACTAAATCAAAAGCCTGGTTATTTTTAAATCTTAGATTTGAAACTGTCTCCTAAATGAAGGATCACAAATTGCTAGTGTTGTTTGGATGTTCTTTGATACAGTTCCAAGCAGATGCAGATAGGAGTACAACCTTGTTTTGTTGCCTGAGTGAATATTTGTCTAGGATGCTTCTGAGGGGTGTGTCATTCTATCCAGTAATTAAAAACCATGCTTTCTGACTAATCCGTTACTGAAATTTTACTCATCTAGATTCAGATTTCTTATATAATTCCCTGGTACTTAATTGAATCTTTGGACCCATATATTCCTGCAAGCAGACAGGATATCAAATAGGCATGTCCCCCTACACAGATCAGTATCTTATGCAAAGTCTAATAGAAACAAGTACTTACAGCATCATAAAAATATACCTTTCACTTATGGCGGACAAAAGAAAAAAGTGGGTGAAAGAACGAAGGAACTCATCAGTTATTACCTCTTATTAAGGACATAAGATGAGTGATGAAATTTACTAAGAACTCTCTAAGTAGATGTCATTGACTAGAGAACTCCTTGGGTACTGTCTAATATCCCAAGTCAATTTCAGTACGTCCTTAGACATCCTAGATGTTTCCCATATTTCTCATGTCCTAGTGAAAGAAGAAGAAACCTCTAGGTCTTGGGAAGTGAGGAGCATTTGGAACTGAAGCTAAAAAAATTATTCCATTTTGGCATATGGATTACCTGATGACAACGCCAATGTCTGGATTTTCAAAGGAACATACCTGCCAGTCAGCATCTCAGAAACACCTCTGCAGGATGATTGGAGATGTGGCAAAAGAAGAGATCACAAAATGAACAAATGAGCAAATCATGTCTCCTTTTCTTTTGATGAGAACTTAGTGCTCGCAACACTGCACCCTTGGAAATTAATCTCTCACTTATACAGGCCTGAAAAGTAGTGAAATTCAAGAAATATCCATGTTGTGTTGCTTGTGGCCCTCACCTTAGTGCTGGAAATATCCCACAATATGGATAACAACAGTTTTAAGTTCTTCTGTTATCTCTTCTGAATGTCCGATAATATTGCTGATTTTAGGAACTCCCTAAATACAGACAAGGTGTCTTAGAAAGGAGATAGTTTATTCCATGCAGAGTGCTAGGTGAAAGTTTTCCATAGATCATGCATGTCAAGGAGTAAAAAGCAAGAGAATTTATACATTGAAATCTACATAAACCCACCTATCTAGTACATGGTTACACCTACAGATTGCATAATTGTTTAGCTTGTGCCACTTTATGAAATACGAGTTACTGCACCTCTGTGGGCCTCTTAGGGGGCCTCTGGTGGTCTCTGGTTTGGGGAGGTGTGCCCTACTCAGTTTTGAGCAACATTCAGTTCAGTATGCACAGAACTCCAGGTTGATTGCCAAGGAAGATGTGATCTGTAACTCAGCACCACATCTTCTCAGACAATTGCAAAACAGGTCATAAAACACAAAAGCTTTCCATAAACATTGAGCAACATCTACTTAATACACCTGATAGCATCTTTTTACATTCCACAGAGAGGTTAAAGTTGAGAATGATACCATCTGGTTCCATCTGCAACAGAGATCAAAAGAAGGAACAGAGACAGTGAATTCTGCTTGAAGACTCAGAGCCTAAAAATACAGGGAATTCTGCTTAAAGACATCAATAAGACTTCCAACTGCTGGTTATTTGTTTATGTGGACAACGGCTCACTTTACTGATCATTTTTAAAAGTCAGACTCACTAAAAAGTAATGCCACTCAGTCATGATTCTCTTGAAGTTCTCTGAGTGACAAAGTTTGGAGAGCCCTTTTGGAAATCTAGACCTAGGAGTTGTCCCTAGGGCTTCAGTATAGCTCAGGGATGTCGGGGTCAGGATCAGAGTGCAGGACACGGTGCCTGTTGCTCCCCCACTCAGGCTGCTTAAATACACTGCTGTTCAGCAAGCCAGAGAACGGAAGACTGTATAGACACCCTCACTGATGCTGTCTGGGTTAGAACTCTGCAAATGGATTGCTAAAGTGTTATTTTATGCACCATAAGGAAAATAATTTTGAACAGAGAGATGAAATCAATTGTTCCCTTGTCACGGTGTACTGTGAACATAATGATGTGTCCTTGCAATGTGTGTTTCTCCTTTGGCTTTGCGTTGTTGCCACATCACCTGAGGGAAAATGGCTTGGAATAAGTATGTAATTTCCATTACTTCCTTCCCTGTCTGAAAACTGTTTTTAAAATTCTTCCTCCTCCCCAACAAATCTCAGTTTTTGGAAATGCAGCTATCAAGAGAAAGATAACCGTAAATAAGAAATAGTACTGTCTCCAGTCTATGGATTGATGAAAAATAGAGAATGATCTTCCTCTGCTTCTTCCTTAGACTCCTGCCTTCTGAGAAAGATTAAGACGGGCTGTCTGAACTGCAAGGAACACATTGAGATTCTGCTATGACCCTTTGACAGACACCCAAAAGGGCAACAGAAAATTTTTTTTGTCAGAGCAAGCTTGTTTCACTGTAAAAATGTCAACATTTCAGCAAAAATGACTAATTTCCAGATGAACCACTTGAAATAAAAGCCAGGGCAGGAGGAGGAAAAGGGGGGGAAAAAAAGAATATTTCGGTAATAATCCTGAAAGGAGAAGTATTTTGTGGGAGAATAGCCCACTGTAGTGTTGCCTGCAAAATTCTTCTGCATCTCTGGGGCTGCTGAGCTAGCAGGGCTGATTGAGAGGGCTTTAAACTAGGTTTGAAGGGGGAAAGGGAATAAGACCACTCGAGATGAGCCTGAATGGAGGAATGCCGGTGTTGGGGGTGACATCGACAGCCCAGCTGAAGTGCACCAATGCACCCAGCATGGGTAACAAATAGGAGGCAGCAGGAAGCTGTGATGTAGTTATCACCATGGAAATGTGGTGGGATGACTGGAGTGCTGCAGTGGATGGCTACAAGCTCTTCAGAAGGGACAGGCGAGGAAGGAGAGGCCGTGGGGTGGCTCTGTGCACTGGGGAGGGTTTCCACTGTGCGGAGCTCAGGGACAGCGGGGATAAGGCTGAGTGCCTGTGGTGACAATCAGAGGGATGGCCAACAAGGCAGAGATCCTGCTGGGAGTCTGTGACCGACCACCCGACCAGGATGAAGTGAAATATTCTATCAGTGGATGTTTCATGACCTCTAGCCCTTGCTCTTGTGGAGACTTTAACTTGCCAAATGTCTGCCAGAAACACAGCACAGTGGAGAGGAGGCAGTCTAGGAGGTTCCTGGAGAGTGTGGAAGGTGACTTCCTGACACAGCTGGTAAGGGAGCCTACCAGGGCATGCCCTGCCAGACCTGCTGTTTACAAACAGAGGAGGGCCACGGGAGATGTGGTGGTTGGAGGCCGTCCTGGGAACAGATGATAGTTTTCAATTCTTGGTGAAATAAAGAAGGGTGTCAGCAAAAGCTCTACCTTGAGTGTACTGGGGGCACACTTTGGCCTGTTCAGGACACTGGTTCAGACAGTCACTTGGGAAACAGCGCTTAGTAACAAGGGGTTCCAGAAGTCTGGACATGCTTTAATAAGGAAATCTTAAAGGTGAGGAAGCAGTCTCTCCCTATTTGCTAAAAGATGGCCTGACTGAACAGGGAGATTTTGCTGGAACTCAGATAAAAAGGAGAGTTTACCATCTTTGCAAGAAGGGGCAGGCAACTCAAGAAGAGTGCACAGATGTCAATAGGTCATACAGAGAGAATATTATTAGCAAGGCAAAAGCTCAGCTAGAATTCAGCCTGGCCAGTGCTGTGAAAGATAATAAAAAGTGCGTTTATAAATATATTAACAATGAAAGGATGGCCAAGGAAAATCTCCATCTTTTATTGGATGAAGAGAGGGAAAATTGTCACCAAGGATGAGGAAAATGCTGGGCTGCTTGATGCCATCTTTGCCTCAGTTATTAACAGAAAGCCCAGTTATCCTCAGGGCAGCCAGCCCTGGCAGACAGGGATGGGGGGAGCAGGATCGACCCCCTGCAATCCAGGAGGAAGTAGGTAGTGACCTGCTGTGCCACTTGGACAATCACAAGTGTATGGGACTGGATGGGATTCACCCAGGCGTACTGAGGGAGTGGAGGAAGAGCTCACCAAGCCACTCTCCATCATTTACCATCAGTCCTCGTTAACCAGGGAGGCCCCAGACAGCTGGAGACTGGCCAGTGTGATGTCCATCTACAGGAAGGGTTGGAAGGAGGATCCAGGGAATATAGGCCTGTCAGCCTGACCTCAGTGCTGGGGAAGAACATGCAATAGATCACCTTGAGTGCCATCAGGCAGAACATACAGGACAACCAGGGGATTGGGCCCAGCTGTTCAAGAAAATGACTGGACATGGCACTTAGTGCTGTGGTATGGTTGACAAGGTGTTGTTGGTTCAATGGTTGAACTCAAAGGACAATCTTGGAGGTCTTTTCCAGCCTTAGTGATTCTATAATTAGGAGTTTTCAAGAAACTTCTTCTTTAACCTGATAAAAATGTAAGGACATTAAATATCTTATGAAGGGAATAATTTGTGATACTGAAAAGTACCCAAATTCAATACATACACATCAGTATAGTATGTTTTTCCATCAGAAAAGCCCCCAAACGAAATTTGTCACACTGTAGTAAAAGCATGACCTGAAAAGAATGAAGTAACTGCTGAATCCAAGAATGTTTCTAGAATTAATTAAATTAACATTATTATTAAATGCAAGGAAATCAGAGTAGCATTAGATGCTGTTTAGAATAACACAGCAGAAAATATATTCTGTTTATACTGCTGTCACTAGTTCTTTTCCCTTTTCTGAAGAGGTTCTAAATCGTATTTTCATATTTCCAGCTTTTTCAATTATCACTGAAGTACTAATTCTTATTACCATGGAGTTTCCTTAATCCACATTTCTGTGTCTGTGCAGAATAAATCTTCAGATGTACAAGATGGTTGTGCTTTGAGGGTGGAAAGTATTGTGATTCATGTTCTGATTTGGATTAAAAGAGGTCATGAGATTCCTCCTTGAATCAAACATGAAGGCATACTCCTTTGTATGAGGTATGTGTATAAAGGCATAGTCCTTTCAATCATCTGAATGAAATAACATCAATTTCCACAAAACATTAAAAAACCCAGAGGAAAGCACACTTTATAAAATAGGCAGACCACTCATCTATTTGAACATCTATTTAGCATGTGTAAGACTTCAAAAGAACTTTTCAAGTCTGTGGTAAGAAAATAATAGCACCATGCAGGACCTTATTAATAACCTAAGGTTCTAATTTTATAACAAAATCTATTAAATTACCTGAAGCTCTGTCCCCCATCTGTTTTTATAAGAAATCTATTAGTCAGAAGTGTGCCTTTTTGCCTCCATAATGGAACTGGGAGAATCCATTATGGTACTATCGTAATGATAGTATGATAATCCTTTGTATTGTGGGTTATCACCTAAGATCACTTTTTATAAACCAAGACCTCCTTTTGCTGGGTAACACATAAACACAGAAGGAGAAGGCAGTGCTTGTCCCTCAGTACTGCAGTCTGTAGCATGGCAGGTTCACTAACTCCACTCTCTCATGTACAGTGAGTAAGTGTGTGCACCCAGCTGTCACACTTGCCTGATCCTGGTACACCAGCAACAGCCCTGGAAAAGCTCTGATGTCCATTCACCAGTGCTTTCAGAGCAGGATGCTGTTCACTGCAGCCCTGCACAGCTCCTTTCTTCAAAGCCTATTTAATCAAGGTGAGAGGGTTTAAATCTACATGCCAGCTGTGTTTTATTTGTAGTGAATAGTACTTCATAATGGAAATGTAAATCTGCAGCCAAGGTCAGAATGCACTGTGTAGGACAACCCGTCCTTTGTGTACTTCTTTCGCAACCCAGACCTTGTGATTTTTGCTGAAAAGCTTTTTATGGTAAAGGTGGAGGCATGAGAAATACTTTTCCATGACAATTACAGCTCTGATAAACTGCAGAACACAGGATAGCTAATTAGTGTTTTGATTAGACAGCTGGAATCATAGCCATGAACAACTCTTGTCACAATGTTCTTAAATTCTGCATTCCATATGAATTCAAATTACTTCAGTAATGCAAGTGCAAAGTGTTGAAATTCTATCCTGGTGTGAGTGGGGTGCTGCAAGAACTGTTCCTGACAGAGGTAAATATGACATAAAGCTATTATCTGCCATTTATAAGTAAAGTGTAATTATTCCTGTTTTTAACAATCATGTTTGCTTCTTCTATTAACCATGTTAGTATAAGCACATTCATGCCTATTCATTAGATACTGAATTGAACTGAAATGTAAAAGGGAGATGGGTAAGAAAAATCTTTGTATACTCTTAATAGTGCCGCATCATTCTAAAATTTGTTGTACCTATGATTCTGTCAACTGTTACAAGCACATTTAACTTGAAATGGAAGCAAAGGACAAAGGATGACAGATGGTTATGAAAATATCTTCATGACTAAACTCCTTTGATTCTGCAAGCAAAAATGCAAAGCAAGAGAGGTATCCACACCTCAAATCATCTTTGTGCACCTTACATAATTTCATTTTACTCGTACTAGAAAACACTTCATTTAAGAATACCCTCAAGCAAGATGTTTTTTGGAGCACCAAAGCTGTTTGCTTTTCCAGCCTCAAGGAGTTTCAGTGAACTTTATTTTTCAAGGAGTCTAGAGCTTCCCATTAAACAGTAAAGACCTCTTAATGTCATATTTCTTATTTCTCAAATACAGTTCTTGTCATAAATTCTTGCAAGAGACAAAGAAAAGGAATTTTCTTTACGTGCACACTCATTTGCTTATTTCACGGCTAGGATGACCTGCATAATAAATTAAGCTTGCAACTAAACTTGCAAATGCTCGGAAACACTTATTTTTAGTAAGAAAATACTACAATGGTAGTTGACTCTACTATTTTCTAAACTGTCTAAACATTTAGAAAGCTTGCCTAGATGGATTAGCTTATTATCCACCTCAGAAGGAGTTTTATTTCTATGACAAATTCTAGGATTTTTAAAATCAGGCTATTTATTATAAAATTTTGATTTGTTCCTATTTTTTGTTTCTAATGAGAGATAGGAATTTGTGATCTACTATGAGTTTGAAGATTTTAGCCATCATGATGTAAGCCGTGTCCTACGGAATCAGTTTTGGGTGAAGATGCATCTTAAGATTCATGTAAGTCCTATAAGATCTCTAAACAATTTTCTTTCCTTATTGGGTGCTGCACAGAAACAAATTTGGTCTTTAGGACATAATCCATTACAAAGACACTGGTGAAGCCTCCATTGACTTCAGAGTTTTTTTATAAAGCTGAGATTCAATTTCTGCTTTACATATATGAAATTCAACATATCTTCCCCAGATGTTTAGCACTTTTAAATTAAATTCTGAATTTTTTTATTTTTCAAAATTTACATATAAAGGAAATAAAATGAATAAGGGATAATAAGGAACTAAAAATGAGTCAGAATTTTAGCATCTGTGTAAGCAAGTCCTTTGCTCAGAATAATCCAAACAATGGAACAAAACAACCCTTTAAGGGTCATTATGAAAACTAATTTAGATTTTGTATCCCAGCTGTATTTGAAGACACCGTTATAGCTGCTTTTCAATTGGGAAGACTGGAAGAGGTAATCAATTCAGACGACTTTTAAAAGGAATTGAGGGACCCGGTTAAATAACGAATATTCATCCTGGAGAATTAACTGAGTGAGAAAGCCCTGCTGGTTTTTGTGATGCGGAGATAAGAAACAAGCCAGACAGTCAAGTTATCTACCTACCAGATTACGTGTTATATACCTGCTTGTTGCTAAAGATCCTGTGGTTGCAGACCAGCTCATGTGTCTGATGGACACCGGGGGGCAGCAGTAGCTTGCTTGTAAGCTGGTTAAGCCTAAATGTTTTTCTCAAGTATGACATCGCATTTATTAAATGCTAAATTGTTCAGAAGTGTTCAATTTGCAAACTAGAGTCTAATATTAAACTCAATCAGCCCCCACCTCTGACAGCTTTGTCACACGTGTGTACATGGCTATGCCGTACATCATTACACCAAAAGGCCTTAGCAGAATCTTGGATATGTGTTTATTTGATGAGAAAATTGGTCAGTCAGTATTTCCACACAGTTTTTGGCTTCTGCAACAAGACTTTTAAGAAAGGTGTTTTTTATCTGCTGAGAAAAGAACAGAAACCCTCAGATATGTTCCTCATATTGTGTTACGAAACACAGTGTAGTGATTGCTAACATGAGACAGGAAAGCAGAAGTGGAAGTCTGATATTCTATTTCAACTCGTGTGGTGTTGCTAGTTTCCTGCAAGCTAACATGTTGTAAAGAAAGGAAAAACAAAATCAAAGTTTATTTGGGCTGAGAGCAGCTCATAGATTTTCACGTGTTTGATTTTGATTTTGAGTCTTTGGAGAAACTACATAAAGGAAAAAGATTCAAGAAAATTGTTAACATCCCCACCCCCAGGCCCTCAAACCATTGTAAATCTACCTATTAGTGCCTTCAGAAACTGAGGTGAAGGTAAATGTTTTCCCACTCCACCCTAGTTGCCAAGTCAGAAAATAAATGGGATTGATTCATCACTCTTGAGCACATTCTTTGATGTAGTCTGTAACTTCAGGTTTGCCTATTTTTTTCTTCTCAAGATCTTTACTTCTTTCAGTGCACAGTATCAACATTACCCATCTCACAGTGATGAAAAGAAATGGGAAACCAGGAATACCATTGCACAAAACCATAATGTCATCTATTGAGGTAGTAAGAAAATTCTCTGTGCAGACCTTCATGCTTGAACTAATAGGGTAATGCTGTGACATTTTGCCAGCCTGTTTGGACAAGCTCTATAGGAAGCCACTCCTGTGGCTTTTAGTGTCAAGTAAATACTGAACCTGCAAAAACGGATTTACCTTGAGGTGTCTTTCTCCTTCACAACTCAAAATGTTGTGAAAAGGGGGATTAAGAACACATATCCATTAGATAAAACCTTAAATCATAGAATCGTTTATGCTGGAAAAGACCCTTAAGATCATTGAGTCCAATTGTAAACCTAACTGTGCCAAGTCCACCCCTAAACCATGTACCTAAGTGCTACATCTACACATCATTTAAATACCTCCAGGGATTGTGACTCAGCCACTTCTCCGGTCAGCCAGTTCCAATGTTTTACAAGCCTTATGGTGAAGAAATTTCCCCTGTTATCCAGTGAAAACCTCACCTGGCACGTCTCGAGGCCATTTCCCTGTCTCGTATCACTTGTCGCCTGGGACGGGAGGCTGACCCCGACCTGGCTACAACCTCTGTTCAGGCAGTTGTAGGGAGTAATAAAATCACCCTTGAGCCTCCTTTTCTCCACACTAAACAACCTCAGCTCCCTCAGCTGCTCCTCATATGACTTGTGCTCCAGACCTTTCACCAGCTCCCGTTTCCCTTCTCTGGACACACTCCAGCCCCTCAATGTCCTTCATGAACTGTACAAAAGGATTCAAACACTGGTACAGCCTCACCAGTGCCGAGTACGGTAACAATCCCTGCCCTGGTCCTTCTGGCCACACTATTGCTGATACAGGCCAGGATGACGTTGGCTTTCTTGGCCACCTGAGCACAACTGGCTCACGTTCAGAATGTCAATGAGCACTTGCAGGTTCTTTCCCACCAGGCACCTCTCCAGGCACTCTGCCCCAAGCCTGTAGTGTTGCATGGGGTTGCTGTCACCCAAGGGCAGGACTCTTCACAAAATTTCCAGTTATATTCCAAACCTAAGCTTTCTAAAAAGAATATTTGCTAGAATCTTGCAGAATTTTGAACCCTGGACAAAACAAAATAGCCTGCATCAGTGGAGAGACATAAGACTTGTAAAACTGAAGTTACAATGTTTTTGCTTGTCAGAGTTGTAAGACACATTACAGTGAGAAGTAATATGATCTAATTCTACTAGATCTGCCTGAAATATTTGTGTGTGTGTGTGTGTGTGTGTGTGTGTGTGTGTGTAAATGTATTAAAATTTGTATAGTTCACTGGAAGAAACAAACAGTTCAGATACTGCGGATTTAATCATCACAATGGTTCTTCAGTTGTTTCTGTAGAGCCACAATCCTCAAAAGACAGGTCAAGACCTTCAAGCAAGTCATGAGGTGTAAGGGGGTAGAAGACACAAAGTGACAGAACGAGCAGTTTAAGTGCCTGTGAGGTGTCCAGAAGCTCAGCTTCTTCGAGGTGGGAAAGTGAGAAAAGGCCATAGTGACCAATAGCATGCATTTGTCAGCCAAGGATCTGCCTTTCATTACTGGCAATCACTCAGTTATTCTTGTTTTTCGTGACTGGCAATCACTCCCTGACCATTATTCCCGGTTTTTACAACACCCTGTTCTGGACAAGCCCAGTTCCTAGCATGGGTTCATAGATGGTGCCAAGGACAGAGCTTGCAAAGAGTTTAACCACTAATGGAATACATACACACTTACCTATACTAATATCCAAATACTGCCCACATACTAGAAAAACGAGAAAATCACACTACTTTCAAATTCCCGAATTCCATTAAACAAAACTTAAAAGACTTATGTCTGGTGAAACTTTAAAAATTGTTGTCATGTATGATCCTCCAGTTACTGACACACCAAGAGACTCAAACCAAAACTCAAAAGATCGTGATGTGGCTTTCAAGAGACACGAACAAAAACTGCAAATTCCATGTTATTTCAAATTTACATTAGAGCTTGAAGAATCTTGCTGTGCTCTTCAGGCATTTTCCCATGGCAGTAGGTGATAAAAGATAGTTTTTCCAGCATTTCACCAACTGAATTGCAGGGTTATCAGCATTAAATTGTACATACTTTTGACATGCTTAACAGCATGTAGTCTTTAATTTTAAATTGTATGAAAGCCTCACTCTGAAAGTAAACTAACAATGATGCTGTTTGAGGAATGGATGAAAATTTTTACCCTTTGAAACACCATACACAGTAACCTTTAATTTGTCATTTTGTGTTTTGTTGTACTGTCTCTTTTAATGGTTGTTACACTGGCTGCACATTTAACACTTACATATTTCTTATGCTAAAAAGTGCATTGCAGAATGTTAATATCAGAAATGTTATTTCTTATTCTATGAGAATAAAAAATGTTGCAGCTTTCCAAAATAATATGTATGAACAGCCTTATGGAGGCAGCACAGATTTACATTTAAAGCAGCACTGAAAATTTCTTCTTTCGGTTTTCTGTCTTCAACGTTCTTTTTTTTGAGGACAATTAAATATTTTCTGTTAGATGAATAAATACTTGCAGAAGAATATTTTCCTAATACTAGGTCTTACACACCAGTGTAATAGTTCTCTCAAAGAAATTGCTGTTTCGTCTTCAGTTTGTTTCATCTTATTGTCTGGAATATAAACTCCTCAAGCCAGTTAACTGACTTTTCAAAGAAAAAACATTTTAATAGCACAGTTGTATCCTACTAGTTTCCAAAGAAATGCTTCTTAATGTGCATCTTGCAGTGTCTCAGTCTAAAAATAAAAATGCATTGTTTCCGTGTGTTTGCATGTTAAAAAAGTCACATTTTTCTGGGGACAACTTTGGAAAAAGTATTGAATTGTACAGAAATACACACGCTGCTCAGTGCTTAAATTTCAACTTGAAGCTGAAATTAGTAGGTAAATCCTTCATCATTCATGAGCTCACTTTACTTCAAATCTCTGAATCAAATAATTCTTGATTCTCAACTATGGTAGTCTTAAAAAAAAAATCAACACTAATCTGCTACCAGTACTATCTGAACTAGTGGTTTTAGCAGGGGTCTAATTAAAAGATTGTGAAATACAATGTGGAACTCGAAGCCATAGCAACAGCAGGGTAATTGATTATAACTTGTACCTTCTGCAGGAGTTATAAATTGTACTGAAGAATAAGAATTCTATATAACAGTACAGAAAGGATCTTAAAGACCCAAAAGGTATTGTCATTCATTACTTTAGTAGGCTTAAGAAAGCAATATGCAATGTAATCCCGTATTTTGCCAAGACCAAAAAACATGCCTAAAGTTATCCAGCTGTGTAACTTGTCTTTTTATACTTCATGATAACAAAAATATTTCCATCTGACTAAATGTAACCTGTGAGTGTCTGCTACATTAAGAGCTAGGTTATTTTCTTAGGGGAATAAATATATGTTTTGGTAAAGAATATAAGCAGAAAGATGGTGTGTTAAATGTATGTTCTTAAGTCTTATGTTGTACTGATCTCAGGGGAAACTAAAAGAAACCCATTAAATAATTCAGGTTTATATAGCATATGCATGAAGGTTTGCAAGTCTGATTTTTAACCGTATTTTTTTGTCCAATGCAATGCTGCATGTGCAAATAGAGCTTTGCACTTTCTAATCACAATCTTCCCTGAAACTGCACAGACTTTAAAACTCATATATATTGTTTTGAATTGTGAGACATGTTTCCTAAGCACAGAGACAGTTTAGGATGGCTTTTTTACTTGACTGAAATCATACACATCAGCAATCACTTTCATTGTAGTGAAGACCATGATACGCAGAGATACTTTCCGCTACCACAGCTGAGCTGTGTCTTGAGTGCCTAAGGTGTGATGCTAATAGCATTTTTATCTCCTGGCATGCTGTGAAAAAAAAAAAGAAAAGAAGACAAGAAGTAGATGGGAATGTCATGTGGTCAACACAGTCCGGGGTATGAGCAGATCAAGAGCAGCCCTGGGGAGAACGACTTAGGGGTTCTGGGTGAGAGGCTGGACATGACCCAGCCACGTGCACTCCTAGCCCAGAAAGCCAAACATGTCCTGGGCTGCATCCAAAGCAGCATGGGCAGCAGGGCCAGGGAGGGGATTCTGCCCCTCTGCTCTGCTCTGGTGAGACCCCACCTGGAGCACTGCATCCAGCTCTGGGGTCCCAGCACAGGAAGGACATGGACCTGTTGGAGTGGGTCCAGAGGAGGAGACCCAGAGGGCCACCAAGATGACTGATTAGAGATGGAGCACTTCTCCTGTGAGGAAACGCTGAGAAAATTGGGATTGTTCAGCCTGGAAAAGAGAAGGCTTCAGGGTGACCTAACTGGGCCTTTTGCTACCTAAGGGAGCCTACAAGAAAGATGGAGAGAGGCTATTTACAAAACCATGCAGTGCTCTTAAACAGTGCAGTCAGTAAGCTTGTATCAAGGAAAATCAGTGACTTCCCACATGCCTACCACTAATTTTTAAATCCCATATTTCATTCTAAAAAAATCACAGTTCATTTTTATTTCATCAGACACAAACATCAGACAGAAACACTTCATCAGACACAAAAGTAAAAATAAAAAGATGAGTCTGTATTCCATCTGGTCAGGCAGAGTGCAAGGCATTTGCACAAGAATGGCATTTTTGGGATCTCAGCAAATGACCTGTCTATCTTTCCTTCACCCCCAGTGCAGATTTTTGCACGTATGTCTAAAGAGAATGAGACATGAATTAATACCGTATTTCTTCTCAATAAACAACTGGAATGACACATCACACATCAAGTTTATTGAACCTCATAATTTTATGTCACCTCTTTGGAAATGATAGGTTTGATACATGTTGTTTGGTCTCAGAATAATAATTAATTTTAAAAAATCAAGGACAACATAACAAGGGATATAAACAAAATTGTGCAAAATATCACCTTGCGTGAACAAAGCTAATGAAATTCTTATTCTCCAAGACTGATGTAAAAACCTGAAAGCAGTTATAGCTTAAGTAGTAACAAGAAAATGCAAGCCCCCAAACTTACACTCATGTTCTGCCTCCCCATTTTCCCCAAAAGCTAAACGAGCCAATACATTCTCTCTCTTCTGAAGCACCAGTTCTAATCTGGCTCATCATTAGAGAAAATAAAATTTGGAGTGAGTTCCAACTGACCCAGTTAAGTTGCTGGCCAAACACTCTGTGAGTTGCACATCCCCCTAGAAATCACAAATGTGGTGAACAAAAAAACTTGCACAGCTTTTTCTGCAATTTTAGAAGCTTCTAAGTTTCATTCACAGTACTATAAAATTGCCCAATGTATGAGAGGTTTTCTGTCAGCCTAAGCATCCATGCTGTTTTTTGCTGAAAAATGCATTCTCACATTGCTCATGTAATATAAAATACCATAAGGAGATGGAAAATTTTAATGCTGCTCATGATCAGGGGAGTTAACACAATCAAGATTTGTAATAGCCATGGTAACAGGAAGCAACCCAGATTTGGTAGGTCTTACCCTGATATGTGTAATAATAAGTCATTCATCTCTTGAAAAATTAGGAAAGTTGAAATGAAAAAGGGGTTCTCTTAGGGGTTAGCCTTAGATTTGTTCCAATGTTCCCATGTTTCACCCCATTCATTTACAAAAGCAAACATATAGCAGTCCTGATTTTGCCCTCTGGCCCTTCTCTTGCCATTTCTTCTTCACAGTTGCTTCAGTGGTGACTATCCCACTGCCTGTCTTGTGACTGCCCACTCAGCAACACCCATCTGCAGTGACCTTTCTCTTCCTGTCTCAAGGCAGACCCATGGGAGCCACTGGAGCATTGCTTGGGGCTGGATCTTTCCCATAAGTGCTCAGTGGATGAAGCAGTCCAAAATGTTTACACGTCTTTCCAGATAAGAAGTTGCCTGATTCAGTAACACTTTACCTGCTGGAGTTGTTTTACCTTTCTGTTTCCCACTATATCAGGAAATACAAAAAAGTGTAAGTTTTTTGTGTTTGGTTTGTATGTGCCTTTCTTATGCAGAAAGATAGATCTCTATGATAGATCTAAGGTAGATCTCTTCATCTTTCCTACCAGAGTTGTTCCATTTACAGTAATTGACCTAAACTTACACACAGAGAATTAGAGAAAGAGTGACTAAATCGTCTAGAGGGAGGGCGGGTACCTCAGCTATGGATCATTTATGTTCACATGCTTTTTCTCCCAGGGTATCCCATGGAAATAAGTATGCTGTCCCTGGATCACATATTCTTAGTTCCTCAGATTGATGGGGTTTTTTTTCAGGGGATCTGATGAAGGTCAGGGAAACTTCAAAATATATTGTTTCTCCTGATGTTGAGGCAATACTTTGGAAATTATTAAGATATTTCTTCTACCAACATCTACACACAATGTCTGGACACACTTTTCAATGTGTATTTATTACAGTTCCTATGATACTGCTAAAGGAAGTGTGTCGAGCCTGCATCTTGTTCACTCTTTCAAGCTATGTTACTCTGTGGAGCTAAGAAGTCTGAAGTGAGACCTGAAATGCTGTACACCGAGAACTAAATTTGGGACAGAATTAGTTGTTTATTCATAAAGCTTACAAGGAACCTCAACCACTGAGCCAAGCTGCCTTCAGAGAATGAAGTAAGGAGATAGGTAAAAAAAGGCATTTCTAAGTAAGATGCATTCCAGGCAGGTCTCTGTGCTTCTTGGGAAAAAAACCCTAGAATTACAGAAGCAGCTACACTCATGAAGAAAGCTAATCTGTTAGGATATCCATCTACACTCAATTAAAACACCAAGAAATACATTATCTCTGTAGACCTGTCTAAACTCTGGTAGCTAACTTACCTGAAAGCATTCTTTTTATAGAAAAAAATTGCTGCAAGTCAAGTGCCATATATTTAGAACCAAAATGGATTTTGTTAAGTATTCATACTCATAAAGCAATGATATTCTAAGGCAATTAGTAGACTTTTTTTTTTTGCCATGTAGTATAACATGCATTGTAAGTATTTAATATTTTATTTTATATAGGCTATTCCAGTATGTACCAATATAATATTCATAACATACCTTTGATGAGTGAGGAGGTGATAAGGATATAGGGAATTCTACTAGGGAACAAGCTGAATAGATAACAGTCTTCATCACCAGCTTACATTACAAAATCAGCACTGAAAAAAATGATATCTTTGTAAAGAAAAAAAAAAAGAGGCCCACCCTTTCCATTTGATATCACCTTTGTTAAATGATAAATAGCATTCACTTTGATCTTTTCTTTGCTAAGATCATAGCTGTGAATTCCTGACAACCCTCACCATCCTGCACTGGACAACCTGCAAATAAATGTAACTTTTCTTCTACTACACTGAAATATAAAATAAGGTTTGAATGACTCCAGCCAACTCCCCCTGGCTGATGTACTGGGCATGATGTTATATGGTATGGAATATCCCTTTCTTTGACTTTCCTTGGAGAAGTCTGTGAAGGACTGTAGCCCATGGAAGGGACCTCTCGCTGTAGCAAGAAAAAAGCATGATGAGAAAGAAGTGGCAGAGACAAAGCATAATGAGCAGACCACAGCCCCTGTTGCCCATTCTCTACATGGCTTTTGTGTGTGTGTGCATGTTTAGGAGTAGAGTCAGGAATGAAGGAATGGAGATGAGCCCCCAAAGAAGAGGAAGCTGGGGGGGAGGTGGTTATAGTCTTGTTTTTATTTCTTGTTAGCCTACTCTTAATTGGCAATAAATTAAATTAATTTTCCCCAAGTTGATTCAGTTTTGGCCATGCTGGTACTTGGTGACTGATCTCCCTGTCCTTCTCTCAACCCATGGGCTTTTTCTTGGTATTTTGTTTACCTGTCCTATTGAGTAGGGGGAGTGGGAGAGAGTTGGGTGGGAGGTTGGAATGACTGATTAATGGTGCAGTTCCTGAATTAATAAGCAGAATATCTATAAAATCCAGCATGTTTTCAGATTTGTTCTTTATAGTAAGCCAAATACATAGAACATATATTGGATTCAGGCATAATAATCTGATGAAAATTCAAACTCCAACTGCTTAAATCTGAAGCTTCAGTTTACTCTTCATTATATTAAAAGGACCTCAAATAATTTTACAAGCTGAAGAAGTATTACAGAAAACCTTTTAGTTTGATTTTTTAGAGTTAAAATGTATTTCAACTCGTTATTGAGTAACTGAAAATAAAGTGGGTTTTTTTTGACACATATTTAAGCAGTGTGCATCCCCAGTGCACACATGACATTTCCGTAAGGAAACATGTGAAGTGCACTTTCTTGTCAGGTTTCCAAAAGAGCACTACAAAAAATGAAAAGTATTTTGAAATCAAGGAAAGTAGAAGCAGTGCCTCATATCTCAAAGCTATAAATCTGTCAGTGTATTTAAAGAAAATAGTATATATTAGAAAGCTGGAAAGCAAAAGAACATCGATGCAAGCTTCTTTACCTGTAATTGATCAGTGCTCTCGAAATGCAAGTGTGTTGTTTTTCCTTCATTTTAACTGATGTGGAGATTTCAATTCTAGCTGTATTTCCCCAGATTTTGTTTAATTTGTTTAATTGCTAGTTTAATTTTTATATTAATTTTAACATTTTCCATTTTTGAATGGATACTATTTGGATATTTTACACCGTCTTCCTGGCACCAAGATTTTATAATTGATGCTTTGGAGCAATCGATACATTTAAGTACGTTAGTGGAGGCTTTCAGTAAGCTTTTCTTACTTTGGAAGTTTGTGCTGCTCTTCCAGGTTACGTATTACATATATCTAAGCATTGGATACTTTTTTCCTCATTAAACATTATGGACTTCCATATAGGTATATAGTTTAAAAGATGCATATACCATTTTAATATACTAATATTCATATCCCTTATATTGCTTTTGAAAATGCTAGATAAATATTTGATACCGTTTTCTGACTAAACACCTATCTCTAAAATAATGATGCACTAGTAGAGAGAGCAAAAATCCAGATAGTTACTTCATTTGAGAATAGAAAGTTTAATCTATGAGAGTCTTCTCACACGTCTTTCCTATATCCAATAGAAGTCTGAAGTCTTTGCAAGGTGTGGAATTCTTAAAGACTTATGCTACAGGCCAAGTGGGACTCTGGTATAGTAATTATATGGATTATAAATATGTGCTTCAGAAATAGATGATTTCAAAATAGAGTGATGTCAGCTGTCTTCCTGACAGTATCTCTCTCCTGTTTAAGGATTCCCTGCCATGAAACTGTTTGGCTCTCGTGTTTTTCAGTTGTTTTGTGGCTGCATCACATAAAACCAATTCCAAGCAACAAGATAAAATACATTTGAAAGCAGAAAATAGTCAGGAGTTTTATGTTCTTACTACAACTCTGTTATTGACAAGAAAACATATTACAATGACAAATAAATGCAGAGTCCACAAGGGAGTTCTAAGAACCAAGGGTCAAAGCTTCTGGGCCTTATATAAGCATAAACTTACAAAAACACTAAACCAGTTTTGTTTCTCACTCTCCTCATCTTTTAAAAGGAAATAATACTAAGCAACTTCATAGGAATGGTGCAAGTTTTGGTTACCTGATATGCTAAAGAGCTTTACTCTTCTTAGAAGTGACAAAATGTCATTATTTCTTTTAAGATTAATAATTCAATTTTTTTCTTTAAGAATGTATGTCTCTCCAGTAGACTGATTGGCTCCATATGGGAAAAGCCTGTGCAAGAGGCACTGAAGACAATGACATAAATCAAGGGTAATGTTAATGACCTTTACAAATCATTCCAAAATTGTTAAGAAATGTGATCTTTTGCTGTGGGATATTTTCTGTGGTGTGTTTCCACTTAGCACACAGATTGTGTTCTACACCCAGACATATGCAGTTCTCTTGATGTGCATTTTCTAAGAAGCCCCATGCTGAGAGCAGAGCTTTGTTTAGCTCAGAGGCAGTTGCACCAGCAAATGCTCTGCTTCACCTTATGCAGTACACTGCACTAGAAATTTGCTTGGGAATACACCAACATGATTGTTCAAGAACAACTGTCTCTAACTTCCTCATAGCTGAAACCTCATGCCACATCATCTAAATTTTATTTCCTTACACCATTGTTCTTCAACATTTTTAATTGATAGATCACCTAACCTTTCTGAAATAGACACACACAACTGAGTGTCTCTACTCTTAAGCAGCAGGCTGGAGACCTGAGTGCTGCTTTATATCACACACGTAAACAAAATGTTATTACTGTATTAAAGTGTGTTTTATCTCAAAATTAGAAACAAGTAAGTGTAGAATTCAACAACAACAACAACAAAACAAACAAACAAACAGAAAGAAAGGTGACAGTTGTTCTGGGATACCAGAGGATACCCCCAGCAATCATTAACTCCCAACTTTCCTTCAGGGCATTTGCTGTTTCTTTGATTGCAGTATTTTTATAGATTATCTTCTCCTGCCTTACTATTAACCTTTGATTTATTGAAATGGGATAAATAACACTGCAGATGTACTAACGAGCTTCCAATGAGAGAAAGAAAATACAGAGAGCGTGTGGAATGAGGTGGGAGTGGGGAGAAGGGTTTAAGCCTGTTGGAGAGATGGGGGCAAGGGAGACGATTATAAACAATATGTGCTTGCTTAAGGGAGGTCCATACTGGTGCCTTGCAGCCCCTGAGTTGTTCAGCTGACAGCACTATGGCTCCACAGTTTTCAGGACATGTTGGCTTGTGCTTCCACCAAGAGGAAGAATTAGTGTCCTCAGGGGAATTCCTGAGGCTGCAGCCTATAAAGCATATTGGTTTGTACAAAATGCCAGGTTCAATTCCTGGGACTCTTGGGGACCTTGGAGGCAAGTCACGTCTACTCGTGACATAAAGTGTACATGGTGACATGCAGCATACATGTGCCATGTTAGCAGAGAGAGCACACGTTTGAAATCCCTATGGGGAAAGGGAATCCTTTGCAATTGTTTATGCTGAATGGGCACCAGATTCCCTGCTTCTATTTATAAAAGCAAGTACTGTAATTTTTTCCCTTTTTGCTCAGGAAGGAAAGAAGTCATAAGTGCTGTCACTTGGGGTGTAGACTACTTCTTCATTTGTTTGAAAAGGGTTACAGTTGCCTGGGGTTTTTTGCCCCTCTGCATTTCTTGATATGGGGGACTGTGAAGAAGAATACTTTGAAACAAACCCTTGAAACAGTAGTTTTATTCCGGAAAAAAAGTATTACCATTATTCATTTGTTATTTGAAGAGGAAGCAGCATGGAGCAAAGCTGAGCTGCTGTAGCATCTATTACATGACTATCTGTGAACTGCAAGTGGGAAAGGGGATCATGATGTGCAAAATGTCTGCTTTTCCTTTCTCTTTCATTACACCTCTGCAAAATTAAAGAGGACTCAAATTCTGCACAGAAGGAAAAATGCTTCTGAACTGATTCTAAAATATACACATACTTAAGCAGTTCTACGACTGCTTTAGTTTTTGTCCTTTCTGAAGCTCAGACGGCAAGACCCAAGACTGCATATTCAAAATAAGCAAAAAACTGCAAAAGCATGTGAAAGAGAAACGAATATTTATACAAGGGGGAATTCTGAGATCTGATACAGGTGTAAATACATCTGCAAGGGAAATAACTGACTCCACTAAAGCTTAACATTCTCTAAACTGGAGGCACTTCTTAACTACTAAGTTTCTCAAAAAGTGCTATAATAGGTTATACCACTAAAATTCACAATTTCCCTGTACCTGGAACTTATATAGCTATACTTACTAAGTATGCTGTGAATTTGCCCATTAATTTTCATTAATTATATTGATTCTTTAAAATGCTACTTTGTTAATCACTAGCCACTAGTGATAGTTTTTGTCTGGTGAGTATTTTGAGAGCCATTTTCTTCCAGGTGAAAGAGGGGTTTCAAAATAATCAGTAATTTAAAGAAAGGTATTAAATTTCCAGTAAAAAAAAAAGATGAAGATGTACTATTGCAAGTTATTTATATGATCATGCACTAGAAACTGAAAAGTGGAGCCAGTTATTTTCTGAATGGGACATTGCCAGGGAAATTGGAGTCAAGGGATGAGCAGCAGTCGCTGCTACGACCATTCCTGTTGTGGGAAGCTACCAAACACTGCTCTGCAGTACCTGGGGATATATGAATCTATCATTCAAAGTGAAATGCTGTAAATGCTTCAACCTCTAGGCCTTTTCAAAGTGATTAAATGTCTGTTATAGTTAATATTCCACTATTTTAGTAAAAAAGGATAAAAGGTGAGAACTTAATTCTTCTTATTAATTGGTGACATATGCAATATGTAAGGTCAGGTATATAGACAAGTCAAAACGTTAAGAATGGCTTTTGTACTACTTAATAAGAATAGAATAAACTTTTGCTTCATGTGAGAGAAGCAGAGGAACAGTAGCACCATCAAAATGTCTAGTTAAGTAGCTAAGGGTAATGCCAGCTGAAATTTCAACAGAGAAAATATCTTGTATGCAGCTGTGTACATTGGAATTTTGATATTCACATTTTCTGTTTCTTGAACAAATTTGGCTTAAGTAAGTATGTTCTGCCACCTTGGCATTTTTCATTTACTTCAAATTGACTGTCCTATATTCTTTAGTTTATCTATTAAATTGTACAAGCTCCTGCAAACTGTTAAACTGCAGCTATTTGGGGCTGAATGATAGTTATAATATAAAGCGAGTAAGCAACACCCACTAGAGTTATGGCTGAGCTTTGATTTCCAGCCCCCACATGTAGCCAGTAAATTAGTCTTAAGTGATTGAACTCAACTTAAATGAAGTAGCATCTGTGTTGATAAAGGTCAAATGCCATCTCTCTTTTTTCTGTTTAAGTCTTGCACTTGAGTTTTTAGCACTGGCACCATAACTAACTTGCCATTTTCTGTTGACAAGGATTCTTTAACATTTTAATCTGGTGGCATTTTTAAATCACTTATTTCTACTACTAAGTGTCATAAACAACACAGGAGAGAGGCATATATATATTTAGCAGAGGTACTTTTAAAATAGAGAACAAAGAAAATTAAAAATGTTCTGTATTTGTTGCAAACTGGGTCTCACTTAATGAAGCCATATTTTAATAATGTGGTAATTTTCACAACAATTCTTGACTGCCAACTGATCCCAAGATCTAAACACATGCAAAGGCCTAGCACACTGATATATGAGTGTCTTTGAAATATGGCATCAATGTCAACCTTGCTGCATGCCCAAAGCATCACTGAATGTGTTATTCCCTTGCAGAGTAAGCAGAGAAACAAGAACCTAGAGAAATTTCTAATCAGCTAAATGACCTTCTGAACCTCAAAATAGTGGCTCAATTTTTTTTTTAAGTACTGCTGTGAGCCAGCAAGATTACCATGTGGCCCATGTATGCATTCTCCTTGATGCCAACATCCCTCTTCAGACTGAAAGCATATACCATTTTGACATACAAATAGGTTTCCTGGTTCCCTTAATCCTCCTAATGGATTATTCTGAGACAATTATAATGGACTAATTTTCAATACTGTTCCATAGACTTAGCAGACTGTATGCTATGATCTGAATCAATCTGACTCATTTATCTGATCTGTTCATTAATAATACGAATATTCAGCTAATCCTTGCATTTTATGATTAAATAAATTATTTGTGACTTTGCAGAAAGTAACTACTATTTTAATTAAATCAATAAAAGGATGGTTAGAATTATTAATGCCTTAATAGAATAATGTCTCCATCAGTGACAGAGACAGGAGGATCAAGTGCACCCTCATCAAATTTGCAGATAACTCAGCTCTGTGGTGCAGTTGCCACTCCTGAGGAATGGGATGCCATCCAGAGGGACCTGGACAAGCTCGAGGAGTGGGTCTATGAGAACCTCACGAGGTTTAACAAGACCAAGTGGCAAGGTGCTGCACCTGGGTCATGGCAGCCCCCAGTACCAACACAGGCCAGGGGATGAACAGATGGAGAGCAGCCCTGGGGAGAAGGACTTGGGGGTGCTGCTGGGTGAGAGGCTGGAGATGACCCAGCAATGTGGCATTTACTTAAATTTGATTAAATTAGCTCAAATATTTTCATGTACTTAAACATAAAGAACTTTGTAAAGAAGTATCCCAAGACTACTTTAAGTAGAAAATCTAAATTAATGTCTACTCCTTGACATACTGCTATAAAAAGACAGGAGTAATATGTGTATATCACCTTCTTCAATTCACAAAGAATAAAACCTTGATCTTGAATGAAAAATGGCTATGATATTTTCATATAATCTACTTGAAAAGTATTGATAGAAATGATGGAGACCACATCTTCGTCATTGCACTAAGAAATCTGAAGCAAACCCATTACAAACCTTTTGAATAGTCATGTGTATCACTCTTATGGCTGTATACAAATGAAACACTAATAAAATTGAAATTTGTTTCCAAAACTACTGGCAAAAAGTAAGAAATTAACAATATGCTGCAGCAGTGGTTGACAAAATTATACAAAATTGCCTTTAAGCATGTTAACCTGAACAGTTGCAAGCTACCACTCAGACATTTACACGATAAAGGCAGCTGCAGGTGCTCTCATGGACTAATCTTTCAGGTGCTCTCATGGACTAATCTTTCAATTTTTGTCACTAGTTTTTGCTGTATGTCTTTATATGTTACACATCTTTATCCATAACAGTAGCCTGTGCTGCTTGATGTAATAATTTTGACCTTTTGTCTATATAATTAAGGAGATTGTCTAACCAACGTGTATGTCCTCTTCAGACAAAAGCAATATGCTCCTCTTCCTCAATGTTGCAGATGGATGGGGATAGGGAATCCAGTATGATGGACTGTTGACAAGTAAGAATGTTAAATAAGTAATTTACATGATAGACTTCCATTATTCTTCCATAATAATTTCACATAATAATTTATTTTTTATTTTGAAAACAGCACATTACATCTTGTGACATAGATGCTTCTAGTGAGGTATGAATTACCTATAATACAAAAAGAAAGTGTTCTTGAGTTCCCAGCTCACTGTCCTTCCTCCCCATTCTTGCTGAAACATGGCAAGTTTCTCTGCAACATCATTACATAAAAATCCACAACTCAATTATGTATTTTAAAAGGGATCATGAAGAAGAAGCTCTATGTGTTCTATATCCGGCATTAACAGCAAACTGTTCCAGCTACACAGAATATTTCTACAAGCAGATTTGAATACAGCAGATTTGCAAATAACGACTGTTAAATATTTTTAAATAAACTCAGAATCAGAGAATGGTTGAGGCTGGAACCTATGGAGGTTGTCTTGTCCAAATTCTGTAATCAAGCAGGCCCAGAACTGTGTTCACATGGCTTTTGGGTGTCTTCAAGGAAGGAGGCCGCAGAACTTCTCTAGGCAACCTTTTCCCACACTCAGTCACCTTCAAAATGGAAAAGTGTTTTCTGATGTTCAGGAGTAAACTTTCAGATTTCAGTCCACTGTCTCTTGCCCTGTCCATTAAAGAGGATGTAATAGTCTTCAGAAAACCAAACAGATGTAAGCTGGTATGTTTACTTTATTGTAGTGTCCAACTGAAATATGTAGCTCAGGAGAATCCCTGGAAAAAAACATTAGGTTCTTCTCAGAAAAAGAAAGACATGAATCTTGCAATTCATGATGAAAAATTATCAGTAGTATCAACCACTCTTGATGAAGAGGTTGTCATTTTACATGTCTTTAATTCCAAAGGAGTGAAGTATTGCCTTTAGTCAAAACAAAAATTATCTTTCTTCCAAAATTTAGACTTCAAACACAAAAGTCTTAGTATCAGCTATCACAAATATTTAATGTAGTGCAGTGAGTAGGACCCAATGCTTTTAATTCTCTTTCAAACTTTGTTGTATGTGCTGCTCTTCAAATTGCCACTACAGCTAATTATTTTCCATTTCCAGCATTACCATTTCTTAAAATATAAATTATTTAATTGCTCCTTCTATCTTGACAGGTGGAAGGTAATTACCATGTCACAGTGTTGCAGACCTAAGTCAGTGTGCCTGCTCTGGTGTTGTCCCAGAAGGCAGTTTCCATCTTCTGGCACCAGCCCTGGAGATGCGGTGGTGGTGCCATAGTATGCAGAACATTGGCAGTAGCATTTGGTGACAATGACAGTGCAGGACTGGTATGAAAAGGGCTGTCCCAGGCCAGTCTGGCAAGGGAGATGCCAAGTGAAATAAGGAAAGTACACATAAGGGGGCAGGGGCTGCCCATGGTGATGGAGGGTGGCTGCTTTGGACTGCAGTTAAGGAAGCCACCAGACCACAGCACACTGCTGTCTTCTCATTCCTCTGCCACTGAGCTGTACAGTTGCGAATAATCTACAGGATAGATAAGAAGGCACCAAGCCCTACACTGCAGTGTTCTCACAGGGAGATGAAGCTCCCTAAATCCTTGGGCAAAGAGATGTATTTGCCTTTATTTCACTGGGTGCCCTGGGGCTGAGCTGCTGGCAGGACCCCTAGTGAGGTAGTGGTCATGTCAGAGTGGGTGGAATGCTGGTGGCAGCCAGCACAGTTGCCTCAAAATTGCTGTGTCTTGTCCATCACGGAGGCATGTAATGGACAGCTTTGGTGTGAGGCTGGGAGAGCCATGGGCACAGTGGCAGGGGCGGCTGGCAGCATCAGAGGGTGGTTGCTTCAGTTGGTGGCTCTCCTGCCTTTGACAGCTGAAGCCCTAGACAGGAACATGAGCAGATCTTCTGTGCTCTTCTTCCTTCACCACCCAGCCAAGGAGTGTTGCAACTTTCTGCAGGGATATTTGCCTAACCATAAAGAAACAGCCTATCCTATGCCTCTACGTGTTGTCTAGTATCCTGTGATAGATAGCATTGTGGTCCTACAGGAAGCTGGAAGGTCCCCAGAGCTGTGGACAGAAGAAACTCTTCAGCATCCACATTCTTTTTTCCTTCACAGAGTGAAAAAAAGTTTTTAAACACAAATTTTCTGACTCAGTAAGCTATTTTTCCTGAACCTAATTTCCCTGAAGGCTAGTAAATCTATTCTGCTGCAACCAATAAAGTAAAATAATATGTGGCTATGGGATTCTTCGTTCAAAAAAGACTGAAACCACTATACAAACACCTTATACATTTATTCTAGATGTGTGTATATACATTATTTCACGATACAAGTGAAACTGAGTAATGGTAAGAGCATGTAAATTTTTGGAAACAAAACAAAATATAGCACTCCTTAATTGTGCTATAAGTGTACTAAATGTATGATCTAAAAAAAACCTGCGAAAGGTTTCTAGTTAATTCCAAGATTCAAGCACAGAGAAGAAAAATTGTTACGTATACGCAAAAGCTGAATTTCTTATTCGCTAGTTAAGTAAATTAGCAAACAAAAGTTTCATCAGAGCTGAATTATAGTGAAATGCAATCATGAAATTGGAAGACATTTGACAAGCACCATATAAATTAACATAATGTATCTTAGTATTAGACAATCTCTGATAGTGCGTAATCCAGTTTCTACTTACTAATGCCATCTTTGAACAATGGGGGGAAAAAGTATTTTTAAGTTCAGCAAGAATTATGTTAATGAACTCAATTATTTCACCTAAAGAATTCAGAAGAAAACAAATTGCCACTGTATATTTATTATGCTTTTCTTTGTTTCATACAAAATGAGTAAAAGCTGTCAGGAGTAAATTACAGTACTCCTGACAGCTCCTATGCTAGAAATCTCTTTTACTGGAAAAAAGATAAAGTTCAAATATTGAGTCAGTGAGCCAAAAATGAAGTAAAAAAACCCTTTCTTTTCCTTCACCCTGTAGTCTTATTTGCTGCACCTGTTGTTTATACTCATACTCTAATGACTGACTATCTGTAGGTTCAATATAAAGTCAGAAATTCCATTCTCAGAATTTGAACTAAATTAAAACTAATACTATGGCTAGGGAAGGAAGATGTTAAATCACTTCCAAAAATAGAATTTTGATAAGTTTTAGATAATTTTTAAACATGCTGATTTTCCAATACCTCTTACTGGAATTCAAAACATTTGATATTAGCGCTAGGTTACTTTTAATTTCCCTGCATTCCTATCCTTGCCCAGTTCCCCCTCTTTTTTTTTCCTTCCAGTGGTTTTAAAAGTTAAATTTAATTTGTCATCTTTTGTACCAAAACTTGTAGATAGAAATGATTTAGTACTAATCTAATTAAATTAAATTCATTAGAACAAGGATGACCCTTGAGATTCCTATAATTATTCTTAAAGTGTAAAATGCAAGGCATTCCTATAAATATTAATTAAACTGATGTAGGAATTAAAGTGTTCTAAGCATAACAGCAATAAATATGGTACAAGAATATTAATCTAAGCTTTTAAATAATCATAAACCAGACAATGTCAAAGATTAATTTTGTATTTTAATTTGTTTTCACTGGATTTTTTGTGCATGCATTTTTTTCTTTTGGTTATTAGTATATTTTATGAATTCTCAATGGAGAAACTTCTTTTAAAACTGAATAGTAATAAGGACATAAGAACAACTATTAGAATAATTATTACTTATATTCAATGTAATTATTTAGTATTGACTTCAGGAGAATTCAAACCCAGTTATACCAGTTCTTTCACAAAAATAAATAAGCAAAACCGCTGTTCCAAACAGTTAAGATTATGGCACCAATGATGTTACTAATGCCAAATTAAGATGTGCTAGATTTGTGCTAGTTTTTTTTCTTCTGTGACTGCTATATGGCAGCATATAAAATGGTACCGAAGTAGTGCTAGGGACAGCAAAAGAACCCCCAAATTTCAGCCACTGAAATCTATGAGCAGTGGCAACACTGCCCCAAACACATCAATAATTTACTCAGATAAATAGCTTGTGCTGAATGTAGAAATGGTCAAAAAATCTACTGGTGAACTGAAAACAAAAAGACAGTATATTCTAATTTCACAGGATTATTTTGCCAATTTGAAGAAATAAGCAAAAAAATGCTCCTCCTCAAACCGGATGAGAAAATATTCTTCCTTTGAAACTATAACCCCATCTAGTGGGACTTCTTTTTAACAGCTGATAGGATTTGATCTTTTCATTACTCTGAGTATTTTGTGTTAGCAAAGACCATCAAATAAAAATGGGAGATACCCAGGTTTTGTTCTACATCAGATCTTTCCTTAAAGGATTCTATCTTTGCTACTTTGATTGATGACTACCTCATCAATTGCAAAGGGTTGGCACATGCAGAGAACTATCTACTGTATTACCTGGATGAGCTCTAAAAAAAGCTTAGTGCAACACTGTGGAGAAAATACGGTTTATGAGATGTAATTGATTATAAGTAGGAAAGTACAATGTAGAAATAGTGTTGGTCAATGGTCCCTATAGTACTTAGCCTGCCTGGATTTCCTTCAAAGTTGTCCTCCTTCATGGAAATTAATAAACTACAAGGGGACCCAAGAGCATAAAAGAATGTAATTGTACTGTAGTGAATGTTGGGACTAGGCTATGATGAATGTAAGCAAAACAGTAATGAATTCTTGCAGCGTACACAGCTAAATTGCAGTATGAACATATTCCACTGGTTTTGTTTGTTGTCTCTAATAACACAAAGAAATTGAAGAGTAAAGATGGCTCATTGGTTCTAAACTCTTCTCACTGGGAGCTATGACGTTTGAAAAACAGAGAGAATGGAGGGTGTTTCTGGTCCCTAGTGTTATTGTAACATATAGCTCAGACTCAAGGCAGAAACCGCAGCAAGTGACTGCCCTGCAGAATAAGCTGGCCCACCTCTTGCACACTCTATTGCACCATTGATAGAAGCCCTCCTATGCTTTTATTGACAGCTCACTGAGTAGGGCAATCTTCATCCTGGCACCCTGCCAAGATGGAGCACTCTCTCAAGCTGCAGGGATTCCTTTCACAAACTTTGTTGACCTAAACATCATCATCTTCTGCATTCAAATGACTCTGTAATCTCTGGTATTTATTTGATCAGTAATAATGGTTATCAGCACTGACATACAATTTATCACCAATTTTCAACAGAGTACATCCAGTGAAACAAATGGGACAGTTATACTTCTGTCAGACCAGCAGCTGCATACGTGGAAAGTTGGTCAGACAGTACAAGTGTGGTTTCTGTTTCAAAGGCTCCGAGTCTGTAAGACTGCCAAGACTTGATACTTAAGACTGAAGAGTAGATATGTAGAGCTTCACCAAACTTCCATTTATCCTTGTTCTGAGATATTAGTGTGTACTTACATGAATAGCAGAAAACACAAGCAACATCAGAGGGACTCCTGATAAACTCCCCACCTTTGTGCAGCCAACAGCTTGGAAGACTTTGTAGTGGTTAATAGCTCTTAATAGAGTTTTATTCCACAAATTTGTATAATTGTCTTTTAAACCACTTATTTTTTTAACCAAAATATCCTGTAGAAATGAGTTTCATGATTTAGTGACAATTTGACTGGAAAAACACTTGTTTCTGTTGGTTTTAAACTTGTTCCTTGATAATCCCATTTAATGCCTCCTTTTCCTGTCTAAGAGAATATCAAGCGATGACAGCACTTTCTCCATGCCAGACAGGATTTTATAACTGCTACTGTATCATTCCTTTCCCTCTGTTATTTCTCATATACAAAAGCCATTACCTGACTCTTTTGTTAATTACTTCCTTTTTGAGATGGGGATGACAACAGCATAAAGACTTCATGGATTCATGACATACTATAGTATTCTCAAGTTCTTTCTCATCTAGCTAATTCCTAATATTTTCAGAATATTTTCTATTTCTATTTTCATTTTCGAACACTTTTGAGCATTCAGAATCACAGAATTGTTAGGGTTGGAAGGGACCTTTGGAGGTCATCTAGTCCAACGGCCCTGCAAAAGCAGGGTCACCTAGAGAAGGTTACAGAGGAATATGTCCAAGTAGATTTGGAATGTCTCCAGAGAGGGAGACTATGATCTCTTGGGCAGCTTGTTCCAAGTGCTCTGCCAGCCTCAATGTAAAGAATTTCTTCCTCATGTTGAGGTAAAACTTCTTGTGTTTTTGTTTAAGGCCATTGCTCTGTGCCCTGTCACTGGACACCACTAAAAAGTCTGGTACCATCCTCTTGACACCTGTCTTTGTGATATTTATATGCATTAATGAGATGTCCTTTCAGTCTTCTGTAGACTAAACAAGCCCAGCTCTGACATAACAACCGAGGCACGGACTCAGACTGGCAGGGAATCTGAGACGTTTTTTCAAAGAAATGAGCTGGTTTTATATAATTCTTCAAGACACAGTATTGCCTTATGTGGTATTTTTCACCAAGCAACCTATCACACATTGCCACGTCAGTAACACACTTCCGTAATGTCCGCATATGAGGGTGATCACGCACTGTTCAGGTGTCTGTCAGCTTCCAGCAGGCTCCTCTCCACAGGGCTCTGCCCTGTGGCATCTCCTTCCCCCAAGGTCAGGTAGAGACAAGCCTCTCTGTGCTGCCATGGCATTCTGCAGGTGTGTCTCACAGCCCGCAGCTCAGTTCTATCTTATCTCTCCCCACACAGCTCCTGCAGCCTCTTGTCATAACAGAGATGCTCCATACCACAAATCATCTTTGTGGCCTCCATTGGACCCTCTCCAGTAGCTCCATGTCTCTTTTGTACAGAGGAGCCCAGAACCGGACATGGCACCCCAGATGGGGCCTCACAGGGCCGAGCAGAGGGGCAGGATTACCTCCTTTGGCCTGCAGTAAGGAAAGAGTTAATGACATTTGTAGTATATGCCTTAAACAAATACTGGGTTGTAAAACCTGTTGCAGAAAACATCAGCGGTCCCTAAGCACAAACAGCAAAAGAAAAAAAGTTTTAGTTCTGTCTTTGCCTAGGCAGGACAGAAACTGATATTTTTCACTGCAATATTCTACTGCTGTATGTTATATGTTATGTATGCTGCCAGAGTAGACCTCAATGACCATTGAATTAAGACTTGAGCATTCATGATAGCCAAAGCTATTCCTCCTCTCCCTCTCTTGCTAATGAAGAACTGAGAATTACTCCTACTAATGAGGAACTGAAAGCCACTCCTACATTTGCTTCTTGTGCAAATAAGGTACTGTATAAAAATTACTCAGAGAGTGAACCAGGGGGTGGGTACCTGGCACCAGACAAAGCCCAGTGCACTGAATGACTAATGGGATGATCCTGCATCCATGGTGGTAGCTATCTTCTACTTGCACTCTTTCTCCTCCTCCCTTTCTCTCTGTTTTTGTTATACAAGCAATTTTGCAAAAGAAAGCCTGTACTGTTGAACTGATGATGTTGAACATTTGGTCTTGTTTGCACCTTATTTTGGGCAGAAGACTTTTAACATCCATTGAATCTTAACACCTGCTAACCACACTCTTTCTGATGCACCCCAGGATACCGCTGGCCCTCCTGGCCATAAGGGCACTGCCAGGTCACAGTCAACTTGTGATCCACCAGGACTCCCAAGTCCCTTTCTGCAGAGCTGCTCCCAAGTCCTTTTCTGCAGAGCTGCTCTCTTCTGCAGAGCTGCTAGCACTTGGGGTTATTCCTCCCCAGGTACAGGACCCTACACTTGCCCTTATTGAACCAGGTCAGGTTTCTCTCCACCCAACTCTCCAACCTATTAAGGTCCTGCTGAATGGACCTCACTTGAGTTGTGCCACTTCCCCCAGTTTCATATCATCATCAAACTTGCTGAGGGTACATTCTATCCCCTTGTCCAGGTTGTTGATAAATAAGTTGAATAAGACTGGACTCAGTATTGATCCCAGGGGAAAACCACTGAATGCAGGCCTCCAACTGGATTTTACTCCACTGATCACGACCCTTTGAGCTCTGCCATTCAGCCAGTTCTTGATCCACCTCACTGTCCATTCATCTAACACACATCTTCGGATCTTACCTATGAGGATGTTACGGGAGACACTGTCAAAAGCTTTGCTGAAGTCAAGGCAGACTACATCCACAGCTCTCCCCTCATCCACCCATCTGCCATGTCATCATAGAAGGCTATCAGATTTGGTCAGACATAATTTCCCCTCAGCGAATCCATGCAGTTCTTAGGTTCCCAGTAAGACAACCGTGAATCTATATATTTATAACTATTCTGCAATATTTAAAAAAACCCAAAAAATTGTACCTGAAAAATCTAACCCAAGAGTAAACCACACACACAGACATTTCAGCTTCCAGCTTGCAAGAGTTCACTGGCCGTGCCCTTGCTGGCTATAAGCTCTTCTTACACAGGATATCCCAAATGGCAGTAAGAGCCATGCACTGCCTCCTGGGATGGGATGGGATGAATCAGCAGCTCAGAAGCAGCACAGCTCACCCAGCTGCCTTAGCACCATCACCTCACTCCTTGAAAACAAGGAGTTTCCCAGTGATACTGAAATCGGCCAAATAGAAAATTTCTAACACAGTTTTGAGTATTAGAAAGCGGGAATTCGTTATTACAGCATGTTGGCCACTTGGGGGATCCTTTCTCCATTTGAGTGCCACAAGTGTTGGATGAGCAGAGATTTTATCATACACACTGGTTACATATTCATTAGTTATCCCCACTTCTTTGACTTTATTTGACATAGTCATACTGTTATTGGAAGTCCTTATGTGATTCTCTGGGGTTGGTCTTCAACGTCCAGTGTCCTTTTTAGGTGGCTGTTCCTCAACCCCCTGCTTTTAAGCACAATATCATTGTTTTGCATAATCAGCCTTATGGAGCTGAGCTGGCATCCTGCTAGCACTTTGCATGACTTCTGTTTCCGTAAGTTACATCCTATATTTATTTCTCCAAAGCTGTGCATTTGTGTTCTGCAGTCCTTGATAAGAGTAAAGGTTGTTCTGTTCTGCTATCCTTATCAAGTGAGTAAAATGCTGTTCTACTGTCCTCATCACCAGCAGACACGTCAATCTGACCTGGTACTTGTGCTGCCCTTGTTTTATTCTCTCTGTCCCTGCTAGGACAGTTCACAGGTTGAAGGCAGCAACTTTATTTTGACCCCTGTGTAACAGCATAAGGTCTCTGAAACCAGAAGACTTAGCCATTTCAAGCAGTTTCCTGTATAAATGTAAAAACTGACCTGGAAGGAAGAGAGAGATTTCTGTCTCTTTTCTCTATTAAAATAAGAGGGAAGATGTGCAACAAGTGTCCAAATACAGGTACTAAACCTCTGTAAACTCTTCTGTGAATATTATACACAACATAATACCAATAAAATTTTTAAAACATGGCATCAAAGTAATAAAAAATCAGATTTTTTTTACATATAAAGCATTGTGCTCTACATGACAGTTACTGATATCCACCTCCAAAAATTACCACTTTCAAGTTGAGAATATTTGAGCCGAATCTCCTCTTAACCTCACTAAAATAATTGCAGTGAATCCAATCACAGTTCAACTTTATGTCTGCCTACCCAGGCACATAGCTCCCACTGTATGCCGTAGGAATTGGACATGATCAGAGACAGGCCATAATCAGCTTCTTCAACTTGGCTATGACCACAGTTGTACACGGTATCTCAAACAAGCATGAAAATCTTTGAGAGAGAAAGGCGTCTTTTACATGGGCTCCAATTTCCATTAATCACAGGTAAATCAGCTTTCCTGTCCTTCTTCAAAGAATGCAAGGTCTGTAGATTTCTATTTCTTGTCTGCTCACTTGTGTCTACATATTTGTTAAACTGTTTCTGAAACCAAAACCATTCACTGCCTAAACCTAATGTTCTTCATGGTTAATACATGTAAGAATGTAGGTTTTCATTACAAAAACTCCAGTCTTTTTATAAGGTGCTCCAAATAAGGTGCTCCAAATAAGGTGCTCCAAATAAGGTGNCTAATGTTCTTCATGGTTAATACATGTAAGAATGTAGGTTTTCATTACAAAAACTCCAGTCTTTTTATAAGGTGCTCCAAATAAGGTGCTCCAAATAAGGTGCTCCAAATAAGGTGCTCCAAATAAGGTGCTCCAAATAGTAAAACACCTCCATAAAGTAAGATAGCAGCATTCAAGCTTCCCAGCAGCCAAGATGCACAGCTGCTGTACTCCACTGCAAAAGGTCATCTTGTTCATCTTGATCCTTTGCACTTCTAAAAGTAGCTGGCAGCATGATTTCCTATTCAAGAAGGCATAATATCCTCTACTGTGAAAATGACAAATATGGAACTTCGGTGGTTTTGATGAATTGGGTGCCGTGACAACTGTTATCAGACACCGTATCTAGGGTATAGTGCCACGGAACACCTGCATTGGGAGTGGCTGTTGGGGTCAGCTGCCAGGGCTTTGTAATGCCTGGAGATCACTGTGATACTGTAGGGCCTTGATCTGGCTGTGAGGGTATTGAAGGAACAAGATCCTTGGGATACCCACTCTCAGGAGAGCAGTTCCTTCAGGAGGCAGCATCTTACCTGGGTGCCCCTGGCAGGTCTGTGGCAGAGGATGCCAAAGACAGCAGTGGAGATCCTTTTGGAGAACACCAGCTTCCAGCCTCCCAGAAGACTGCCAAGCCTGCAGATGAAAGTTCTGCAGATGCTGGAGAGGAGCAGCTGGGCCTGGTCCAGGCACAGGGCTCAGGGGAGCAAAGTAACCCTGCAGCGGCAACAGGACAGTCTGGAGAAGGAGGTCCCACAGCAGGAGGGCAAGGACCAGCTTGCCTCCCTGCCATGGTCTTGGCAGCTCGATGACAGACCCAGGCAGGTGAGTGCCAAGGACAAGATGGGATGGCATGGGAAAGGGTAATGAGCCTTCCACTTCCTGGGGCCAGCTGCGGTGCCACATGGCTGCAGTCCCATCATGTCCTGTCCCTGCAGCCACCACTGCCAGGTCCCCAGCAGACATTCGCTGGTGGGAGCTTGACAACCCGTACAAGTGAATAGTTGGAAATGACCTCTGGAGGTCATCTAGTCTAGCCGTCCTGCAAAGGCAGGGCCACCTAGAGAAGGTTACAGAGGAATGTGTCCAAGTGTATTTGGAATATCTCCAGAGAGGGACACTCTATGACCTCTCTGGGCAGCCTCATCTAAGTGCTCTTCCAGTCTCAATGTAAAGAACATGAGGAAGAACTCTTCAAGAATTCCTCCCTCTCTCCTTTCTCATCTGCCAGGTGAACACATTTCTCGACCTTAGGCAGCCAGAGCTGACAGGCCTGGAGGGGACAGAGGCCATCCCAAGCATGCAGAAGGTGCTGGAGCATGTTGAAGCCCATGTCTCTAGTGAGCCAGGGACCTTGGCTGAGGAGGAGGACTGGGAATGCAATATTGACAAAGAGCTGTCCCCCAGGATGTGTGAAGAGGACCAAAAATGTCCACTGCCCTTGGAGAGGTGGGAAGACTACAGCAAAAGCCAGGTGTCCTGAGATGTGTTGAAAGACCACAGTGGCCAAGACCTGTTTCAGCATGAAGATGATGAGGGCACAGCAGCATCAGGAGAGAGTTACAAGTGCTGCAGAAGGCAAGGGCAGCCCAAGTTCTTGTTAATAGATCCTTTGGGGTGGAGTAGAGTGAAATGACACTGAATAATTGGTGTTTGTGAATATACGCGTGTAGGGTTTATTACAGAACAATTTGGTTGCAAGGGAAAACAAGTATGGAGCAATTTTGGTTGGTATTATCTATAGTAATATAACAACAAGAAAGTATTGCAATATGAAAATGCAACAACATCACCCAAGGACATTCACAAGGGAAAAGAAAGAAAACACAAGAGTGTGAAGAACAAAAAAGGAAGAGAAAGCACAAGAGTGTGAAGCTCTCACCACCCATAGGCCCTGCACCCAGACTTGGTTGCTGAGCAATCTTAGTCAAAGTTGTGGTTGCAGAACTGACCTCTTGGGTGGTGGGGAAAGTACCAAAGAAGTGGTAGGGAAAAATTCCCAGGAAAATCTGCTGAACACAAAATCTGGTTTATAGTCAGGTTCAGGTGGGAACACCTAGGTGCCCAGGTATCTCCCCCTGGGCATGGATCTTCACACTGGACAATGTCATTTCGTGGATCATTGGACACTTTGGGTGCCCTTGACGCCTTCTGAGATAACACAGCTGCCCAAGACAACACAGATGTCCAAGAGGACACAGGTGCCCACCACACCAGAGCAGTTGAGTCAGTTATGGCCCATTATGGCCCATCAGCCATATGACCCTCAGGACATATGTGAATGTGTACTTGGGGGGGTGTTGGGAGAGGAAGGGCATGTGTGTTGGGGGATGGGGCAGATGGTGGTTTGTGCAAGGGAGGACAACCTAGCATGACAAGAAGCACCATCCTGTCTCCACAGGATTGTCTCCTACCTCACTCAGCCTATCAGTCACTCTCTGTCTTATCACATCAGAGGTTAGCTATTACACACTCAAAAGCTCAACTCCTCCATCTTCAAGCCAGGCTTCAACAAAGCTCCCTGGTCTCCACAAATGGGGAGTGTTTTAAGTCATTATCCAGTGGCCTCAGTTCAGTTCAGTCTTCCACAGATGCAATCAGCAACCCTCAGAGCACATCCCTGTACCCTGTACCCCTGGTGGTCACAGGGACACCAAGAATGACCCAGCTACATCTAAGAGTTGAGCGCTGCCCCAGCAAGAGCAGGCCTGGCCTGGCTGTCCCAGAGAGCAGCATCCAGGTCAGGCCAGCAGCATCATGCACATCAACACGTGCCATCTCTACCATTACCTGGAAGGACCCCTCAGTGCCATCCAGCCTCTTGGCATTAACACCCTGCCATGACAGCAGGAACGCTCCCTGTTCAGGAGAGCACTCCGGGCTGTGTGTAGGGCATTTGCTGGCACCTGTGGTCCATGGGAGCAGCAGTGCCTGGCTGCCAGTGCCATGCCAGAGCCTGGAGATGACTGCTCTGAGCACTGGCAGCGTCTGAGAGAGCAGCCCAGGGAGGCATGGCAGGGATGGATGTAGGGACAGCTCCTCAGGCATCCAGCTGTCCCAAGGGCATCTTCCTTGGGATACTCCTGGCCATGGTTTAGTGAGATAAACATATGATCCACCTTCAATTGTGAATTTTGTTAATCCTGGACTTTGTTCTCCTGTTTAGAAATATTTTGTTCTAACAGTGTTGCAGATAGTTCACACTTAAAAAAACCTCCCTAAACTATGAAAAAAAAAAGATTAGATCTGGTTCATATTTTTACCATGAATATTTTGTCAATATTTTATACTTTTTCTTCAATAAAACAGATCATTAACTTAAAAAAAAAAACAACCTTCATTAACTAGAAAAAATGGATTAAAATACAAAAAACTTGCAGGTACCTAAGCTGAGACAAAGTACAGTTTTAAATTTCAGAGGATATTTTTATTATCTCTAAGCAGGTGACTAGCTACTGCCAGGTATTAGAATTATCTCAGAAAACTATACAGTTTCTAGTAACTTTTTGAAGTAGAAATAGCTAACTTAGAGATCTACAAAGCCAATGGCTAATTACAATTCTTTTCCCCAAGATGACCTATCTTCATTTACCAACACTTTCAGCTGACCTTCCAACAGTCACTCAAGATCATTTTATTTTTACAACTCTCTAGTTTTGATCAAGCTGAATAGCATTCTCTAATAAATTCTGTATCTTCATTACTAATGACCTTTCCAGATAGCTTAAAAATATTGCTTAAAATATTTTAAAAAGCACAGAGAACAGAAATGAGAGGAACTGTACTAGTAACATCTCTTCATAAACTGAGTATTTATTCCTTCACTTTGTTTCCACTTATTTGGATAACCAGTTCCTAATAAGGCTTATATATGTAGCTCAGCATGTCAACAAAACTGTTCTAACTTTAAATTCTGCATGCAACAAGGACATAATGACATAAAGTAGTGGTCTATTGAGCCCAAGTCAATAGCCATTACAGATGACCATTTGATATTTGTTTGCATATGAAGTGGATTAAATACTTCAGTGACATATGTAAATAGTTCAATGGTGAAATTTTCAAAATACAATGATGAATTAAAGCAATACATTTTACATTAACCTCATGTGGTAGACAGGTTTCTGGTTGATACATCAAGCTTATAAATTCATACCTTTCTGACTGAGGAATCTGTTTGAATTTTAAAAATTCTCATTATGTGGAAGCCTGTTAAAAAAAAACAACAACAACAAAACCCAACACTGAAAACTGTACAGAATAAAGTCCCCTGGCTTTCAAGTCAGTAGAAAAATGCTTAAGTCTTGAAAAGAGCAAAAACATTACTATATTTCATGGTGACTATTTTTGAAGAAATGAAACGTTTTGTAACAGCTTCTAGGCTACCAGAAAAAAAAAAAAAAAAAAAAAAAAGTGGAAAGCAAGCATGAAATTCTACACACAATTGGCTTGGGCTGGCAAGGAAATGTAAAGAATATACATTGATTTACTAATCCCTATATAATAAGAAACATAACTTCGTGTATCCATTTAGTTCACAGTAACCAGTGTTCCTCCTAAAATAGGGATGTCTTTAAATAAAATAGAGCTTTAAAAGAAGTTCATATAAAGAAAAGCTTTTAATTCAATGCACACTACTTTGATAAAAAAGAACGTTTGTTAAATTACTGCATAACGAACCATAGAAGATAAATTTCACAATGCACTATATTTAGGAGGTATATAGCTTGTTATACACTGACAAAACAGACATACAGCAAACAGCATTTTAAATTAACCTTTACTGTTCTAGCAAACAGAAAAGTTCTGATCCTGTAACCAACTTGGTACTTAGCAGAGAACAGCTGAGGAACCAGGAAACGTAGCAGCTTGACTCCAGTAGCATATTCAGATGGAAGGATGTGTTACTGCCTTGTCCTTCTAAAGGATATGAAGGCTTCTTGGTGCTGGCCATGAGGGAACATTTTGAGCTTTCTGGTGAAGAGCTTATTCTGGATAGGCAACTGGTCAGCTGTATCGATGTTACAGGGTCTGTCAGTAGCTACAATCTTTACTATTAGCACCATGCTGCCTCAAAGCACTCTGTGCGCACCTGGTGCACTGGGGAGGTAACCAGTTCTGCTTTTAGTGATGAATCTGGGGCACTGCTAACAACAACCAGCCAGCCTTGCAGTACTTCAGTGAAAGAAAACTGAGCTTGCCATTACATCTGCCAGGTGACAAAGGACCAAGGGCTTCAGAAAGGTTTAATTGAGCCACACAGAAAGCTAGTTTGGAAGAGATTCACTCTGTGGATCAGCAATAGTGTGTCCAGCAGGACCAGGGCAATGACTGTCCCCTGCACTCAGCACCGGTAAGGCCACACCTCGAATCCTGTGTCCAGTTCTGGGCCCATCAATTCAAGGACACTGAGGTGCTGGAGCATGTCCAGAGAAGGGCAACAGAGCTGGTAAAGAGTCTAGAGTCCTATAAGCAATGGCTGAGAGAGCTGGGGTTGTTTAGCCTGGAAAAAAGGAGGCTCAGGGCTGACCTTATCACTCTCTACAACCACCTGAAAGGAGGGTGCAGCCAGGTGGGGGTCGGCCTCTTTCCCAGGCAACCAATGACAGGACAAGAGCACACAATCTCAAGCTGTGCCGGGAAAGGTTTGGGTTGGACATTAAGAAGAATTTCTTCATAGAAGGGGTGACTAGACAGTGGAATGGGCTGCCCAGGGAAGCGGTGGAGTCACTGTCCTTGAAGGTGTTTAAGGAAAGATTGTATGTGGCGCTTAGCGCCATGGTCTAGTTGACAAGGTGGTGTTCGGTCGTAGGTTGGACTCGACGAGCTCAGAAATCCCTCCCAACCTCAAGTAGCCGATGATTCCCGGAGGGAAGTAGGCGGCCGCGCGCGCCTCTGTTCGAACCCCCCTCGGGGGCGGGGGCGGTTCGGCGCGGGGAGGGCGGGGCTGCGCGGTCACGTGAGCCCGGCGTAGGCGACCGCTGCAGCCGCCCCCGGCCCGGCCCGGCCGCTCCGGGAGGGGCCATGGTGGGAGCGGCATGAGCCCCGAGCCGGAGCCAGAGCCGCCGCCAGCCCGGGCGCGGGCGGCAAAGGAGGAAGAGGAGGAGGAGGCGTCGCCGCCGCCTCCGTCGCCGTCGTGGGAGGACGGTGGCAGCGCCAGGTGGGGCGGCTGCATCATGCTGGTAAAGAGGGTCGGCCTGACGGCGGGCGGCTGTAACGCGGTGAGTGCAGGGGCGGG
>VXAZ01003372.1:28029-46118 GCA_013399875.1 Gymnorhina tibicen | reverse complement strand
CGGTGCCTTTCTATGCCTTTAAAACTGGGTGGGAGAGAAAAAAAAAAAAAAAAAAAAAAAGCCAGATGAACTTTTCAAAGCAGTTTATGTTCAAGGACACAGATGCACATGCCTCTGTGTTCTCCTGCTGTGGCGAGAGGAGCAGAGGAAGCACGCTTTCTCTTTTTCAGCCAGCTCTCGACTCTTTTTTCTCCAGAGAGAGATGGAGAGTTGAACTTTCTTTTCCCTGGGACTTTGGCTTCTTCTTCTTTTCTTCTGGAACTGTGTAACAACACCAAAACATCATCCTGGGGGCCCAGTGGGGCCTATGCCGAAAACCCAGTTCCGAAGAGGAGGAGAGAGAAACCACACCCACAGAAGGACTTTAAAATCTTCCCAGGTTTCTCTCCACAGCGAGAAGTTTTTATTATTTAGCATTATTCTTCTCCTGTGCATTTGTTGAATAAATAGGTTTTTTCCCCCTTTCACTTTCCTCCAAGGAATTTCTTCCCAAACCTGGTGGGGGACGGGTGGCTGTAACCTGCCTTCTAAGAGAGGATGTTCAAATTCGGACGTTGCTCTGAATTTTGTCTCAAACAGGGACAAAGTGCTAGTCTGACTGACATACATCTTGGCAAAAAAATATTCATAAATTTGTTATCCTATTACCTTATATAGAAGTACTTACAGGCTTCTCATATGAGGAGGATTTTTTTTTTTTACCCCCATAGCCCTTGGAATCTTTGCTATTTAGAAATTAAAAGTTGCATGATAACCTATGGAGAAATGTTAAAAGTGCTTGAAAATGATCAGTCTTCCAGAGATAGTCTTTGATCTATGATATGATATTGTTTCCCAGGAGAAAGAGAACTGTTTTCTTGAAATCTTCATGCTTTGAAGCAAGCTGCAATGTAGAAAATAAATTGAATCTTACTAGCTAGAATACACTGTTACTACAAGTGTTGATGAACTGACAAATCTAAAAATTCTTAAGAGATCTATGCATTTACTATTTGAACAATAAGAATTTCTTCAAAGTTTTTACTATACACAGTAAGTCTTGTAATGCAAGCATTTTCAAAATCTGTGATTTCTACCAATTTGGACAAAAGTTTTTGAGCAGGGGAGAAACACCGAAGGTATCTGTGGTCTATGTTCATCATAGGTTGTCTTGACTTTTTTTTGGTTCTGTGGGAGATCCTGAGTTTCACGCTTGCCCTGCTCTCCACTTGCTGGAATGAGCCAGGTTGATATTTATCATAATGTCCCTTCAACTGAATTCTGCATTATTAAATTGCACTGTTCTGTTGGATTGGCTTTGGATTGGCTGGAAACACTAAAAAACGGTCTTTTGTAGGACAGTTACTACGGGAAAGGCGAAGAGTAATTTTAGAACACAAAAGCTATGTAAAACATTTACTATGCCAAGGGGTAGCTAGAAATGAAAAAATCATGGAATGCTTTTGATTGGAAGGAACCTCAAAGATCATCTAATTCCAACCCCCACACTAGATAAGTTGCTCAGGGCCCCATCTGTCTAGCCTTTAACACTTCCAAGTATGAGACAGCCACAACTTCTCTGGGCAATGTGTTGCAGTGCCGCACTACTTGTTGAGTAAAGAGTTTCTTCCTAATATCTAATCTAAATCTCTCCTCTTTTCATTTAAAACCATTCCCCTTCTCCTATCACATTCTGCCCATGTAAAAAGTCACTCTCCTTTTTTTAAAAGTCACTTTTTATTAAAAGGACCTCTTCAAGCAATGAGAGGCCACAGTGAGGTCTCCCTGGTGCCTTCTCTTCTCTTCTTGGAGGCTGAACAACGCCAGCGCTCCCAACCTGTCTTCATAAGAGACATGCTTCAACCTTCTGATAACTTTGTTGCCTTCTCTGGACCCACTGTAACAGGTCTATTTCCTTCCTGTGCTGATGGCTCCAGAGCTGGACACAGTATTACAGTGTGGTCTCATGAGGGTGGAGTAGAGGGTCAAAAATCCGCTCCCTTCACTTGCTGGCCACTCCTCTTTTAATGCAGCTCAGGATGCAGTTGGCCTTCTAGGCTGTAAGTGCACATGACTGGCTTATGTCCAACTTCTCATCCACAAGAACCCCCAAGTCCTCCTCAGGGCTGCTCTCTAGTTCTTCTCCCAGTCTGTGCTCGTGTCTGGGATTGCCCTGACCCAGGTGCAGCACTTGTACCCAGACCTGTTAAACTTCATGAGGTTCTTATGGGCCCACTTCTCAAGTTTGTCCAGCTCTCTCTGGATGACATCCTGTCCTTCCATTTTGTCAGGTGTGCCACACAGCTTTGTGTCATCTGCAGTCTTGCTTGAGGCTGCTCTTGATCTCACTGTCTGTGTCATCAGTGAAGATATTCAAGACCACTGATCCCAGAGTAGAGCCCTGAGGGGCACCAGCTTCCACCTGGACACAGAGCCATTGACCACAACTCTCTGCCTGCCTTCATCCAGCCAGTTCTTTATCCACCAAATAGCTCACACTTCAAATCCACGTGTCTCCTCTTTGGAGATAAGGGTGTCATGTGGAACTGTGTTGAAGGCTTTACAGAAGTGTAGGTAAATGACATCTGTCAGTCGCCCCTTGTCAGCCATTGCTGTCACTGCATTGAAGGCCACTAGATTGTTCAGCACCTCTGCTTAAATCTCCTTTGGGAAGAAAGCAAGGAAGCAGCAGTTCTGGTTAAATACGCCCTTCCCAAGGGTTCTGCCCATTTCATCTAAATGAAAAGATTTCATTTATCTCATCTGAGATCAAGTCCTTTGATCTTGAATGGCAGCAGTTTCACAGAATCATGAGTACTTTGATAGTTGCTAATTCTTTCTGGAATTACTTGTTGACCAGTAGTATAGTTTGTCAGTCTGTAGTCTGTGTTTGCAGACACAAGCATAGAATCAGTTGGTCAACAATCAACAGAAAGCGGTTGTACAGATGACATAAGCAGCTCCTTATTTTCTCATACTTTGGTGTTTTCAAATACAAAAATTGTTGCTCTTCTGATTATGTACATTGTCATAGTTTTGTTGAAACGGTGGTGTGATCTTAATAAAGTGGATCTGTCTTGTCCCTTGTGGAGGAAGCAGGGAAGGGTATACTATTTGTCATCCTGTTGTGAAAGGGTTGTGAATAATGCTTGAGGGGGAGAAAGCCTAAAGGCATGTTGGAGGTGAGAGCAGTACAGGGCAGTGTCAGGAGTAGGGCAAATAACTTTTCAGTCAGCAAGTGCTCAAGGGAAGAAATTTTTTCAAGTCCCCTAGAGATCTTTAATTGTTTTGTAATACAGAACAATTTCTCCTCCCTTGTTTGGCTTGTTGTTGTTCCCAGGGGCTTGGTTTGTAGGTCGTGCTGAAAACTGGTTGTGCTCAAAACATGTTTGCAAGAGATATTTGCTTACGTAATGAACTGGATAGGTACAACCAATGCATATATTTTTCTTTCTTAGCAACAAGGTATTGGTCGGCCAAGCGTATACCATGCCGTGGTGGTCATATTTCTAGAATTCTTTGCCTGGGGGCTCTTGACAACTCCAATGCTAACGGTAAGTGTTATTCATCACCTGTTATCTTGGTGGTAGTGACAAATGTTAATTTGCTAATTCCTAGGGATTTGGGGTTTAATTTGCATTACCTTAATGTGTATCTCATTATGTGAATTCCAGAAGTCTTAGCAGCTGAGATCTGGACTGCTGAAAGATTATAAGATAAGGAAAAAAATAAATTAACTCTTTTGTACTAGTCTTTAACTCTTATTTGCCTTTTAGAGTAACACCAATTTAGTCTATTGATTAAAATATCTCTGGAAATTCTGGCTTTTTAAAAACTTCATAGTTCAATTAATCTTCCCGTTGTAATAATTGAATAAGCTACGCAACCCTTCGTTTACTGTGTATACTGCTGTGGGCTGACTGTTTTGCCAGCATGAAACTTACAGTAAAATGTAAAAGCATTCATGTAAGAAATGGATTTCATAAGTATTTAGTCTGCTCTGGTTGTTTTCCAGATGAACAGATAATTTGAGTGTTTGGTAATAGGATATGAAGCATTTTATTTGGAGACATAGATCTTGTTCATTTTAGTGGGGCCTGCCTATGAGCAGTCGCAAGAGGTCTGTTAGTCCAGGTTTTCATCAGCTAGTATCTGAGACCATTTTGAATACTTGGCAGGCAAAGTTTTGTGGGATTGAAAGAGTTAATTTCGTTTCTTCTCCAAACTCCAAATAAAATAATGTACATAACTCTTGGAATGTGTTTGTCTAACCTTTCTAAAGACAATCGCTGAACTTCTTAACATAACTTAGTAATACAAAGTTCACATAAGCAGTTAACATATTTCAATAAAGCAGGTGTCTCACAAAATGACTGTCCTGTTATCCTGCCTTGCCAGTGTCAAAATATGGGGAAGCTTACTGGGTGGTCTTTCTTACCTCTTCTTTTTCTTTGCTTTTTTCCTTAACCAAAGTGCTCAATTTCAACTTGCCCAAGTTTGACACTTCTCATTTGAAAGGATAAATGTGCAAATCATAATTCTTACAGATCTACAAACCCCCACCCATTTTAATAATACTGTGTATTAAGTGGGTTCTTCAGTAGTTCCCCAGTAGTATACTCCAGTTGGAATAGGTCCATAGTTGGGGGTGATCATCTTTATTTGTAATCAGCTTTGCATGCACTGAAAGTCTGCTGTTGGGTTAAATAATTTCAAGTCTGGTTTGAGAGTTTGCACCTTTCTGTCGTGTGATATACTTATGGTAGCTTACATTGGCCTGCTTATCAGGCAGCAGTACTAGAAGTCATGTAGAGATTTCTTATGAGCAAAGTTCAGCCTTTGAACTGCCAGCTGCCCACTTCTACTCAAGCAGGTTTGTCATGTAGGAAGGACAGAAATGGAAATGTCTGGCCTGTTGATCAAAGCTTGTGGTTACTGAATTTCTTGTGGTTTTTTTCATTATTCTGTAGGTCATTGTCAACTTTCAATCTAATTAAAATGTTGTGTACTATGAAAATACATTGTGTGTATTTTTAATAGCTGAGATTATTTAAAGTTCATTTTTTAAATTGCTTTTTCACTTCTTTTGACATCTGTCAGCAAAGCTGTACTGTTAGTTGCATGACATTATACTTGGAGAAGAAAAGATTTAAAGTGTTTATAAAGCACACAAAGGCTATTATGGTCAAAGACTGCCCAAAGCTTATGGACATTACTTTTATTTATGGACTTGCATGCCAATGTTAGTAAATTACCATAAGCAATATTAATTACTTAATGACATGTTCTGTCTTCAATATGTATTTTTTTGTAATATGTATCTATTGGTAGAACTTGAGTAAAGCAGTTCCCTTTACCATTTTGTCAAATTGCATTTCTCTTGTCCATAAAGTAACAACTTAATCTCAAAAACTTGAACTTGATATCAGTAGTGGTTGCCTTTCAGGAAAAAATATTAAAAAACAGTTCACAGGTAATTAGATTTGACTCTCTGAGTTTCCTGTTTTTGTTTGTTTTGGTTTATTTTTTTTTCTTTAACTTAGAAGACACCTGCTTCTAGATCTGTAATTTGAACCCTGACTTTTTTTTTCCTCAATTCATATAATAAGATCAGTGTTCTAATAGGTGAAAAATTGTTCTAAATATCTAACCAAAAGATGATACCAGAAGGGAAAAGTGATGTAAATAAGGAGAATTATCTGCCCAGTAATTAATATGAGAACCACCACTATTATTAAACCTATGATTTGAGAATCTCAGTCTTCCTAGAAAAATAGTGCTGGTACTTTTCAGTGACACTTTCTCAGTATACGTATAAGTAATTTTTGTAATTGGTGGCGCTTATTTATAAATATCATTTATATGATGAATTTTGTTTGAATGTGAATTTTTGTGCATACGTGCTTTGAACATCACAATAACTTTTTTTAGTCAACATGGTAGCACCTGTGAGGCCCCTTAACTCTCTTGCGTATTTATGGTAAATCTGTTTAGCATAGATTAACATTCTTGCCCTTGAATTAAGACTGCTGGTAAAGCACCTTACATGAATTCATAGCTGTATTTAAACACTCAGAATTCTTGCTGGTATTTATAAGCATCTGCTTGTTAATTGGAAGTGTTTCTAACTGTATGGCTATTTAATAGCTGCTATTTATTCAGTTGTGAATAGAGCACTCTTTTTTCCTTGTCAGTGTAAGTTAGCTGAATCTCATTTTCACTCCTAAATATTGACAGTGTTTGAGTCAACCTTTTGATGGAATTAGCTACGTAAAAATTTTGTAATTGGTACCACATGGAGATGGTTTTTGCTTACACTGATCCTCTTTTTGAGCCAAGTGTCCCAAACCAACTATCTCCGCATTACAGTCTTTGCCAGCAGAGGAATTGATGTTAAATCTTGTTTCCATTTTCTTGTGAAGACAAAAAAGAGGTAGAAGATACTGTTTTTCTGCTTGTTCCAGGGTTTTTGGTTTTGGTTTTGTTTCTTTTAGTTTAGTTTTTATTTTGGGGTAGGATACTTTCTCTTAACAAGGTCTTATAGAGCTATCCTGTTTTACAAATCAAATTTAAACTTAGAATCAACTTTCTCCTGTCTCTCCTGATTAAAATAATGCTTTTTTCCCCCCCCCCGTCAGGTTTTACATGAAACATTTCCCAATCATACATTTTTAATGAATGGTCTTATTCAAGGTGTTAAGGTAAGATTTTTTTTAAACCTCTGACCCAAATATTCTGTGTGTTCTGGTATTTTAACTTGTCTCACCTGTATTCTCTATAAGAACATACAAAACACTGAGAATGTAGTTAATTCTTAAAACATTTTTTCAGTTGTTATTTCTTGGGGTTGTTTCTTGGGCTCAGTTCAAGTTTTACTGCTAAGTGACATCATCTTGAAACAAGTGGATTGTTCCTCAGAAATTTAAATTCCTCTCATTTGAATAGGTACCACTTGTAGCTATTGTAATCTTGATAAGGATCTGTCTGAGAACAGAGCTAGGTTTTTATTGTCTGCTTCCTAATGTTAAATGATTTATGTCAGAGGCAAATTAATGCAACCATGATGATACCATTGAGATAGACAGTGAAGCACTTAAACACTGTGATTTTGTCTTAAAATGTGGCATAAGAGCTGATTTTCATCAGGTTGGTTTTATTTACTGGCCCTTTTTTTCTGTCGACTCTTAACATTCTGTGATCGTCAAGATATTCAGGGCAGCTTATAGCTTAATTACACCACATCATTCACATTGTGATTATGCTGGATTGTGGCCACAAAAAAAGCTTACAAGGGTTTTCTAGGATAACTAATGTAAAGTCTTTTCTTTGATAACTGTTGTCCTGAGAGGCTGCAAAGCCCTTGCTGTAACTTACAACTAAGATAATTTATAGCACTCAGAAATTATTTATCTTTATGTCCCGTAACAAATCTAAAGCATTGCTTTTAGTTGTAAGAGCATGACATCTTTAGGATCTACTTGCTGTCTTGCTTTCTTTCGTGGTGCATTGGCAGAACACAATGCACTCGGATGTTGGTTTGTGTCAGACTGAAAGAGGAAGTTATCTTCTCATTGTTCTCTCAGAAAAACAAAGTTCATGTTCCTCTTCCTGTTTTCTTTCAAGTTTTTCACTCACAGTGCAATGTAACTGTGTATTAAAAGTAGTAAACAGAGGGTTCCCCATAGATTTTGTACAGAGCATATCTGTAGAAAAGTGCATTAATGTCATGAATGTTTGGATTGCTCTAACAGGTGTAGTAAATGGGGGAGCTTGTACTTCCATGTCTTTTTTCTTCAAAATTTTGTTTATGAAACATTGGAAGTGTTTTTGGTGACAGCAAAATATGTTAGTTCATATGGTGCTGAAATCTGATTCTAAGGAGCAGAAACATTAATTTTGACTGAGTAAGACAACTGCCTTTCTGAGGATTTGGTAGTCTGGCTTTATGGCTTTTGTTCTCAATCTCCTTACTGAAAACATTGAAATCAGGTTTGTTTGTAAGGATTTGACAGAACAGTTATTTAGTACAGCAGTCTGTATGCATGTGTTAAACTTATGATTATATTTGAATGAGAGAGGTAAGCTCAAGTTAGCCAGAGTAGGCTTCCAGTGTATTAAGGTGCTTACAGAACCATGCATTTACTAATGTTTGGACTCATGGCAGAGTTGGATTGATGAGTGAAGAATGTACTAATTCAGAGGAACTGTTTCCCAGTTAACAAACCTGTGAAATCCTTTACTTATTTTCATTCTCCTGTGTCATAGAACAGATTTGAGACCTAGGTTCTAGGACTTCAAGAAATTCTGGAAAATCTGGTATTTGATCCTTAGTCAATTTCATCTGTTCTTACTGTACATGTGAGTCTGACCTTCTCCACAGTAATCTCATCATGATGTCCCATGATCTCAAATTGTCAGGCTTGCTCAAATGCTCTTCATAGTTCTTGTACTGTACAGATGTACTGTACACGATGAATATGTAGTACAAAGCAGCAAGTGTTCTGTTAATTTGTACAGAGAGTAGTTATGTTACCCAAAACTCTCTCTTAGGACAATCCAAATTAGAGGGCAACCTGAGTTTGAAATCTAGCACTGAATCTCTTGATAGAGGCTAAGATAGTGTCCTTTATGGAACTAGACAGTATTTTGGAGATTTTAAAGAAGATTTTGCAGTCTGTGTTACTTTTATGTTGAATCAAATGGATCTTGAAAAAATGTATGCTGTATTTTTTTTTTAAATTCACTCATGTTTATTAGGTTTGAAACATAAAACATCAGAATCACAGAAAATTAGACTGCAGAACAAATCGTGNTTTTCTTCTTCTTACGGTTTTCTTCACCTGTGTCCCAATTCCATTAATGCGAATAAACCCATGGTAAGTGGCACAAATTGCAGTAGCAAGCTTGTCGGAAGAGCAGATATTCAATCAGAGGAGTAGTTTGGGGAAATGGAAGAGTGACAGTAAGACAAGAAGAAAGCAGCTTTCCTTTCAAGATGTGATGGTGTTATTCTAGAGCTTTTCTGTTCAAGATGTGTTCAAACCCTGTATCCTAGAAGTAGAAATAATGGAATGTGAGCTATATTCACACAAGTAAAACAGTACTTGCAAGGATTTGATAATCCTGTCTAACTCTGTTTTAAGATCAGCTGTTAATTTTTTCCCTTGATGACTGATGGTAATAAACATGTTCTATAGCTAAATGAACCTTAGCATTTATTTGCCACAGAAAAGTATAATTGTTGCGAGATCTTTTAACGTGTTGATTAGGACTTTGAAACCAAGTCAATACTGCTAAGTTAAGACTTCAGTTTCATTTACATTAATTGTGAAACTTGGAAGAATTACAAAAGAACTTTGTGTACACTGAATGCATTCAGAATTCAGCTTCCACAGTATTATATATATGTGATAGTTTATTCTTTAACTGCCTGGTGAAATTACTTTTAAGTTCGTTTTTCATAACTTAAACTTGAGAGTGTAAAAATCTATAGGTATCATGTCCTCAAGGGGCTACTTAATCTTTTAGGCTGATGTAAAATAAACAGGGGAATATAAAAAAATAAAAATGCTATTTTCCAGTATTTAAGTGAGACTTCACAGTCATTCATTCATCTCCAGTAAAGTTCTGTGTTAGTTCTCGAGGAACACTCCTTCTAGGCTTAAACACAAACTTGCTGATTAGTAAGAAAAAAAGCAAGAGATCTTAGCTCAAACTTTCTAATTGCTGCTTTTAAATTATTAGGTGGTACTTCGCGATGATTTCAGTGTCTGGAATCTTTTCTGTTACCTTTTCTGTAATATTTGCCTATGTAGCTGATGTAACACAAGAACATGAAAGAACTACAGCCTACGGACTGGTAAGATATGCTCACCTTGGGAAAAAGGTCAGATTATGACGTTCATATTGAACTGGTGTTTTGATGTACAGATTGTTTCCTGATTAATGTAAAGATACTGGTAAAGGAATGAACCATGGCTCAAAACAATGTGTTAGAGTTCAGGCAGTGAACAGAGTGCTGTGTGCTTATGGGAACAGAAAAAGTGTTTGACAGCATACATAGACGGCATGTGTAAGAAAGAATGTCTTTTAAGTTTTGCAAACAAAACTTTAAATGTTAAAGACAATGCAAGTATTTTCATCTAGCAATAGTTTTCCATCACCTGTACATTGCACTTCTTAGTTCATGTGACTTCTTTTTAGTGTGGAATGGCTTTTCCTAAAGTCAGAATAGTGAGGAAGGATGAAAATGCATAAAACAGTATTTCTAGTAACTTAGTCATGACCTTTCTTAATTATCAAAAACAAGGAAAATAATTTAGTTAGTACAAACTAGTCCTTTCAGTGGTAATATAATTCCTGCTTAGTTTACTTTCCTAATATCTGTATTTAGGTTTTGGAGGTCTGTTGGTAGATGTCCTTAGCTTTTGGACTTCTTTTAGGCAGGCATTTAAATGTTCTGACAACTTTTTCAGTCAAATAATTTCATAATTAAAAAACGAAATAAAGATTTTAGTCTATTTGAAAGTAAGAGCCATTTTCCTTTGAGCCAAACCTGATCTTGGACTGCAAATCCTGTCTAGTATGGTGTGCTGTTGAGGAGGCTGTAGAAACTGCTATTTGGGACCCATGTTTACTGTCATAAATGATGTGTGATTTATTTAATTTTTTTTTTGTCTAGTTTAGGTTTTTTACTTGAATTTTTACTGCTGTGTTTTTTAAATCACGCTTCTGGGGAGGGGTGGTGGTGGTGAGCAAGTTACTTCATTTTTCTGTAATGGCAGAATAACCACTTTCATGAGCTTGTAAACTGTTGTTGTACATAGGTATCTGCCACCTTTGCAGCAAGTTTGGTAACTAGTCCTGCCATTGGAGCATACCTGTCTGCCAGCTACGGAGATAGTCTGGTTGTACTGGTGGCCACTTTGGTGGCTGTTGTGGACATCTGCTTCATCCTGATAGCTGTACCAGAATCTCTGCCAGAAAAAATAAGACCTGCTTCGTGGGGATCTTCTATATCATGGGAACAGGCAGATCCTTTTGCAGTAAGATGTACTTCAATTATTAAATATTTGATGATTAATAAGTAATAATTATTACTTGCAGTTTGTAAGCTTGAGAAATCTTCAGTATTACTGGTGGCTTGACTGCATATACCATAGTCTCTGTTTTCTGCTCTTGCCCATAAAGATCTAACTACATGTAAAGAACAAAATCAAACCAAGCTTTGTGGATTAAATAATTCTAGATTTGAAAATAATGTTTGGTGTGAAATCCAAAGGGACAATACTTTACTTTTCTAACTTATGTACTCTATTTTATTGCAAAGAGAAATGCTGAATTCTTACACCTCAAGAGCCAATGTTTTAATGTTTTACATAATTCACTTTATAATTGTACTTTTGGCAGTATCCCTCCCCACTCTTGATTTCCACTTTCGGTTATATGTGATTTTTTCTGATAGAAAATGGATCTATAAAGCCTGATTTTTTTTTTTTTTATAAGCATATGTAGGAAGGGCTAAAACATACCGTGCAGTCTTGTTCACTTACTCACACTTACTCAGTTAATTTATGTTTTTGTTACACCTTAGTATCTTAAGAAAGGAAGGAGTGATTTTTCTTCATGAGATCCATCCTGCTGGGAACTGCTTGTGAATATTGAGAGATGAATGGCATGCTTGAAAGACTACAGTTACAGAACTTTTTTTCCACAATTTATTTGTTCCTTAAAGTAATTAATATAATCAGTGAACAAGTGTAAGAAATGTATATTATTTGCGAGCATCTTTCAAAACAAACTGTTATTATGGAGATCCGTTAAAAGACATTATGCATTTCCCTTACTGCCATATAATGCTGATTTTGGGGAATAGTTTTGATTTGGCACTGAACAGTAGCTTCAAAAATCTTAATGGAAACTTAGCCGAAGAATTGGATCCCCCAAACTGTATATAATGAGATTGTTTGTGACTTAAGGTTCAGCTTAACAGTTTCCATGTGTAATTGGTTTGATGTGTATGCATGCACAAAAAAGGGAATCTATCTTCTTCTTTCTTTATGCTTTCATTAGAGTTTGTACCAATGTTTCAATACCTGCTTTGTTCTTTTGTTTTACAGTCTCTGAAGAAGGTTAGAAAAGATCCTACGGTTCTCCCGATCTGCATTACAGTGTTGCTCTCATATCTGCCTGAGGCTGGCCAGTATTCTAGTTTCTTTCTGTACTTGAGACAGGTAAATGCTGGTGTCTTTACATCTTACTAAGGGTGTTTAAATAAGTGTTCCTTATGACCTCTTTCATGTTATAGATTTTGCTCAGAGACCTGCTTTCTGGCAAAGTAAAGCTTTAAAATTAAAGGCAGGGTACTTTACTAAGCCAAGAAATGAGTAACACTTGACTCTTGATGCATAAACCCTGCAATATCTTAAACACATGTTAACCTTAAGCAGGCCTTGGTTCTCTGGGTCTGCCTGTCAAAGACCTATGGTGTTTGTGGGAGGGACAGAGAACTTCAGTTTCCAGATCCATTACTTCCTCTGTTTCCTTCTTTAAGGCAGTTTTTTTTCTCTTTATAGTTTTCTTGGCAAAGAGTCACATTAAGGATTATTCTTGAAAGTAGACACTTCCTGTATGGATCCTGTGTAGATCTAGAGTGTAAGCAGGGATGAGTGCTTTCATTGAGAAGATACTCACTGCTAGTAATTGTCCTGGATTGTGTTTGGCATTTGTTTTACGCAATTTCTGCTTCTCCACAGATTATAGGCTTTGGATCTGCTAGCATTGCAGCATTTATAGCTGTGGTGGGCATTCTGTCCATAGTAGCTCAGGTAAGCTTTGTTCTTTATAGTGCTTCATTTAAGCTTGTCTAAAAACTGTTTGCATGCTCTAATTTGCCAGTGTATCTTGCATAAACGCTGTATTCATGATACAATCTGTGTAAATTTCTTGCTTTGTATCAGCTTTCCTTATAAATACTGGATCTGGACATCAGAAAAGTAAAATTTGCCAGGTTGGATCAGTAAATTCACTGGAACTCTGACTTGAAAGTATTAAAATGATGCAGGAAATTCGTTACTAAATGCAAGGCATTCTGAAAGGAAAATGTATTATTTTAAATGAAAGTCATGCTACTTGCACCTATTCAATTGGCTTCTGCTGTCAAACTTGCATACAAGCAGGACCTGATCTTTCCAGGGTTACTTAGGCTCAGCTTGGAGGCTGAGGAGCTGTGAGGCCTTGATATCTTCTTACCCTATTTCTTAATTGGCAACACTGAACTGATTTTTCAACAGATCTTTTATGTCTTTTGTAAATCAAAGAGTTTTTATGATGTGATCTTCGGTATCTTTATGGATACAGTTTGTCTTCCTGTTTTAAAAACAAGAAGATGAATGGCATATAGAGTATGTTATAACCTTGTTGCCATTCGTAGCAGAATGAAGGTCTTGCTGTTTTGATGTAAACAACACATTCATCAGTGTTTACCAGTTTTACTGGTGTCAGTTGTGGCCTTCATTAGCAATTCAAGTCATTATTTTAATCCAGGTGCCGTGGTTTGTTCAGAAGCTGTTATGTGCACTCACATTTGCCAGTCATACTTTATGCAGGCCAGTATTGTTGCTAAAAATATCTAAGATCTCGGCTTTATAATTTTCAGTGTTAAAATGGGGAAAATCTATTGCTTTTTGAGTTCTTTGAAGAGTACAGCTTACTGAAATAATCTTTGCTTATTGACATAATCTTTTCTTCATAAATACTGATTTGTGTTGGCACACTGGATATCTCCAGAAAGAACTGAACACATGAAGGTAGAATTCCTGTATTTTTTTCTATGTGGCATTCAAACTGAAAATGAGAAACAAGAAAGCTGGGGTGGGTGGTTGACCTGGGCTGGATGCCAAGTGCCCACCAAGCTGCTCCAGCATTCCCCTTCCCAGCCAGACAGGGAAGAGAAATTAAGGTAAAAACCAACCTTAGATGGAGATAAGGCGGTTTATTAAAGTAAAAGCAAAAGTTTAGGTGCACACAAGCAAAGAGGGGAAAAAAAAAAGGTTTATTTTCTGCTTCCCATCAGCTAGCAGTGCTGAGCCACTTCCCGGGAAGCAGGACTTCAGCACATGTAGCAATTGCTCTGGAAGGCAAAGACCATAAATAACAAATGCCCCATTCCTCCTCCTTTCCTTAGCTCTTATATCTGAGCTGATGTCATATGGAATGAGTTATCCCTTTGGTCAGTTTGGGTCAGCTGGCCAGGTTGTGTCCCCTCCCAGGATCTTGCCCATTCCCAGTCTACTGATGTGGGGGGAACATTGAGAGACAGCGCTGATGCTCTGCCAGCGCTGCTCAGCAGTAGCCAAAGCACTGGTGTGTTATCAACACCTTTCCAGCTACCCGCAGACCCATGAGAGTTGCTGTGGGAAAATTATCTCCATCTCAGCCAGACCCAATACAATCAGGAAGAGGGACAAGACAAGAGAGGAGGTGTATTTTGCTCTGCAGTCCTGGTTCCTTTTCTCTGTATTTTTACTGAAGTGTTGGTGAGTTTCTCCTTTTAAAGAAAAATGTGTGCTCCGTTAACTGAGTAAAGTTGTCCATGTGGACTTCGCTTTACTAGGAAGTGTCTGCTTCTTGCCATGAGTGTCTTGCTGTTGTATCTGAATTGGGATCTCCTTTCCCTTAGCAGTAACACTTCTAACAAATAAAAATACTGATCTTTGGTTAGGATTAACTTCCATGTGCAAATGAAAAGATCGTATCAGTGGTGTAAGGAGTCAGCAGAAAATGGAATTAATGGTGCCTAGGAACTGGTCTTGGCCAAATTTCAGTGTATGTGATGAAGGTGACAAAGTAGCAAGATTTACTTGTAAATTTAAATGTAAATTTGCATAATAATTCAGCTGACCTAAGGAGTTCACTTTTTTGTGAGCTAATAGTCTTTTTTTCTTTAGTATTTGTAGATACTGGTAAATTCAAGTCATGTCCAGCCCGTACTATCTTAGCTTGGTAACAGCTTTTATTTTGTGGAATGCTCTAGTCTGTAATAAAATAGGTTTGTAGAGGTGAAAATGAAAGCCTGTTTACATTGGAAATAGACATTGTCATCTAATGTACACAGAGAAGGCAATACATACGCTTCTCAATGTCCCGAAGGAGTAACCCTTTAAGAATTAAGAATATATGTACATTAAATGTTGAAATGACTTATCTGCATTTTGGACTTAATACAGGGGAAGTAAGAGGACAAATGGTATGAATTTCCTCATCATTTGAAAGGTTGTCTGTATTACTTTGCATGGGAGATACTACTTTAGCAGTCTGACTTTTTAAAACAACTTTTGGTTGAACCAATTTCTCTTGCAGACTGTGTTTCTCAGTATCTTGATGAGATCTATAGGAAACAAAAACACAGTTCTCCTCGGCCTTGGCTTTCAGATCTTTCAGCTGGCTTGGTATGGTTTTGGATCTCAGCCTTGGTAAGCGTACATTTTGGTATGTACACACCTGTTAAGGAACTGAAAGGATTTTTGCCAAGAAATTCTACTATTTAGTTCTGTTGTCATGGGTATTTAAGTGTTCTGTGAATTAAGCATTCCCACTTTCATTATGCTACCAAAATTTGGTCTGTATTTTGCATATGTAGGAATGATAGAATTTCCTGTACATACAGCCATTTTGCAAAGGGAATCTTTGCAACACTTCGGTCCACTGAGTGTTAAGTCTATGAATATGCTTAAAACGTTTTCTCAAACTCACAAGCTAATAAATAGCGTGCTCTGTCTAGTAATTCCACTAGATCTATTTTATCCATTAGGTACTGGACCTATACTTGTTTTTGTTTTTCTAACATATTCTTGTACTCTAACTGTATTTGGTCTTAGAAACTGTCTAGAATTTTTTCTGTTGGAAAAACTGTCTGTAAGTAGAGACAACTAGAACCATAAGCTAGAACAACTTCTTCTTTACCAAGAAGAAGGTCCTACTGAGAGGGATGAGTGCTGGTTGTTTATCAGAGCACTTTCCAGCCAGTTGTAGAAGATAAAGAATTGCCTCACTAGGACACCTTGGGAAATTGTTCCTTTGTACAGCGTTTGGAGAGGAAAGCCCACTTCACTCCCATTCCCCTTTTTTCTCTGCTAGGATAGACTCAAATAAAATGTGCTTCTGTTCCAACAAGTTCAGAATGATATGTGGGAGGGGAGCAGGAAGATAACCAGATAATTTCCAGTCTCTAGGTATTTTTAATAAGAACATTTTGAAAGGGCATTAAGTGTTAAATAAGGGTGCCATTATGGCTCTTTTGGGAGTGTGGGGAGTAATTATAAGGGCAGTCTCATTTTTAATCCGAATTATGTATTTAACACAGGATGATGTGGGCAGCAGGAGCTGTAGCAGCGATGTCAAGCATTACATTTCCGGCAATTAGTGCTCTGGTTTCACGAAATGCAGAGGCAGATCAACAAGGTGAGTATTGAATTAATTGCTGTGTACACATCAGACTGCTTTTTTGTCTAGAAAGCAGAAGAGTTATCTAGGTGTACTTTTCAAGTTATTTTTGTGAGTTTTCACTTGGCAGTACCTGTGGAAGTCTGCAAGTCTGTGTAGAGAGGAAGGAAGTGCACAAATTCATCATATTTGCGTTGTAAAATACATAATTTCTGACAAGCTGCTTCTTTTCTTCCTGTCTGTAAAAGTACTACAAAAGCAACAAAAACTTTGTCTTTTTCTTTTCCTTTTATTATATGCAGTATTCTCTTAAGTAGACAGTGAGGATTAATGTAACAATACTACCTTTTTAACTGCCCATTTTAGCAGGTTGAAATACATGTATGCAAGAAGCTTTATTTTTTGCAGAAAAGTTGGCTCTATTTAATGCAATACTTCAGCTCTTCAAGGAGTAGAAAAGAAAGCCAAAGTAACCAGTTAATGTGAGAAAACACAAAATTTACTGGTTTTGATGTGAAAAGCAGTGTACGGTCAGAAATTACTCCTCCTTTAAAGTAAAATGAGAGGAGAAGTCATCACAAATTAAAACATTGGTATATAAGAAGTGAATTTAATGTTCTCTTTAAAAACTGCTGTACATGTAAATTTTAAGTATCAGTTATACTTTAGCATTGTTCAGCATGAAGTTAGGTAAATGCAGTTAGTCTGAGAAGTACAAAGGAGATGCTGTTCCAAGAGGTAGATTTCTGTAGAAAGATACAAAAGATAGTATTTTACATGGATTTTTTTAATTACTCTCCTCTCCCTCATTTTTTAGAGACATTTTAAAGATTTTTAAAGACTTGTTTTCTGTTTATATCAGGAAATAACTAGTTTAGTTAAGCTGACAGAAGCCATTGAACTTCGATTTTAGATAGAAGAAACTGGTCTTAATAGCTAAGGCTTTCAGTAGTTTCAAGACTGAGGTTTTGCCACCTAGTGGCATGAAGACTTTATAAACTTCCATGTCATCAACCTATGAAGTAAAAACTTGGACAGCTATCTTTTTTGCATGTTTTCTTTCCTCCCGTTTTACAAGTTACTGCCATAAGAACAAAGCAGATTATTAATATTGTAAAACAGCATTTTTTAGACTCTTATTATGTAAAGTTAATATCATCAAAACACTTTTTGCACTGTTGTCACAATCCCTTAATGAAGTCGAAACAGAAATATACCTATAGCAGTTTGATTAATCGAACTTTAAAAAGAATCCAGTGTAAAACTGCAGCCAGTCAAGTATTGTGAATGTACTGCTGTACACCTAATCCACTGCTATGAATAAGTTACTTGGTATTTAAATAAATTCTGGTCACAATATGTGCATGTTTTTCCAATCACAGTTCTTAATACTTAGGTACATTACTCTAAATTTCACTTGAAAATAAATTGAATGGGTACCACATTTAAGATCTGCTATCTTTGCTATCTTCATTGTAGGCTTTGGGTGAGAGTGGAAGAATTCTATTATAAAAAAATAAACCTTCATAATCACATAAACTTCATAATCATAATAATGAAATATTAGATAGTAACAAAAATCATAATGCTTCCAGTAATCTGCAGGTATAGTGACAGAATATGATGATGCAGAGGATTATTTTTATCCTACAGACTTGTACATCTTT
>VXAZ01003372.1:0-27961 GCA_013399875.1 Gymnorhina tibicen | reverse complement strand
CTTCTGAAAAAAAAACAAAGCAAAATCCCAGTGATAAGGTAAATTCAAAATGTGGTTTGCGTTTTCAGCATAGAACTGACTAGGTCAGAAATCTTTCTTCTTTTTGGTTGATTTAAAATCATCATATCTTATTCTTAAACTACTTAATTCTCACTTTTCAGTTTTATTAAATTATTAAGATAGCTCATAATTTAAATGTAATAGTAAATATTTAGATTTAGAGTAGTAGCAGCGTTAGTTTCAGTGTTGTAACGGTACCAGGTAACTTTTTTTGATGTAAATTTACCGCAGCTAAAGTTTGAGTGATGTTGCATCATTATAATTATCCACAGGAAGCCCNAGTGGAGTTGCAGGCTGTGTTGGAGAGTAATAATAACACTTGGCAATGCAATGAGCAAGGACAGCTTTTGAAAGATTTTTACTCCCTTCAGTGAAACCACAACCGTGTAATACTCAAAAGCTGCTCAGATGAATTAGCTGTTATACTACAAATGCGGGCATATTAATTTGTGGAAATTCATTACTTCTTTAAGTATTTGTGTGTGTAGCACCTCTTGAACATTTAATATCATTAAGATACATTTTTGATATGTTACCATCAGCTGAAAATTTAGGCCTCTGATTGTAACAAGAATTGAGGCAAGGGAAATAACCTGTTACTGTATACTTATGTTCAGCTATTTACCCACTTCATTTGAGAATAGCTTCCTACATTCCATTTCATAGAATAAAAGTACACTGGATTGACAAGTTTCATCTTCTGATTTTTATCTAGTCTTAGTTTACACAGATAAAGAAAAGTTGTTAAAGATTAAAAAAAAAAGTTGGATTGTTGACACTTTTCTTTTGTAGAGGTTTGTCATCAAACTTGGCTGATTTAAAATTTATCTTAAAACCTTTCTGGTGTTTGTTTTTAGTTGGGGCTATGAAATGTGGTTAAGTTTTGTTTTTAAATTTTAAAATAAACTGCTTAGAAGCAAGAGAGAATAACTCCAAATACTTAGTTATCATACATGAACAATATGTCTGCAGTGAGAATGGTATGTAGTACGTAGTCTGCTGTTACTTTGGTCACTCATTTATTGTTTTTTCGGGATGCTTGTTTATTTTAACTTGATTCTAGAATATCTCAGCCGTGGAAAAGTGAAGCTAAGATTTATTGAGTATTTGTACTTCTGGATGCTGAAACCTTATTCAGAGGAGTCTCGTTGATTTAACGGGCACATCGCCTAAGGAAAAAAAAAATTACAAAAAAGCGTCAGTCAATATTGGTTTCATTTGCTAGGCAATCATATTGTCAATTGACAATTTTATGTGTTTCTGGTTTTTAGATCAGTGTGGAGATCAGGTGAGGAATTTGTGGGGATTGTAGATGCAGATAGGAACCTGTTTGCAAAAATTTTATAGTCACCATAAATATGTCTCTCATGATTTCCTGCCTTAGCCGTGTAGTTCATAATGCAGAAGTCGATATCTGAAACATCATGAATTCTTTATTATGCTTGTTTTCCTGTAGAGAGCGATCATTCCTGGTCCACCCTTCCTGGTTGGAGCATGCATTGTTCTTCTGGCTTTTCTAGTCGCCTTATATATTCCTGAGAACAGCAAAGTCAGCACTACCAAAAAACACAGCAACAGCATCAGCAGTAGTCTGAGTAACAACCTAGACCAAAGTAATGAAGAGGACATTGAGCCATTGCTGCAGGATAGCAGTGTATGAAGGCTGAATTCTGAGGGGTCTATGGAGCAAATTTCATGCACTGAATTGTGGCTCTGGAAGCTTGGTGGGAGGTACAGAGTATCTTGCGTTTGAGACGAAGGCAGCTGTGACAGGAAGTCACTTGCTGTGTGATACTTGAGGTTGATGTCATGCTTGCAGGAGTGGTTTTTTAGAACAGCAAGTCACAAGCTGGGTGATTCTACCCAATATTGGATGGCAAATGCTGTGTCAAATTCCGATATTGGGTAGAAACCTGAATATACAGATAGAATTTTTTTAAAAGTTTGAATGTTCGGTTCCCAAAATTGCAAGATAATGCAAAATAAATAGGTTTGAGCCAGAACAATTTCTGCCATCAGTATTATAGATTATTTTGCATTTCTTATGCCTTTTTTCTGCATCTATGCCACATGTAGCCTTCATGGTATTGGAGGCACTGATCTCATAGTTTTGGTACGTGAAATAGGGGTTATCAGTGAAATTCTCAAATATTATTTACTAACATGGAGTCCACTAGTTACCAGAAAGCAGTGATGAAACTGAGATGGCAGAATTCTGAATGGGTTTGATCACACATGACAGTAATTACCCATAACTGAAGGTCATACAGAAACTGTAAACCCACATTCTGGAGTAATCAGTTTTGTGTAGTTAAAGCAAGTCCAGATGACACCTAAGAGCCAGGTCCCATTAATGTTTTCCTTATAAAAAATAAAATTTTAATTTTAAAATGAGCAGTGTTGGAAATACAGACACTTCTGAGTGAGTACCAGAGTAGTTTACATCAAGAAATATATGTATGTACTGCATTTTGTCAGTTTATTTGCCATATAAACTAATTTTTCCTATTAATTCCTTTCACCCCTGCCTTAACTGCTTCTTAGTGTTCAGTTATTAATCATATTTAGCCTTCATATCACTGTCTTACCTGCTGAATATCATGGATGTATTCATATCAAATTTTTTTTCTAAAAGATGCTTCAAAGGAGTTATGAATGGTTACAAATGTGCTAATTTTTAGAGACATTTTATGAAGAATACAGAGATTTATATGTATTTTGCTGCAGTGTAAATGGACTATTAAACCCAACTTTAATGAAATACTCCTATGAATGTTTTATATGTATGCAATGTAGATATTTGTAAGGAGTTTTAATTTTTCCAGACGGGGTGCTGTGTAAATCATGTATTTATAAATGTAATGAGGGTACAGACAGATATACAGTTTTTTAAAAGGATTGTGTATTGACTGAACAAATTTTAAAAATATATATTTTGAAACTTGTTCCACATTGAGCACAGATAAGAAACCTTTTGTACTATGCGGTTTGGTTTTTAAGTTAATAAGCTTCCTAATGCATAATAAATATAAATATTAAGCTTTCTAAGTTTCGTGAGTAAGTGCATGTTCTTCCAAGTTCACTGTTGTGCCTTGGCTGCCTCAGAACAGAAGTGGGTAATCCTAGTGCTGGATGACAGTACCTGGATTCCTCTTCTGTTGTGTCTGTGTCATCAAGCCTGGTGAAAACCCTGCTGTGCTTAGATATTCCTGTGGTGTCTGACATAGTATCCACTGGGGCAGAGAAGTGGAGAATGAAAGTAAAAAAAACCCCTGAGAATAACTTCTGATCTGAACAATACTGCAGAATTAAAATGCTTTTTCTGATGAGGCTTAGGTGGCTGTTTTTCTTTGAATTTCTTGTAATTCAAGCCTGGGTTTTTATGCTGGATATTCTTTTTTTGCTGCAGGCCAGACTGCAGTTGAGTAGGTTTTACGTGGTCCCAGCTTAGAATGTCTTAAACTTGATATATGGAATTAAATACAGTATGTTAGCGTTAAAAGCAGCAGTTGTCAAATTTATTACTGCTAATAGTATCCCAGCAATGGATCAGATTTTTGAAGTAGAATCTCAGAATTGCAGAATGATTGGAAGGGACATTTAAAGATCATGGAACAGGGACATCTTTCAGTAGAGCAGGTTGCTTAGAATTACCCTCTCCAACCTGACCTTGAACATTTGCAGGACTTCCAGGAATGGGGCATCCAGAGCTTTTCTGGGCCACCTGCAACAGTAACACATCACCTTTACTGTAGAGATTTTCTTCCCTGTGTCCAATCTAAACTTGAACCTTTTCATTTTAAAACTCTTACCCTTTGTCCTGTCACTAGATGTGCTGGTGAAACGCCACCTCCTTTTCTACAAGCCTTTTTTATACATTGAAGGGCTCACCCCAGAGCCTTCTTTTCTCCTGGCTAAACAAGCCCAGCTCTCTTAACCTGTCTTCACAGGAGAGGTGCTCCAGTCCTCCAATCATCTTTGTGTCCTCCTCACTCCCAGCAGGTCTGTGGTTTCCTGTGCTGGGGCATCCAGAGCTAGATGCAAAAAAAATATAAGCATGCACCCTTACTGCATATAAATTATGTATATGTACTGCTGTACACAATAAAAATACAAAAAGTATTAAGTACATGATAAAAATATAAAAAGGTAAGCTATAGATTAGATAAACAATTTTCAAATATCTTTTATGAGTGGTACAAAGTATTTTTCTGTTCCCAGTAGAAGCTTAATAAGTGATGCTCAGAAATACCTGATGTCTCATTATTTTTAGAAATTTTTGTTCAATGGTGTGGTACAGAGATTCAAAGATTTGGTTCTAAGTTCCATTTATCTGATTTTAATCTTTAATATATATTTAATATCTATTTTAAATAACTGTCATTATTGAAATGAAAAAGATACCTTAGAAAGATACTGATCCAAATACAAAATGTGTTGAAGGTTGTGCTTACTAAATCATGATGCTCATCTTTTCTCCTGCTGACTACTTATGCAAAGGTGTATTAATATTCAACTTAATATTCAACGAGTAAGTTTCCATTTTCCCTGATGTCAGTCAATTGGATTTGAAAACTAATTGAAAGGTCTCGAATTTTTGTGTTGTTAACAAACGGATTGAAAAACCTTCCTTTGGAAGATTATTTTAAAACGGGTTAGAAAGTTGCTTCCCTGTACAAGTGTACAGATATTAGAAGCTTTTATGGGTGACACTTTTACACTTCTTTTTGCAACAAAATTGCATGATGATAGAAACATTTTCAAACTTCTGTTTTCAAAATGCTCCCTCCATACAATAACTTTATTTTAAAAAGAAAAATTTTCTTGCTCAATGTTAAAACAACATCTTGATCTTGAAGAGACACATTAAATGTTTTTATTTTTCAATAGCATAGTACTGGCAGGCCCTTTTCATCACAGAAAAGATCAGGAGATGTGAAACAATTGCTTTTCTTTCTGTGAAAGAAAAATTTAAGTTTGACAGCTCTTTTGAGCACTTTGCCATGGGATAACCAGTGAACTCCCTGTCTGTTTCCAAAGTATTGTAAAGATTCTGATATTGAAAGGTCTTGTTTTTATAAAATTAATCGCATGGATGACAACGTAGGACTTTTTGTGTTTTTGTCTCCAGTTTATTTGCTGTACTAGCTTGCCCATGAGTGATCCAGTGAATGAATTTCACTCTTGCTGTAAGTTTATCCAGAGATCCCTTTTTTTATTCTTTTCAGAGTAGCCACTTCATTAGTGGTTAACTTGTAGTTTTTTCATAAAACAGCATTTTTAATAAAAGAACGGTTTACTGTTGAGCAGCTACCTTTTCCATTACAACTTTTTAGTAGGGTTTGACAGAAAAGTTGCTCCTTATGTACTCCATCGTGTAAAAAATCTAGCAAGTACCAGGTTAGGAACACTTGTAGTTTCAAACCTCCCACAACCCATAGCTTGTTCTAATATTTGTTTCTTCAAACCTTCAGCAGTGTTTTCTGTGAAATTTTGTGAAGTACTGGATTGAATATCACAGGACTTTGAACATTGCTGAAAAAGCTTACAAAGGTTGTTCTTCATGTCCTCGATGGCTAGTTTGTAAATGCCCTGTTAATCCTTGTGGCTCCATACTGTTGTTAGCTAATGTCTTAAGGGTGCAATATACACTCAAAAAGAGGTTCATTGTTAGCAATAATACATGTAAATTTGTATTTCAAATACTTGATAGTTTTTAAAGTTTTTGGCCAACTTTCTACTCTGTCAGTGATACTACCATGCAAAGTGGTTGATAAAGGACTTGCACTAGGAGCAGAAGTATCAGGTCTTCAACTTTCTTGTCTGTTTGTGGTTGTGTTATTTGTGTTACCTTCAGTCTGCAGGGGTTTTTTTCCAGAATCTCTTTGAGAGACCGGGTCCTTTTTTTGAAAGTTAGTTTAGTTGCAAATGGATAATATAATCCATAGATCCACTTAACTGGGCACATGTAAATGTGGATATGTCAATACACTGAAAGTGAAAGAATGAGTGAGGATGTCACTGTCACTCCCCTTCTGCACTGTGAAGCACCCAGTCTTGCTGCAGAAAACCTTGTGTACTGTCTACGTTAAGTGTGACCACCTGGCATGCAGACGAGATGAGGATGCAGTGTCAAGACATGTTAAGTATTAGTAAAGTTTTAATTTTTTTCTTAATACCTCTAGATGAAAAATAAACAATAACTGTAATACTTTCTTCCTTGTGCCCCCTGGGGTGCTCAATCTCCAGGTAGAAGACCATTTTTACAGAGCATGTTTTATTGCAATGTAAGAACATGCAATAGGAGTAAGATAGTGCCTCACTTCCTCAGGGGGTAATGGGCATGCTTCTTTGGGGCAGCTGCTGGTCTCCATTTGTGCTGAGCTGTGCTTCTGATCCAGAGAAACAAAGTTCTAGTTGTTCTGATGCAATTTACCTTTCTTGGGGGTTTTTTATTTTATTTTTTCAGAAGAAATCAAACACTATCTTGCCTGTCCCCCTACCCCAAAGCAGGGAAGGACATGATGGATAACACTACAAAGATCTGGAAAACTATACTTGGGAAACTTGTTTCCTTTTCCTCTGTCCTCAGAGATTTTGATCTGCTGTGTACATGCATTTATTGTGAAAATTTATATATATTGTATATCTTGAAAAATAACTGTACCTTGATTATAATATACTAAATGATTATAATAAAACCTGTGATAAATAAACCTATGACTTAGATTGTTTTAACAAGCGTGTTAAGCAATCTGTTATATATACTGGCATCAATATGTCTCGTAACAAGAAGAGAATTTGATTTAAAAAGTTGTTAAAAAATTCTGGTCATACTTTTCTGCTGTGGTCCAAAAGCTGTCACTTACAGGATTGTCCAGGCTCAGTTGGCTAAGACGAGATACTTCCTGGTCAACCTGAGAAAGCTGGTGAACCAGGATGAGTAGATCAGCAGAATAGTCTTATTTTTTATGTGATTGAGGAAACTGAGCATGAATTCTAGTCCTCTGTTTAGTGGCGTCTGTCTCATGGGTTCCATTTCAGGAGCTTGGTGGTGAGATTGATCTGAGAGTAAAATCCTGAATCGAGCATGAGTAAAGAACTAAATTAAATCAGTTTTTTATTTTCTAAACGATTTCTCATGAACAAGTCTTACAGAAAAGAAGGTACTGTTTTGTCTTCTCCCATTGCCTCAAAAGAATAGTCTTGTTCTCTTTTCTAAAAGAGCACTGCAGTAAGATAATGGAAGATGTTGGGCACAGTTCAGGATACAGTCCCAGGCCTAGCATTGCTACTCTGCTGCCCTTGCAGTCTGTTTTCTGTTGGTATAAAGGTGCCTATATGTATTGCATTTTCAGCACTAGCACCTTAAAGCAAGTGTGTTAAAATCCTTCCTTAATTTGAAAGCAAATGCTGGATCACCAGGTGAATCTCTAAGAAGTACAGAGCTGGGTGATTTAAGTGCAATTGACTGCATTATGTGTTAGCAGTTTGGAAGTCAGTATTTTTTATAGTCCTTTTTTCTGTTGACATGAAAAAATGGCCACTTCTGATTGCCTACCCCAGTGAGAACTTAGGCTTATGGATTTCAGGAAATTGCTTGTATCTGAAGTGTCCCTTAACTTATGCCTGATGCATATCTTAATGCTTATGTATGAATATAATTATGTAAGAAACAGGCTGTAAAGAAAACTGTGCTGCTAGCTCTGCTCATCTGAATGTAGGCAAAAATCTGCTCAGCAGGACCTTATTTAATGATCATGCAGGAAAAACTGGTGGTGAACAACAGGCAGGCAGCATCAGTCACGAAAAATGACTTTTCTACACATGTAGAAAGGTTGATCTTGAAAACTTTGCTGTAGTTGTATTGTTTTGTCCAGAAAATCTGGTTTATAGGCAATTTTTCTTTTGCAGGCAACTATCTTTTCCCTTCCCCTCCTCCCAGTTTGATGAAGAGTATTTTTAGGCATATTTTACACTTTGCAGCAAAATACTGCGGTCTCTTCTGAAAGTTCAGATGAGTTCTCTTTTGTCAGAGAAACTTAATCATATATGGGGGTGTCTGCTTTATCATGTGCAGATACTGGTTTTGACAACTTGATGCCGTTTCTCAGTGCAGTGACTCAAACATCCTCTGAAAAGCAGTGAAGGGGAAAAAAAAAAAACCATGACAAAATTGTTCTAGTAACAGACTGAAGTGTTAAGTGCTGAGAAAAAAAAGAGCATGCAGGCCTAAGCATCCTTCCATGTTGCTTAATGCCCAAAAGCAGATTTTTCTTGCTGTCTTACTTCTTTATGCCTGCGTAATAAACAAAATGTATTTTTTCATCATTGGCCTCATCTGTAACTGGCTTATAAACAGCTGAAACATCAAACTTGCCCAGCTACCTAGTCCATATGCTTTGTGCTCATGCTTAAATGCATTGGAGTGTTAGTTCAATGCAGCTAGTGGTTCCAGAAAGTTTGAAGCATATATTTAAATAGAATAGTAGTATATTTTAAATACAATATTTAAAGATACGTTCAAAAGGTGTACATTATATATTTTTTAACACTGAAAGAGAAAGAAAACTGAAAAGGAAGATTGCAAAATATAACTATTCACTAGACTATGCCACCTAAAGCCAATTGCATTCTGCATATCGTTGTCAGGCACACATTTTGACCTCAGAGAGATGTTGCAGGCCTCTGTGCAGTCCTTAGAGGAAAAAGCTGTTTGCTGAGCTGATAATTTGTGACTTTAACTGAGTGGTTAGGGATTTAATCTTGGATTTCCAGTTTTTCTCAAGAAGTAAGCTTTCCCTACCAATGAGTTAGCTTTCATTTTTCAGACATGAAGGCGTGTTTGGGAAAGCGCCTTGGGAAGTACAGAGCGCTAGAAACTCTTAATGATCCTGGAACCAAGTAATCAGAAACAAATTCAGATTTATTTTATTTTTAGTACAAATTGCAAAAACCAGAAGACGTTGCAAGATCAAGAGAAGAACCTAATTTTTAGTGTTTCAGGATAATTCTGCAATTATTTGTCTGTGTATGAAATACATCAACATCACCACAGCTGCCCTTCCTGAAGGTGACAGGAAAGAAAAATGTGATAAAGGTCAGACTGTCAGGCAGCCTATTATGAGCAAAACACTTTCCTAGGATAGAGCCTCGCCAAGAGTGGGCTGGTGCCACCTTGACATTACAGCGTCTGTCAAAAGGAAAAACAACTCATGACTCCAGGTAATAACTGAAAGTAGTAAAAACAACCCATTTGCCCTATTTCTCCCATCTCTAGGGGGAAAAATACATCAAGCTACCATGTAGCAATCATATTAAAAAGTTCTGCACAGTTGCCTCAAGCAATTGGTTGAGGTCTTTTACTTTATTATGAAATACACAAAAGTAAAAGCTTATCTCTAAGTTTGTGGAAGGAACTCATGGTAAATATTTTTGGATTTATTTGTTTTTATTCAGTGTTGAACGTAGTTATATTTGGAGAAAGAACAATAAAAATGGAACAGTAAAGATTCCATGTGTGCCTCTGAGGTAAATTTTTAAAATTTTCTTTTAAAATAGGATGTTTATTTTTCCCTAATTGCAAAGACTCCAGACTCAACCTAAGAGTTTCAACTTATGTTATTGTATTTCTAACACAATTACCAGAACTGCTGACCTACCTAAGGCAGAGTGCAAACAGGGTAAATAAGTGTATTAAAAGTACATTTGAGATAGCGTGGTATTACTGAAGAAAGAGAAGGAAAGAAGACAGCATGACTTTCTAACCAACTGAATTTTCAAACCTGATAAAAAACCTCATAAGGTGAGGAAGCTTTATCTGGATAAAGCTACATGAAAGATTAGCACTGGTTGCAGAAAGTTTTGTTAATATCATTTTGATAAAAAGTGTTTTCCTTGAAGTGAGACCTAGCTTTGAAATGAAATATTTTTGACATGACATTGATCCATTATTTTGGCGAAGGTTATATCTGAAATATACCTAGTTTTTTGAATTTAAACCTATGAATCAAAAGCTAATAAGAAAATCTGCACAGCAAACTCGATCTCTGAAAACTGAGAAATTTGGCCTTCAAAGAAGAGAATTCAACCGCATCTCACATATCCATTTTCCTGTGATACCCCATGTGCTACAAACTTACAGGAAACAGAGGAAAACCTACAGCTTTAGAGAACTTGTTCTTTAAAGAAGAAGAAGAAGCTGGAAGACTCCAACTGCTGCAAATCTCAGGTGTCCATTTTGCAACTGATTCCAACAGGATACACTTCCTTAGCTGCAGTGCTGCAAAAATGTCTTCTATTTGTTTGTTCATGCTGCAATATTATTTTTGCCCTTAGATGACAATTCTTTTCTGCCCATGCAGCTTTTGAGGAGGTTTGTAGCAGTTGGTACATGACAGTGTTTAGCAGCCAATATCCATGCTTTAATTGGAGCGTTCAGATGCTTGTTATCAAAGGAATGCTATTTTGATGCTTTCTTGTGTGGTTTTTGTCCTGCATAAAAAAAGTCCTAAAAGTCTAAGGAAAGGCTGACACAGCGGTCCTATTTAGAGCTTTGAATGTGCTGATCACTGAAGACTTGAGTGCATTGTTTCTTTACTGCCTGAGGTTGGGATGATATTCCCACTGGCAGGAGGGACTGAAAGTGTCTGTCACTGCTAGTTGCAGATGTCTAGAAAGCCTGCTGCTAATAGTAAAAAATATCAGAAAATCCTGACTTTTGTTTTCACAGTGTTAGCTTTCACATCGTGGTCTCAAGAGTACTGTAAGGTGCAGGTGTCTTTGTAAAAAGATAGTACCACTTTACTCCTAAGAGAAATTAGTCATAGAAGAAAATCGTAGCTGAGGATGTAGTACATCCATCCCCAAACCCCAGAGTGGTGGTTGAGTTAGAAAGTGCCTTAAGGCACTGAGCTTCAAGTGCTTGGGTAGAACATCATACACACTTCTTGGATGTTAGTCTGAGACCTTGTCAGCTCTTTTAGAAAATCCACCACCTGCGTTATGTCAAAAAGATACTGAACTATCTGATAAAATTGTATGTGGCATCACCCTTAAACTGGAAGGACCACAAAAAACTTTACCAACTGGAAGCAAACTGTGGTTCTAATGCTACCTAAGACAACCCCCAGGACAGAAAGACTGAGGATGTGTAAAGTCCTTGTCTCTTCAAAAGTGCCAGTTGTGAAATCTGAGATCAGTTTCATTAATGCATCCTATGGATAGACTAAAAATCTTCAGCTATTCATACACAGTCTTGTATAGTCTGTTGTTCAAGTCTTGCAAAAATTTTAGTAAGCTTGAACAGTTGTCTTTTGTTTGTATACAGATTAACCTGGGTTTCATTAAGCTGAAAAAAAATTTAGTCTTTTCCAAAAATAGTCACCCTCTGTGCAGTAGAAATGCGTTTGCTGAAACAGGTGATGGAAAGTAGAACACATTTCTGTTTTATAATTAAATGTGGCAAATAGCAGGATACCTTTGGTGAGAGTCAGCTGTTGTGTTAAACAGACTTGCAATTGAAAGCAGTTAGACACAGGTGGAGTCATGCCTCTGTGAGGTTAGATGGCTAAATTATTGAAAAGCAAATGGAAACAAAGAAAGATAATTAACTTACAGAATGTATAGAGATTTATACCAAAAATATTAAGACTGGTGTGACTGAGGTGTTAACAGACGATGTCTTAAAGCCTTAGAAACAGCCAAGCAAGGGAATGGTATGTGTTGATTGCTACAGAATACTGTATATAGTTTTTCATTCATATGGCTTGAGAGTGTCACAGGTTGACACTGGCTGGATGCCAGGCCCCCACGAAAGCCGCTCACTCACTCCCCTCTGCAGCTGGACAGAGGACAGAAAATGTAACTGAATTGCTCCTAGGGACACTTCCGAGACAAAGAAGTGGGTATTTACTTTATTCGGTGCCGGGTGCATGGGGGATTGCTCCTCCTAACACGCACACCAGGCACACAGCAGATTACAATCTATCGTTGCACTTTATGCATATTCATTGCTTTTCTTAAAAAAGGTGTGGTTATGCAAACTATTTCTTAGAACTCATTATTATCATTAGCATACGCAAAGCGCAGGCGCAGTGCTCCCTGGATGGTCAGACTGAGGAAGGCTCCAAGTCTTCCTCCGTGGTCGTTTGGATGACAGCCGACAGTCTTCCTCGCTTTCCACTTCTCACCTTTCTTTCCTATGCATGCTCAGTCTTTTGTTAGCTGTTTCAGCAGTTTCTCTACTGGTCTCAGCAAGCTTTCCTCATGTTCCTCATTTTTGCAAGTTTTGTTCCATTTCTTGCTAAGTTATTTGCTAACTTCCACATTGGTTACAATGTATCTTATGCTTGCCCAAGTACAGTGATTTTAACCCTTTTGTAACAAAGGGTTCCTGGGTTGACATAAGGACTGGGAGAAATCACTCATCAAATACCATCAGGGCAAAACAGGCTCTAATCAGAGATATGAATTGAAAACATTACTAACACAATCAGAGCAGGATAATGAGAAGTAAAAAAAGCCCTTAAAAACACCATCCCCCCACTGCTTTTTCCTTCCCAAGCTCTACCTCCTACCTCAGTGGTGCAAGGAGACAGGGAATGGGGGTTATGGTCAATTCATCACCCATGGTTTATCCCACTGCTCAGGGAGAGGAGTTGTTCCCCTGCTGCACCATGGGGTCCCTCCCACAGGAGACAGTTCTCCATGAACTTCTCCAGTGTGAATCCATCTCATGAGCAACAGCTCTTTGTGACCTGCTGCAATGTGAGTCCATCCCACGGGCAACAGTCCTCCCAAAACTGCTGCAGCGTGGGTCACTCTTCCATGGCGTGTGGTTCTTCAAGGAGACTCCACAGATTTCCCATGGAGTCACAGCCTCCTTTCAGGCATCCACCTGCTCCAGCGTGGGGCTCCTCCATGGGTTGTGGATGGATCTCTGCCCCCCCATGAACCTCCAGGGGCTGCAGGGCACAGCTGCCTCACCATGGGCTGCACCACGGGCTGCAGGGGAAAATCAGTTTTGGTGCCTGGAGCAGCTCCTGCCCCTCCTTCTCCCCTGACCTTGGTGTCTGCCGAGTTGTTCCTCTCACTTGTTCTCACTCTGCTCTTCTTTGGCTGGAATTAAAACTGTGCCACCACTTTTGTTTTGATTTCTTCTTAAATATATTATCACAGAGGCATTACTACCCTTTCTAATTGGCCCAGCCTTGGACAATGGCACATCCATCTTTGGAGCCACCAGAGATTGGCTCTGTTGGACATTCCAGCAGCTTCTCAAAGAAGCCACCTCTGTGACCCCCACACTACCAAAAACCCCTGCTACCAAAAACCACACCGTGCAAACCCAGTAGAGATAGCAAGAAGAAAAAACTTGCAATATTAATGCTGTCAGAGATCTGGAGCCATAATATATTCATAGAGGAAATGAAAAGAACCACAAGTCTTGGGCATTTTGCTCCAGCACTGTCCACATTAAAAGATTATGTTCAGCACATGCCCCAGTCAGTGTGCAGTAGTCAATCGAAAAGAAATCAAGATGTATGAGAGTTGCATAGACAGCAGTGTTTGTCCTCCATGGTGCGCCCAAGTGGTTCTGGCCAGACTGCGTAGGTGTCATGGAACTGTAAAATCATAGAATGGCTTGAGTTGGAAGGGACATTAAAGGTCATCTAGTTCCAACCTGCCTGCTGTGGGCAGGGACACTTTCACTGGGCTGGGTTGCTCAGAGCTTCATCCAGCCTGGCTTTGAACACTTCAAAGGATGAGGCATCTATAGCTTCTGTGGACAACCTGTTCTAGTGCTTACCGCCCCCCACAGTAAAGAATTTCTTCCTAGTGTCTAATCTAAACCTGCTCTCTTTCGGTTTGAAACCATTCCCTCGTGTCCTGTCACTGCATGCCCTTGAAAATAGTCCCTTTCCATCTTTCTTGTAAAGCTCCCTTCAGAGACTGAAAGGTTGCAACTGGGTTACCCTGAAGCCTTCTCCTCTCCAAGCTGAACAATCCCAGTTCTCTCAGCCTTTCCTAATAGGAGAGATGCTCCATCCCTCTGATCAATTTGATGGCCTCTTCTGGACTCACTCCAGCAGGTCCATATCCTTCCTGTGCTGGGACCCCAGAGCTGGATGCAGTGTTCCAGGTGGGGTCTCACCAGAGCAGAGGGGCAGAATCCCCTCCCTGGCCCTGCTGCCCACGCTGCTTTGGATGCAGCCCAGGACACGTTTGGCTCTCTGGGCTGTGAGTGCACATGGCTGGGTCATGTCTAGCCTCTCACCCACCAGCACCTCCAAGTCCTTCTCCCGAGGGCTGCTCTCCATCTGTTCATCCCCCAGCCTGTAAAAGAAAAAGAGAAACTATATCTTGGTACTTCGTAGAATGCAACTGCATGCACAGTGTATTTGAGATAACTTTGAATGAAATCACCTTCCTCTTCTGTAACATCTTGCACTGAATTTTGGTACACTAACTCCCCAAATATAGGAGTGAGGTAAAAGCCTTGCCATGACTGATGGCATTTTAGTAACATGGATGATGACTGGAGAGCACTTTGCTTTGTGTTGACAAAGACTACTAAGGAAGTCTGTCAGAGGATAATTTCTTAGGTGACAATGCTAGTCCTGAAATGGTTTGGTTTTAGTGTCTTTCCTTTATCTTGGGCAGATGATCTAGCTGTGCAACTGCATTACAGAAAATTTAGGAATGCTGCTTTCTATGCAAAAGTGAAGCATACATCAACAAAAGTTCTAAGTGTATTAAAAAAAGAAAGCATATGTATGTGTGTTGGTGGTAGTAATTGCTGGAAGGAGGAGAATGAGTACCTGATCAGGTAATGGTTCATGTGGCACAGGGAGTGAAAAGTGGAAGTCGATATCAATGAGCTTTTGGCTGTTCAAAGTTTTTGTACTGTAGAGAGTTGAAGGCTGTGGAGGGGATTATATAAAACATTGTACAAATTGGCTAGTGGTGGCATAGCAAAGTGACCCAAGAGGTGACAAATGTGCTTTTGCAGTCAAAGGAGAGCATTGGAACTCTAAGACTGTCAGCCTGAAAGCTTCTACACAAGCTGCTTGTAGCTGCACGAGTTAGTATAGTAACTATCAAGTTAGCTGGAAAAGTGTTGCCAGTATCTTTTTAGCAAGAAAACAAAAACATAAGCTTCCTCTCACTGGAAATTGTGGAAGAAAACATGAGGCAGAGAGCTAGATCATAGCAAGATGAAGGCTGCCAAGTCTGACTCAGGGGAAGCTGGAGCTGCAGAGCATCCTTTGGCTGGAGGAGCATAAGTGTCAATCACTGATACAAGAACCTGAAAATGTAATGTAAAAATAGGCATTTCCCAACAGGTGGGTATTTTGCAAATATTGAAGGAGAATTTGAGAACTTGAATGAAATGAGCTCTGTGGTGCACTATGATGGCTAGGAAACTCTAAGTAATCCCTGAACACTTGTGGAGATGACTACAACTCATCTAGAGTTATCTTGAGTTAACTTCAATGCTTGATGGGAAGTCTGTTTGTGCTGTCAGAAATCTGGGATGCGCAGTACCTGGTACTGCTGAGACTGATTAAAAAATTTATTAACAAATGATGCCTGTGTGTTTGTTCACTCAGTACCTATTTTTATATCTTCATTAGGAGATTACATGGCACAACAGAAAGGGATTGGTATTTAGAAGCTGGTTCTGGACTTCTGTTTTTGTTTACACTGGCTGTTCAGGGGATTTGCTCTGAGTTACATCTAGCTTGATCCCCTGTGCCAAGAGTCTTCACCACACAGGTAGTTTGGAGATAGCTAAAGATGAAAAGTTAAAAGGCTGACTGGACTTTCTTGTGAAAGAGAGACTTACTGCAATGCCCAAGGCATTTGTCCAGTGTACAGGAAAACTATCCTGTGAAGCAAACTGTTCAGTAGGGTCAGTTAAGGGAAGGGCTTCAAAACTGCTCTGAAGTAGCTGGTGTGGATTCAGCCTAAAAGGAACAAATTTTCTTTTGCCTTCTGTAACCCCTCTTTCAGACTAAAGGGTGAAATCTGCCTTCTCTCCCCTTTTTAAAGACATCTTCTAAATTAGGTCTTCCATCATAGGTAGTGGATAATTTTAAAGCGTTGTGAGTAAGGCCTCTTTGGTAGCTCTCTGCCTTTGTTGAAAGATCTGTTCCTCTAGGGATAGTTCTCATATGAATTTTAATGGCAGTTAAGTTTTCCAGACAACTGTGGACTTGGCCCTCAGACTCACTGTCTCAGGTCACACCTCAGAATTATCCTGGCTCTCAGAATCATTTGCAAAGCTGCCCTGCTATCCTGGTATTTATCCATGAGCAGTCCTGCTGAAGTCAGAATAAAATTAAATGGGCACCTAAATCTTTGCAGAATGATGTCCCGAGGCTGGAAGGACATTGAACAGATTCATTTTGGAATATGTTTGCCCAGTCCTTTACAGGCAAAACCAGATTGGTCCTGCTGGTGCACACATGCCAGGATGAGCATGGTGTGTTCTCATTCTGAACTGTGTGGGCCCCGTAACCACAGCCAGCTCAGAAATGAAATCCACGCGACAGATCTGCCTGCACAGCAGGATGAATTAACACAGGTTTGTTGCAAGGGGATGATTGCTCCCAAATCTGGTCCAAGTGTGAAAAGTACAATCTTAAAACTGCCTGCAAATGATGGCATAGATATAACCTTTAACATATTAAGACCATCAGTGACTTAATAATATCTTTGGTGATAACTGTTTACACCATCACAGGCTTGCCTTTAATTTCTTTTATATTTCATAAAACTTCAATTTTTTCTTATGTTAGTCTGAAGGAAATATCTGCTTCCAGAATGCATATTCTGCTCTATGACCTTTACATACAGACACACAAATGCCGACTGACTTAATTTTTGCAAAAGTAGTGTAGCTACTGAAGCTATCTATAGAAAGAGTTAAGCGTGTGTGTTTTTGCAGGACATGACATTTATGTTAGGATCCATTCTTTCTCTCTTCCTTTTCTGTCTTACTGTGTATTTTGCATTACTTGGTGCTCATGTCCCTTTATATCTTCGCAAAACAGCCTGTTTGATGCTAGACCTTAGATTGCAGAAAGAATTCAGAAAGATGCATCATTAATATTATAAGTGTAATTATTATAAATGCATGCCTTGTTATAAATGCAGGCCCCTGAATTTTCTTTGTCTCTTTTGTATCCATTCCATATTTGTTTTGCTGATGTCTGCGCCTTTGTGAGAGTTCATTCTAATGAATAAAGAGTCTTTAGCAGCAACAATGGCAAAAAAAAATCATATTATTACTTAGGTGTCAGAAGATAATGCTCAGAGATGACATAGTAAAACTGAACAACAATTAGGAAGATATAATATAGTTACCTGCACCGTTGGTACTAGTGCTGGTATGAACTTAAAATTTTCATGTACTTTTCGACTGGAAAACTAAACATAAATGAAGGACTAGCATATTCGTGAACTAAATGTTACCTTCATGCAGAATTTTATGTTCTGATAGCTAAGGTACTGAAATATGTTTGCAATTTATTTGTCATCTTCTTAAGCTACAACTATAAAAGGTTTTATTACATTTCAAAAATATTTAAACTGTGCTAGAATTGAGTTATTGTGCTCTGAAGTCAAGTGACCACTAGCTGGCAATGTTATACAGCTCTTCCTGTTGCAGATTCATTGCATAATACATCATGGTTTGACTCAAGACCTTTAATTTTAAAAATAGAAAAAGAAATTGGATTTCAGTGGGGCTGGGCACTTCTGAATATTTCACCGCTCAGGCTCCAGTGCAGATTAGCAAGAAAATAGGAAGGGCAGTGGACAGAAATAGTTTCTAAAGTAATAACCTTTGCTTATAGGATTTCTTTTGTTTCTCCAATTCTGTGGTTTTAGTTTTAATTTTGATTTTAAATGTCTCTTACTTACCTCAGACCATCCAGGGTGTTGAAAATGAAGCTTATATAATGATCTGCAAATAGCTTGGACTGTGCTATCAGGTCTTTGAAACTCCAGTGTAAGATGTCCTTCACTGCACTTATTTCAAGTGCTTTTCTCTCACATTCAAATGTCTTAAAACTGTATTATTTCCTGCCTATCGACTACCCTTTGCTTCCTAATGCATAATTTCACATCTCCTTCAACTGTTAATCAAGGGAGACAAACAATTAAAACTAGTCAAGAATTCAGGGTATAGAGGATGGCTACCAATGGCAGAACAAGTTAACTACATTTCTATGCTCATGCACCAGATACACCAGCTGCCATTATTCACTCTACTCTTTTATGGCTACCAGATCTCTTACTTGCAAGTAGGTGGAGACTCACACATGTATGAAGCTCAGTGATCAGAATCTATTATTTCCTAATATGAAAAAAATGTAAGTGAATGAAGCACTTAGACAAATTAATTAAAAAAAAAATGTTCGCAGTACATTATGATGTTCTATAGTCCATTACTGTACTATGCAGTAATGTATTACTGTATAGTAATATATTTTATCCTGGAAAAGGCCAGTCTGGGGAACAGAAAGGTGACATAAACCCCTGCTTTCAAGTCTGAAAGGATGATGGAAGAGAAGTAAGTCATGCTCATGACTGAAATTATTTCCTGTACATTTATTACACGAAGAGTTTTGAGATTCTTATATCTGTAAGATTTTTGGAAACGTTGTTTGTCATTTGTTCAGTTAGCAAATAGTCTTGTGTACATTCAGGCCTTGTGTTCACTTTTCTTACTCTAGTCAAAGCCGTCATTAGGTAACTTCAGAAGTAAGTAAAAAACAAGTCCCTTTTTTTTGTGAAAACAAAACTGATAAAGGGAAAAGAAAGAATCATTTAAACAGAGGCATTTTGAAGGCAGATGTGCAGAAGAAAGATGTCTTGAAGTCAGCTTCAGCATGGAGTAAGTTCAGCTCAGAGAGCCAGTCATTCCATAGAGTGCAATTCTTCGCTGGTTCAAAGTGGTGGCCCAGCACCCCCTAAATACAGGGGGAAATCTGGGCCACAGTGACTGAAGTCAGCTACTAAAGGACTCCTCTACCTGTGAATATTCCCCTGCTTTGAGAAAATTACTACCTTTAGAGGGAATAGATATGTGAAATGCACAACTGTACATTAGACATAGCAAGATTTTACCTGAAAATAAAAGGTGGCTTCCAGCCAGCAGTTTGCCTAATGGAGTTTGGCTACAATTGGGATGCTAGCAAGAAGGCTGAGGTTTTGGTATTTAATTACTTCTGTGTTTCTTGGGTTTTCATGCTATTGATGCCTGCCGACCAGTCTTTAATATGAAAACTCTTTCGAACATGGACTCTCTCTGTTCTTTTATCCTTTATCTGAATCATGCCTTCTCTCTTTGGAGAAACTGTTCCCTTTAGAAAGGTTAATGAAATGTTTACTTCAGGAAACTGTTAAGTCACTGGATGTCCTTCTGTGCTGGATAAATTTTCAGGTAGTGCTCACTGAGAAACAAAGGGAGCAAACTGGAACTCAAATTGTGAAAAGTACGGTTCTCTTCCTCTATAAGCACTCATTAAGGAGGGAAGCTTTTTCGTGCAGTGATAGAAAAGCTTTCTCACTAATAAAATATTACTCTATTTCCTAATATTAAAAATGGGCTTAATTTATAGTAATTACAAATATTTTTCTGATACCAGGATACCTGAGGTAAAAATCTTCTCCATTTCTAGATGTTGGGATTTGTTTGTATTTTTTTCTGAGTATGTCTAAAAAATCTATGCTAATGATCTCAAACTGTAGCAACACTTAAAACTGAGACACATACTCCAGGTTTTTTGAAGTTAAAACAGTCTGATCTCATGGAACAAAAGAGATCAAGCCTAAACAACACGTTGCTATATTACACTCTTAAGGTGGTGTGCTGGGCACAAATTGCTATTACAGGCTAGAGGAGTTTTATATCATCAGAAAATGGCAAATCTAGTCATCCTTTGATACCCAACACCTTCTAATTTACTTCTCTTCAGATTCCTGTAGCTACAAAAAAGATAATGCTAAATTAGTGTGTTGAATTTCTATTTTTTCTCCTCTGCCATGTCTGTAAGGCAGCACCTTCTCTGAAACGGTGGCATGGGAGCTGATCAGGGAGGTCATTAAAAGATTTTGTTTTGATAGGTTGCTGAAAGAATGAAGAGTTTTCCAGAAGTATCTTAGCAAAGATGACATGCTCAATTTTGGCAAAGAACTAGGCCAACAGGCACAACAAAATAGGTGGAATTATGATGATTAAATGTTGAATGCTGTTGCATGTACTAATAACAGATGTCTGTTACTGTTTTGACAGCAATTGTAGTTCTCCACTCTTTTGTGGGTGTTCTTCTGGGTTTCTCGAAAAAGAAAAGAATAGAACAGTGGCAATAGGGATCTTTTAATTAAAAATTATCAAAATTACAGAGAGAGGATGTCCTCTATAGATGCTGTTCTCAAAGAAGCCCACATTATAGTATAGCTCTATTCCTCTAATATTCTGGATTAAGTCAGGGTTTTAAAAAATTATTATTATTATTATTATTATTACTGCTACTACTACTACTATTATTGATGATGATGTTCATTGTAGACATTGTCTTGGAAAGGTTAGCAAAAGGAATAAAAATAATTAAGTGTGTTTATTTCTGAACCCCTAACCCTTTTTATCTTTACTGCAACAAGAATTTAGACAGATGCAAAAATGATGTTGAATGCTAGCTATCTGGATTTTAGTGTGTTGTGCAGCTACTTACCTTGATGGAAGACTCTTTTCTAGCAGGAACCCTGCCATTTGCTCATTTGCTTTATTGAAATACAGACCTCAACAGTAAGCATAAGTTATGTAAGCAAACTGGTTCTAATGTACAAAATTATGTTAGTGGTTGTGATTTCTGTGAAATAGAATTGGTTCAGATGGTCTTATCATTTTCACACTCTGCTTGACTGCACTTATCAGTTTCTGAGTGGATTTTAGTAACATCAAATCTTATTTAAATGTTTCCTTTGCCTCTTCTCTGCAGTTAAATTGTTTGCTGTACCTGGTACAGAAATAGGATTTTTCTCTTGTTCTTTCTGTTTTGAACATGAAAATATGAGAATTAGAAAATGTAATTTTCTTGGTTTGAGGCAGAAAACTTGCCAGCTAATAAATTATTGAAAATTTTTAGTGATGTCTTCAGATATGACTATCTAGTTTCTATTTTATTTCTTTTCAATCTCTTCTGCATCTCAAATTACATAATACTTCCTCTGTGCTTTTGCATTTCTAAGGGTAGTTTTTTTCTCACTTGCAGCTGAACGCACATGCATGCAACACAGCAGGTTTTGTTCATTACTATTACAGTGCACCAGACTATATTATAAAGGTTGTGAATGATATCATGTTAATAATAGACATGTTTTGAGAATAGCTGATTCATTCTTTTCTTTGTAAGAGTAATTCCACAAAACCCCAAAAAACTTCAACCCCCATTCCCCCCCAAAAAAACAGGAGGCCAAAGTATGGGGATTGTTTTAAAATTTTTTTCTTGACCCATTATCTTTCTACTGTTATCTGTGCTCCTTGAAAATGAACACATTATTGGCTAGAGAGTAAACCATCATTTTAATACTACCCATGAAGTACACTTTATCCTGATTCTGCATCTTATTAGTACTGACAACTTTGATTGTATTTCCCTAACTATTTGAACTAAACTGTAGAGTGTATCAGAGATATATAAAAAGAAAACCAGAAAATAGGTTGCTTATGTGTTTGGCTCTACAGCAGCTTTTTTCAGAATCTTGGATTGTTTTTAAATGTGCAAAATTTAAAATAGGAGTTGCTAAGTCTAAGAAAATTCAGTGAAGAGCCAAGGAAGGGAGGAGTTTACTTCAAGTTCAGAGATGCCAGGAAGTATTTGGCTGGTAAAAGAGAAAGAGAACGAATTGTGATTTACGGGTATCTGAGAAGGGACAGATGTCGTCTAAGAAATATGTGAGAAGCAGAGACTGAAGTCATAGAAGAAGACCCAAGATTTGGGAGTTGAAACTAGATGTATTCAGATTTAAAATGGAGACTGTCACCAATGGCAATAAAGTCCTGGAACAACGTAGTAGCTGGTACAGTGTATTTTCTATTCAATTTGTTAGAGATTTAGGGTTTTTTTGATGTTCTTTAATTAAAGCGAGCCCTTAGGTTCACAGCCTGTGCTGTGGCATAGAAGGTAGGAGCATTGCACTAAGTTTTCAGTAGTTCCTTCTGCCCTTCTACTCTAAAATTTCTCATGGATAAAACCACTGCTCTACTGTTCTGAGATAAGATTTAATATGCCATTATCTTCTGATATTTTTTTTGCTATAATACTCCCTATTAGAGCTAAATTTTAAAGGACCGGTATTGATTGCACTTTCAAAAATACATTTCCACATAGTGTAATACACAGGATAAAGAAGAGAGCCTATCATCTGGGCTGTGTGTGGACAGAATATATTTTACTGAGCTGTGCAATCCTTTTAGCACAGCTTAATTAAAAAATCTGTGTCAGCAGTTTAAGAGAGTGTGGAGTGCATGGCCCATGAGCCCAGGTGAACCTATTTCATTATTAAACGTAAGGGTCAGGATTTTCAGCACCTTTGCTGTTGTCACGGCTGAGTTATGATGAAGGAACGAGCACAGACCTGCAGTGTGCAGGAACAACATCTCTTGAAGCTGTGTCCACTTAGTGTGTGGGGAACAGGGAAAGCACCAGGCAACATATTCTCCCTTTAGCTAAAATTTTGGCTTGACTGATGGGTCCTATGTGAGAGATGATAGCAGCTTCTAAGAGGAGGAGTTTTTCTTCTGTGGCCTCCCTCAAGGGTAGAAAATTGCTGAATGCCTAAGATCCTTTGCATTGATTGAAGTCTGGTTCCTGGGTTGGATTCTGTGGCAAAGGCATCCTATTTTAGGGGCTGATATCTCTATATAACACAAACCCAAAGTTAATAAAACATTAGTATATTCATAGCTTTTCCGTTGTGACATGCCATATCTGAGGACCTGGGCTTCCTGACAGCCCTGAGGTAAAATTCTGAAAGAACAAATGGTGGATGAGGTCTCAAAATTTTTTCATGTAGTTAGGGTAAAGATGCAATTATACATTGATAAGGATGGAAAACCCCCCTTTTTCTCCTCTGGAAACGCTGACTTTGTCAGCAAAATTTTTGGAAGGCCTGGAAGGGCTTTGATTATTTCATATTTATTAGTTGCTTGCACCTGTATTGCTGCTTAAAATTTATTTGCTGAATTTATTGAAATGATCAAAAGTGAATTAATTTATGACTGAAAATAGTTCATTGTTGTCAGTGGTAAAATAGATTTTTTTGGTTGGTTGGTTGTTTTTTTTGTTTGGTTTGTATTTTTCTTGCACTATTGCTCTGTCAAGGATTTCCTGTAATTAGTTAAGGGTTATTGTGGAAATCAAATTTTCAGAAGTACTTGTTTTAAATTAATATTCTTTTTGTGGAAGTCAGTGGTGCTGACAGAATTGATTTATTTGGGAGCAACTGAGGAGATATTCTGTACTTTTCATAATCCCAATTATGTTTGTAGTTGTGAAACCCTGGAAGATGTGAAATTGGTGCTCACAAAATACCTGGTACACTTCATGGCTTGTTTTTGAAAGCTGGCTCTTTACTGTGCCTGAAAAATTCAGGCATGTATTCACATTTGAAATCGAATACCAGAGGTCACACCTATTTGCCTAATTATTTACTTAAGTGCAACATTTAGTGCAAACAATATTTTATTGAACTCTTAAACCCTTAGAGTCATTAACTTGAGTGAAAGTGTGAATAGTTTAGGACTCCTGCCTGTCAGTGTACATCTTTGTTCCAGATGAAAGTTTTATATGTTCCTTCTAATGCATGAGATGTAGTAAAATGAGAGCAACGTGGAATTCATCTTGAAATAAAATTTTTCATAGCTTTGTAAGTATAGATGCATTTTGGTTTTTATTATAGCCAAGAATAATTCTCTGATTTTGCAATGCAAAAGTAGTAATGGTTTTGCTTTTGATCTTGTCTTAGGTATTATTTTTTAGTTAGACAGAAAATTAATTCTTTATCTATAGTGCACTTTTTTTAAAAAAAAAATATTTCTACTGGAAGATAGCTTTTAAAACTGTCACATTCACCTCTCCTGAGATTTCAGTGAAATCAGGAATGAATTTGATCATAGTGATGTGAATTTTAAGACAAAATATAGAGAATAACCTGTCCCTTCTTGATAACCTGTTATAGAGAATAACCCCTTTTGTCCCTTGTAATTTTCTCATTTAGAAAGGAAAAATATCCCCTTCTTCCCTCTAGTGATGAAAGATTTTTCTGTTGAATTTAGAAATTGTGTTCAATAATATACAGGGTAGTTTTTCTGGTAGTATTTTCAAGACATTTGTGAGATATTTTTGTCAATCTTTAGGATCACAGAAGCTGCAAAATAGCTGTTTTTGTCTACGTTAAGGTCTGCTTTGTTCATCCTGAGTATCACCAAAGATTAGGAGACTTAATTATTCTTTGTGCTTTTCTGCTCAACCTGGGATCTTTAAAATAACATGAGACAAGTTAACTGAAAAGATAATAAAATGAATGGAAATTTTCTCACACTGCTAATAGTAAGACCTATCTTTATCACAGTTATTATTTTAGAGGAGTATGTTATAATAAAATCATGAAACAGTCAGCCACTGATATAAACTATTAATACAAAACACATAAATATTTTTCCATTTTCCAAGTTAGATTTTTTTTCTACCAAGTGCTCTTTGTATGTTATTAACTTAACTACACAATTAAACAAAGCAGAGAAAATGACTCTAACTCTTGCTGCCTGCATATAGAGAGTGGTAATCTGACTGACAGTAAGAACGACATTGGGATGTTTGAGGTTTTTCCAGGCCCAAACATATTGTCTTCCAAAATGACCAGTGCACTACACATAGTCATTTGCAAGCTTTTCAAACTGTACTTCTTTACTGCCTGTTTTATTCTTGAACAAGAGATAATACACCTGTGAATAAATGTCCCACCAAACCACCAACCTACAGTATTTTCCAGACTGCAGTGGTTTTTTGTGTTGATTATTTTGTGTCTGCTTTCTAGAGGAATAAGCTTTCACTGTAGCTGCGAGAAACAACAAAACCGGTGTTTTCCTTTCTGCTTTGAGTGAGTTCAATGGTATTTTTCTGAGAACACATACAAATCGAGGGAGATTTTTTTTGTTTTTTCCCAGAAGATGAGAATCCTGTCTTTCTAAGAATTTAAGCCAAAAGTGAATTTTGATTAGTGTGCTCTTTCTGGAGGGCCATGAGTTTGGAAAGCAGTTGGAGCTGGTTTGGGAAGTGATTAAGAAAACCTTTGCATTTTGGGCTTGACCTAGCTGCTCCCTCTGGAGCAATTGGCATCTGCAACATCAAGTGTTTTCCTCAGTGATTTTATTCTAAGTGTCCAGCTTCCCCAGCAGCATCCATCCCACCATTGCCTTCTATGGCCATAATGGCAGCCAGATACATGTGAGGGATAGATCATGATCACTTAGCTCTCTGTAGAAACTTGCTCCAAGCAGCTGTTTACTTTGTTGGCAGAGCCTGCTTTCTTATCCATAATGTGTGTGTGAATACTTCCCTTGAATTCCAGTTCTGGCAGCTAAGGAAGACCTTAAGAAAAACAGTCATCATTTATCTCTCATCAGAAGGAAAAAATAGGAGATCAGCCTTAACTCTTAACACCCCTATTAGTAAGAAAATTGGGGTGATTTCTAATTAGTGTTTTAACTTAAATCATTAGGAAATACACACTTTAAATTTTTTTCCCATTGTGAATTGACTTAGGCACGTTGTTGTTTAATGTTTCCCTTTATTTGGAAATACCATTGGTTCTCATGGTTTGGTCCCACATCACCTTTGTGGAAGACTTCCAACCTGATATCCTGGAACTGGGTTTTGATAAGATCACAGCAATCACAGAATGGGTCAGGTTGGAAGGGACCACAGTGGGGTCATCTGGTCCAACATCCCTGCTCAAGCAGGGTCATCCCAGAGCACGTGGCACAGGGTTGTGTCCAGACTCTTCTTGAATATCTCCAGTGAGGCAGACTCCAAAACCTCTCTGGGCAGCCCTTTCCAGTGCTTGGTCACATGCACAGTAATGCTCTTCCTTGTTTTCAGGAGGAACTTCCTGTGCTTCAGTTTCTGCCTGTTGCCTCTTGTCCTACTGCTTGGCACCACCGGGGAGAGCCTGGCTCCATCCTCTGACACCCTCTCTTCAGATACTCACACACATTGCTTAGGTCCCCTCTCCAGAAAAGTTGTCTTTTCTGGAGGTTGAACAGGCCCAGCTCTCTCAGCCTTTCCTCATAAGAGAGATGCTCCCTAGTCCAATAATTATCCTCATAGCCCTTCACTGGACCCACTCCATGCTTCATGTCTCTCTTGTCCTGAGGAGCCCAGAAGTGCACTCCAGATGTGCCTCACCAGGGCTGAGTGGAGGGTCAGCATCACCTCCCTTGACCTGCTGGCAATGCTCTTCCTAATGCACCCCAGGATACCAATGGCCTTCTTGGCCCCCAGGACACACTGCTGGCTCATGGACAGCTTGTCCAGCAGGACCCCAGGTCTTTTTCTGCAGAGCGGCTTCCCAGCAGATCAACCCCCAGCCTGTACTGGGATCTGGGGTTATTTCTCCCCAGGTGCAGGACCCTGCATTTACCTTTGCTGATTTTCAGATAATTCTTCTCTGCCTATCTCCCCACTCTGCCAAGGTCCCTCTGAAGGGATGCACAGCCCTCCAGGCTATCGGCCACTCCTCCCAGCTTTGTGTGGTCAGGGAACTTGCTGAGATGATGCTCTGTCCCTTCATCCAAGTCACTGACGAACAAGTAAACAATACTGGGCCCACTAGGGAACCTTGGGGGACACCACCAATGCAGACCTCCAACTAGATCCTGTGCCACTTGTTACAACCCTCTGTGATCTGCCATCTACCTCACTGTCCACTCATGCAGGCCACACTTCCTGAGTGTACCTGTGAGAGTGTTGTGAGAGACTGTGTCGAAAGCCTTGCTGAAGTCAAGGTAGACAATATCCACAGTGCTCTCCACACACGCATCCACCCAGATAGTTGTTTCATCTAGAAGGCAATCAGATTGGTCAAGCACGATTTACCTTTGGTGAATCCATGCTAACTGCTCCTGATCACCTTGTCATCCATGTGGATAGAGATGGCCTCCAGAATGAGGGGCTCTACCTCCTTTCCAGGGACTGAAGTGAGACTGACTGGCTGGTAGTTCCTATGGCTTCTTCTTGCCATTTTTGAACACTAGGGTGCCATTTGGTTTCTTCCAGTCCTCAGGCACCCCTCCTGGTTGCCACGACCTTTCAAAGATGATTGTGAGTGGCCTCGCTACGTTGTTCACCAGCTCTCTCAGCACTTGGGGATGCATCCCTTTAGGGCCCATGGACTTGTGGATATCAAGTTTGCCAGGGTGTTCTTTGGCACAGTTTTCCTTGACCAAAGGAGTCTTCCTTGCAGCACTCCTTTACTCAGGTCTCCTCTGTCAGAGATTGCTGAGGGCTGGTTTTGTCAGAGAAAACCGAAGCAAAGAAGGCATTCACTAACCCTACCTTCTCTGTGTCCTTTGTTATCAGGGTTCCCACTCCATTTAATAATGGGCCCACATTATCTTTTGTTTTCCTTTTGTTGTTGATGTATTTGAAAAAGCCTTTTTGTTGTCCTTGACATCCTTGGCTAGATTAAATTCCAGATTCCTCATCTCATTTCCAGTTACTCTGCAACTTCTCTATATTCATTCCAAGTGGCCTCAGTGCTTCCATCTCCTGTATATTTCCTGCTTAATGCTTGAGTAGAGACAGGAGCTCCTTGTTCATCCACA